>CM061230.1:83854233-84365080 GCA_030844895.1 Ambrosia x helenae | reverse complement strand
GTGAATCAACCATCTTTCGTTAACTTTCACTTTGACATTCTCGGGTTTAAGGGCGTTAACTTTGAGCTTCACGAATTCGTTCAGTCAGATTCGTGTGGATAGTCAGACCCAAAGCTCGAACACGCAATTGGTTTAACCCGTTCCTTGCGACTCAAAGCGTCGGCTAACGACGTTCCGCCTTACCGGGATGGTACTTAATTTCACAATCGTAATCGTTTAATAATTCAACCCATCGCCGTTGTCGCATGTTTAAATCCTTCTGATCAAAGATGTGTTGCAAACTCTTATGATCAGTGAAAATCGTGCCACTTGGTTCCGTACAAATAGTGCCTCCATATCTTGAGAGCGAACACCACTGCACCTAATTCCAAATTGTGTGTAGTGTAGTTTCTTCTCATGGATTTTCAGTTGCCTGGAAGCATATGCTATTACTTTTTCTCGCTGCATCAATACACAACCCAAACCTTGATGTGAGGCATCACAGTAAACTACAAAATCTTCCGTACCATCGGGAGTGATAGTATCGGAGCGCCACATAACTTGTCTTTTAACAATTGGAATGCTGCCTCTTGCTTTTCCGTCCACTCAAATTTCTTATCCTTTTGGGTTAGCATGGTTAAAGCTTGTGCTATCTTTCGAAAAGTCTCTCGATGAACCTTCTGTAATAACCCGCAAGGCCTAGAAATTGTCGTACTTCGGTAGGAGTTCGAGGGGCTTCCAATTTTTAATTGCCTCGATCTTGGCGGATCGACGTGTATGCCCTTCTCGTTTACCACGTGGCCTAAAAAGTGAACTTCCCGAATCCAAAAGTCACATTTCGAGAATTTAGCATAGAGCTTCTCTTTGCGTAATACTTCAAGAATTAACCGAAGGTGATTCTCGTGGTCTTCTTTCGTGCGTGAATAGATCAAAATATCGTCAATGAAGACGATGACGAATTTATCCAGGTATGGCTTACACACGCGGTTCATTAGGTCCATGAAAACCGCTGGTGCGTTGGTTAAGCCGAACGGCATTACCAAAAATTCATAGTGTCCATACCGGGTTCTGAAGGCCGTTTTGGTATATCTTCTTCTTGTATACGCAACTGGTGATAGCCAGACCTCAAATCGATCTTGGAGTAATAGCTGGAACCTTGGAGCTGATCAAATAAATCGTCGATCCTGGGGAGAGGATAGCGATTCTTGATGGTTAGCTTGTTCAGCTCTCGATAGTCGATGCACATGCGAAATGTGCCATCCTTCTTCTTCACAAATAAGACGGGAGCTCCCCAAGGTGAGAAACTCGGTCTTATAAAACCTTTGTCCAATAATTCTTGTAGCTGGCTGGACAGTTCCTGCATCTCTGATGGAGCTAGGCGGTATGGCGATCGTGCCACAGGAGCTGCTCCGGGAACGAGGTCGATGCGGAACTCGACTTGTCGAGGTGGCGGCAACCCCGGCAAATCTTCTGGAAATACATCCGGAAAATCTCTGGCGACTGGAATGTCTTCCAACTTTCGCTCGTCGGCCTTCTTGTCCACTACGTGTGCCAAGAATGCGACAAGCCCTTTTCTTAGACACTTACGAGCCTTCATGCTCGAAATAATCCTTAGTGGCGTCCCGTGTCTTTCCCCTTGAATTGAGAGAGTTTCACCGCTTGCGAGGGGACTTGAATAACTTTATCGTTGCAAACCACAATGGCACGGTGCGCGGACAACCAGTCCATGCCGACAACGATGTCAAAACTTCCCAATACAACGGCAATAGATCAATCCCAAACTCGTGCCCACAGAGTTCTAACTTACAATCTTTTGCTACCTCTCTCGTTTCAATAGTTTTACCATTAGCCAGTTCTATAGAGTAGGGTGTATCTAGTTTGCTAGTTTTTAATCCAAGTAGTCTTTTAAACTCAATGGATACGAAGCTAAAGTCAGCACCGGTATCAAATAATACAGAGGCATAATGACCATTAAGAGGAAACGTACCAGTGACCACGTTGGGGTCTTGCCGTGCATCACCGGCTCCAATCACAAATGCCCGGCCGCGGGCCTGATTGTTGATCTTGGGGCAATCCTTCTTCCAATGATCTAACGACCCGCATGCAAAGCATGGTCTAGCCCCTCCATTTTTCGGTGCTCCAGAACGGCATTCTTCAGTCTTGTGCCCTGTGCGGTGGCACTTCCCACAAGTTAACCCATTGTTTCTCCCTGATTTCCCTGCTTGTTACCATTACCACGTCCCGTGGCGACATATCCCTTTCCCTTCTTGTTCGAGCTACCCGACGCTCGGTCCCTTTTTCCTTCATCCCGTTTTCTTTTCCCAAACCTCGGCTTGTTACCCTGGTCGTTCTCACAACAGCTGAGTTTGATCCCTGATTCTTGGCCTCCACACTGCTTGCCTCAGAAATTTTTAATCCCGAAACTTGGCGGATCAGTGTACCCATGCGTATGGCATCTTCGGTGAGACTGAGCGCAAGATCAATGGCCGCGCGCATGGTCGTAGGTTTAGAAGCAGTGACCATGCTGCGTATTTGCGGTGCTAGGCCGAACAAATAACGCTCAATTTTGTTGTTCTCAGGGTGACCAATCGCGGCACTAATCTGGCAAGATCGTGGAATCGAGACGTGTATCCAGTAACGTCCGCTCCCATCATAGTGAGGTTCCAAAACTCAGTTTCCAATTTCTGTACCTCGCTCGCCGGACGGTACTCAGCAATCATCAGTTCCTTCAGTTCTGCCCACGACAGGGAGTAAGCAGTGTCATCACCCAAAGACTGCACTTGACCATTCCACCAGTCAGTGCTTGGTCCAAGAACAAATTGGTGGAGTACATAACCGACTGACGTGGGGTACACCCACTGATACGAATAACTGCCTCGGTCTTTTCAAACCATTTGACCAGGCCAACTGATCCTTCCGTGCCGTTGAAATTGAGCGGCTTGCAGTCGAGGAAGGCTTTGAAGTGCAGCCACGCTCTCGCGAGGCCGTTTCTGCATTAATAAAGTTGTATGTTATTACGGGATAGGAGTTTTAGGATATTCTCCCATCGCTTTATCAATTACTTTCAACTTCTTACCAGTGGGGGAGGTTTCCTGTCGGTCACTCCCAGTCAAGTCGCGAGATCTTTCGGAGCGAGCAGCTTCGTGCTCCGCGATCGCGCGGGCTATGCGTTCAGATATCATGGTTTCGAGTTCGGCTGGTGTTGCGGGCAGTCCGTCTGCTCCGCTATTGCTTCTAGTGGCCGGTGCCATTTCTCTTCAATAATAATTATCAAAGGTTAATTTGGCAAACATTTATACAATATAAAGCATAAATAACAAACCAGAATATGAACACAATAATCAACACCATGTCATCACACAACATCATACAAAAAATAAATAGAAATCAACACAACATCACCACACAAATATACAAACCACAACATATGGAGTAAGCAATAATAATCATAGACAACAACATATTTCACCATAATAATAAGATTTTTCATTAATTTCAATAATACTAGTACAATGCTTGTTCATAATACAAAATGGAGAATACATCTCTCATACAATACATTGTTTTTGAAATAAATAAAACATCATATCATGTGCCGTAATATCCGTACGGCTAGGCAAAATGCAGACGAGTGTCATAACCCGTGCTGTACTACCATACTGCTGCTACTATGTACATAAGCTGGTGGTCTTCTGTGCATCCCTGATACATCCTACTGTGGCGGTGGTGGCGGATACTGGTACTGCGGTGCGTGCGTACTGATCGTCATACTGATCGTCATGATACGCTCGTACAAGAAATGTCGATGCGCAAAGTGCGCATCCCCTGTAATACCGCACTGAGCGTCCAGGCTCAGTAACTCCTCCGCGTAATGCGCCAAAGCATCCCCGCATCTATCATCCTCGTCCACATCAGACGAGTCTGATGCTCTACCTGTGTTACGGTGCGCTGCACCGTGTCAGCGAGAGTCTGAAAGTCCCGCTCTAAAGTGATGGCAGTGGACCATGCTGGTCCAGACAAGGGTGTCATCCTAGGTGGCTGGGATGGTCCGGGTATATCTGGGTGTGTGGATGGGAATGGCCCAAAGGGGGCTGGTATCGGTATGTGTGGCAGTAATGGGGTAAAACCTGGTGGTCTGAGGGTGAAGTGGGGTGGCATCATATAAGGGTCCCCTGCACCCAGAGGGTACGGTGCAGGTGTCATGCTGGGAAGGTGGGGATCGGTAAGTCATGGCTACTGGGGGTGGTGGCATAGGCTCGGCTAGTGGGGCTACTAGAGGCTCCGAAACAGTGGCCCACTCTGGAGTGGATACCACAACAGTGGGGGTAGGAGGGCTCGCGGTGGCAAAGGCTGCCATGCCTGCCCTGCGTAGCTCAGAGCTATCGGCGGGGCTACCCTCGAGTACATGTGCTGCTGCAGCTGGCCCCTCCTGAGGTGCGGGCTCAAGTGGTGCTGGTGGGGCTATGGGGTCAGCAGGTGCGTCCTCTATCATTGGAGCCACTGGCTCCTCCTGAACAGCTGGAATCTCGGGTACCAGCATGTGCTCTACCGAAGCTACGGACTCGTCGTCAGAGTCATCAGATATCCACCCGTTCCTCCCACGGGAGATCGGCATGAGTCTCATGCCTGGAGGAATGTGGATGTGGGGTAAGGGTGCTGGCTCATGCTCCACGTGAGCCTGTCGGTCGAATGGAGACTCTACTGTCTCCGACTGGGCTGGGATCGGCCGGGACGGTCCGGCACAGCCCTCAGGGAAATCCCTGATAGCTCGGATGGGGCGTGGGGCTAACGGTGCGGCCGGTACAATGGGTAGCGGCGCGTCGACCACGGCGGGTGCCCAATCAGGATCCTCGCTAGGATCCGTCTCGTCCGAGTCGTCATCTGAACCTCCGGCGGCGTTCATCTCCACGTCTTCGTCCTCTGCGTCAAGTACTACCAGCTCGACTGGCTCAGGCGGTGGCGCAGGGATGATCTGAATGCTGCTATCGATACTGGGCGCTATACTACCAGCGTCCGACATCCTGGCAAAAGAACCGTACATGTATATATATGATTAATTTAAATTAGACAGTTAAGGCGTACATTATCAGTATCCTTCTAACCTCTAATACTACGTTAATGCATAACGATACCCCTGGCTAGCTTGGTCGGAATCTCCTCATGCCCAATGCTTTCTTGAAAAATTACTTTAGTGTCTTTATATATTTTTCTTTTGAAAACTTTATCTTTTGAACCAAATCCGGTTATAGTCTAGTTTTTAAAGAAAATACTCTAGTTCGCTATAACCTTGGCTCTGATACCACCTTCTGTCACACCACGACAATGGCGGAAACACGTGGCGCGACGGTTCAAAGCATAAAGTCAAGGTCATTGCTAAACACAAGTAATTTAAGAAAATGGGTCATTTATTATGACGTCAAATCTTGTTCAAACATTACACAAAAGTAAATTGTTTTTAAGATAATCATAGAGGTTTCTCATATATATCCCAAATGCCTTGGGAAATAAAAGTGAAACCCCGCAAAAGTTTGACGCCGCATTGGAGGATTCCTTGACCCAGCTTGCCCGGTGCTCCTTCATCTAGTTACCTGAAAGATATGTTTAAAAGTTTCGTCAATATAAAATATATTGGTGAGTTCACAGGTTTTTAGTTTCCAAAACTTGATTACTTGGGAAATACCATGTTATGACAATATATAGGAGTTGCAAATTCCTATAACTCTACTTGAGACTATAATCAAACCAAGACGTATAAATAAATATGCCCCGCTCCAAGTCGTTACTCGGTTTCCCACGACTTAAGTTCAGAATATATGCACCCCAGGCATAACCTAATGCATAATCGACGCTATCGATTAGGGGTGGGCCTTGTCAGGCACCAATAGTACTATTCAATATTCCTCCGGTTTCATTTCCCTGAATAAATGATTATAGAGGCGAGGACTCAACCCCGAGTGGCGGTCACACCTCAAGTAATAAATCCGTCAAACATTTTCCCTAACATATCTTTCCCCCGGAAAACGTAAAAATAGTTTAAAATGGGGCCGTGAAACTCACCTGAAACTCTGTCTGGATTACTAGGCGGATAGCAAAGATGGTCTCGCACCTACAAACGTCCTAGACGTATAAGTCACTATTCCTATAGTGCATGTGCCTTGGCAAGTTGTACACCCAACTCCCGACCACAAGTTATTCCAAATCCCGTTTAATTAAGCGCGTATCCTAGGTTTCGTTGGCGTTACATTACCCTTTGTGTTACAAGTTATATATTACTCTTGTTAATATTTCCTTAACTTGTATCTTATTATCATCGGCTCGACGTCACTTAACATATAATTATTTTCCCATTTAAATAATTATACTTAAGATCGCATCGCTCGATATAATATATATTTCAACACTCGACCCGACTCACTTTGCCGCACATTTGTTTTCCCATTTAAACAAATATGCTAAGATCTTGTCGTTCGATTGTATATTCTTAACGCCCGATTCAACTCACCATACCGTATATTTATTTTCCCATTCAAATAAATATACTAGGATCTCGTTGGTACGGCATACACATATATATATATATATATTTGTCTTCTCGTCGCGGCTTTCCTTCCCACATATCTACTTTCCCATTAAGTAGATATACTAGAATTTTGCCGAGACGAGCGTACATATATATATAAATGTGTAATTTTTCTTGTTAAGTATATACGTTTGTTTAACGTCTTATTTGTTTATGTCATGTGTTTTTCTCCCACGAATAATTCCTCCAACACTTAGGAAAGTGTTTATTAGTTTTCACCCATAATGTATATATATTTTACTTCTTAAAATATATATTTTTCTTATCTTGCCGCAATGGCATTTTTCTCATGATTTGTCCGTGTACGGTTCGTTAACGCGTCTTAGTTCGATATCTTAACTCGATTAGTTAATTTTTCCAAGTTTTTCCCAACATGTATTTTATAGAAATATTATCCATATTTCTTCCTCTTTTCACATGTTACTTGGATGGTTTAAAATACTTATGTATTTTTAACCCAACTTGTTAACTTAACTACAAAAATGTTTCCAACACTTTTATATTCCCATTTATATAAAAGTATTCATTTTTGTATAAGTTTCCCAAGTTTGTTTAATATTTTTATAAAATCTCTATTTTATAAAAATCCTTATGTTAAAACCCTCTATATTTTTATAACTTTCAAAAATACACTTTTATACAAAATACCCAAGTATATCTACTAGTATTTACCAAAATCATCCTTAGAATTTATTACTTACATTTTTGACACCAAACTTTCCATACTTGTATTTTTGGACTAATAGTTTCTAAAATATCCATTTTAGTCCTCTAACTTTCAAAGTTACAACTTTAGTCCCTTAACTTCAAAAGTTGCATTTTTCCACTCTAACTTCCAAAGTTAACATTTTTCACTCAAAATAGTAGACTTTGAAGATTCAACTTTTTATTGGTAAGTTATTTTTGTATCAAAACACTTTTGTTAGTCTTATATTCCATATGGAAGACTACTTATATGTGTGTTTTATGTATTTGTCCACTTTAACAAAATATCATTCATCTAAGTAAGCTAACTTTAATTTTTCATCTTCTTTATTTATGAACTTCTACATGTTCCACATACATTATACCTTAGATGATCATAATAAGATGATTTAAAGTTACTTTTAACATATTCAAGTTCATTCCACAATTTTAACCAAAACATCATCCTACTTAGTTTTAAATGTAAACTTTATATATTTTCAAGATTATTACATTATCATCATCAAATCCATGGTTTATTTTCATATCTTTAATCATCCATTTTACACATGTAAAACCTATTAAAGATTATGTTCAAAACCACCTTTTAAACCCTTCATGTACAACTTGCTTCTAAGAACACATACATGAATAATAATAATCAAAAACAAGGTTAAGAAGCTTACTACTAGCACAAGGCTAGGGAAGACAAAACCTTTGATTTTGAGAGGGGTTTAGTGTGTTCTTCCTTAATGGTTAAGCTCCAAGCTTGAAACACACAATAGGGGTTTGGATGATGGATTGTTTTAAGTGTTTTGGAGATGTAAAAACTTGTAAGAATGATGTATGGGGAGGTGCAAAACCCACGGCCAAAAGAAAGGAAGAAGAAGAGTTGTTTTGCTTTGATGCTCCAATCTCTAACACATGTTATATAATGCCTTATCACATGTAATCATTCCAAAGATTCAAGAAATCTTATGAAGGATTGAGTTGTGTACTTGGGATATTTTTGAAAGATATGATATGTGTGTGTGTGAAAGTTGCCGTGTATGTATGTATGTGTAGGTAAGGTTGCTTGCAAATCTTGGTTAATCTTTATAACTATCATGATCTCTATATACAAGACCCATCACCATGCATGCATACACTAGTGTAATGATGGTTTGGATTGTGTCTTGGATTATTTGGCACTTGGCCGAAATTTGAAAAAGGGGGACAAGATTAGAGTTGCTTTTGTACTAATGTCTACTTACACCTTTGTCTTACACATTTGCATGCTTTAAGCTAGGTTTTAGATTATTATTATCACCACACTTGCATGGATGTAACAAGGCCATTAGGCCGGCCCCCAAGTGGGTTTAAGTGGGGTCCACAACTTCAAATATTTACCCATTGTTTGTTATGTTTAATCCCCCGTCGTTCGGGTGTCGTTCGGGTATTTTTCGGGTTTTAATCACGCGTTATCCGGACATTAAAAATACCTTTAATAACCCTTAAATATAGTCTAATTTAAGCGTTGATTGGTTATTTAGGCCTTTGCCGGGTGAAATTATGAGTTATACGCGTATCGGGTGCGGTACGCGCATTTTATTCGTTACCGGGAGATTTGTACAAGACGTTTTCATTTATGGTTTTGGAGTTCCAAAACTCATTATATTCATGAAAATACCCTTTATTTTATATCCTGGGTGTCCGGGATCCGTTTCGTTTATTTAATTATTACCGGGTAATTGCCAACGTCCATACCGGATAGCTTATTTACACATGATCCAATCATGCTTTACCATTAAACGTATGCATTCCTATGCACTATTTGGAAATTGCTATCCCCTAAGGCCTTGATAATTAAATCACACATAATTGCATTTAATTACGTTAATCATATATTAATTAATTTGTACGGAATTACCTTATTTTTGCCGGTTGTTACATTCTCCCCCCGTTAAGAGAATTCCGTCCCGGAATTCACTTCGAGTTCTCCGGTACAGGTGTCTTCTCGAATAGGGCGGGGTATTTTTGCTTCATCCGGTCCAGCCTTTCCCACGTGAACTCCGGTCCACGCTTGGCATTCCAGCGCACTTTGACCAATCTGATCTTGCTGCGCCTTAGTTTTTGGACCTTCCAATCAGTTACCTCGATTGGTTCTTCAACAAAATGTAACTTGTCGTCAATCTGGATTTCGTCTGCTGGAATAATGAGAGTTTCGTCGGATAGGCACTTTTTCAAATTTGACACATGAAACGTGTCGTGTATTCCACTAAGCTCTTGAGGCAACTTGAGCTTGTATGCCACTGTGCCTACCCTGGACAAGACTTCGAACGGTCCAATATATCGTGGGTTCAGCTTTCCGCGCTTTCCAAAGCGCGCGACACCTTTCCAAGGTGACACTTTCAGTAGGACCCTGTCTCCGACTTGAAACTCTAAAGGCTTTCGCCTCATATCAGCATAGCTTTTCTGGCGGTCCCGGGCCGCTTTGAGGCGTTCCTTTATCAAAAAGACCTTATCCGTGGTCTCTTGAACAATTTCGGGCCCGGTGAGTTGTTTTTCTCCAACTTCCGCCCAACATAATGGCGATCGGCACTTGCGTCCATATAGAGCTTCAAACGGTGCGGCTTGAATGCTCGTATGATAACTGTTGTTATAAGAAAATTCTACCAATGGCAAGTGCGTATCCCAATTACCTCCGAAATCAATCGCGCATGCCCGTAACATATCCTCCAAGGTCTGGATGGTTCGTTCACTTTGACCATCCGTTTGGGGGTGATATGCGGTGCTCATGTCGAGGCGAGTACCGAGGGCTTCATTTAAACTTTCCCAAAATCTGGAAGTGAAACGACTATCTCGATCGGAGATGATAGAAACAGGTACGCCGTGTTTAGATACCACTTCCTTAATGTACAAACGGGTCAGTTTCTCCAACCTGTCCGTTTCGCGAATCGGAAGGAAGTGTGCAGATTTCGTCAATCGATCTACGATTACCCAGATCATGTCATGGCCGCTTGTCGTCTTAGGTAACTTGGTAATGAAATCCATGGTGATTCGTTCCCATTTCCATTCCGGTATTTCCGGTTGCTGGAGCAAACCGGAAGGTCTCTGGTGCTCAGCCTTGACCTTTGCGCAAGTCAAACATCGCGCAACATAGGCTGCTATATCCCTTTTGAAATTCGGCCACCAATAAAGTTCCTTCAGATCGTGGAACATCTTGTCTGCACCAGGGTGAACCGAATATCTAGAACTGTGAGCTTCGGCCAATACTAGCTCACGCAATCCACCATATACTGGAACCCAAATTCTATTCATGAAATACAGTGTCTGGTCTGCTTTTGGTTCCAGTGAATCAACCATCTTTCGTAACCTTTCACCTTTGACATTCTCGGGTTTAAGGGCGTTAACTTGAGCTTCACGAATTCGTTCAGTCAGATTCGTGTGGATAGTCAGACCCAAAGCTCGAACACGCAATGGTTTAACCCGTTCCTTGCGACTCAAGGCGTCGGCTACGACGTTCGCCTTACCGGGATGGTACTTAATTTCACAATCGTAATCGTTTAATAATTCAACCCATCGCCGTTGTCGCATGTTTAAATCCTTCTGATCAAAGATGTGTTGCAAACTCTTATGATCAGTGAAAATCGTGCACTTGGTTCCGTACAAATAGTGCCTCCATATCTTGAGAGCGAACACCACTGCACCTAATTCCAAATCGTGTGTAGTGTAGTTCTTCTCATGGATTTTCAGTTGCCTGGAAGCATATGCTATTACTTTTTCTCGCTGCATCAATACACATCCCAAACCTTGATGCGAGGCATCACAGTAAACTACAAAATCTTCCGTACCATCGGGGAGTGATAGTATCGGAGCGCCACATAACTTGTCTTTTAGCAATTGGAATGCTGCCTCTTGCTTTTCCGTCCACTCAAATTTCTTATCCTTTTGGGTTAGCATGGTTAAAGCTTGTGCTATCTTCGAAAAGTTCTCGATGAACCTTCTGTAATAACCCGCAAGGCCTAGAAATTGTCGTACTTCGGTAGGAGTTCGAGGGGCTTCCCAATTTTTAATTGCCTCGATCTTGGCGGGATCGACGTGTATGCCCTTCTCGTTTACCACGTGGCCTAAAAAGTGAACTTCCCGAATCCAAAAGTCACATTTCGAGAATTTAGCATAGAGCTTCTCTTTGCGTAATACTTCAAGAATTAACCGAAGGTGATTCTCGTGGTCTTCTTTCGTGCGTGAATAGATCAAAATATCGTCAATGAAAACGATGACGAATTTGTCCAGGTATGGCTTACACACGCGGTTCATTAGGTCCATGAAAACCGCTGGTGCGTTGGTTAGGCCGAACGGCATCACCAAAAATTCATAGTGTCCATACCGGGTTCTGAAGGCCGTTTTTGGTATATCTTCTTCTTGTATACGCAACTGGTGATAGCCAGACCTCAAATCGATCTTGGAGTAATAGCTGGAACCTTGGAGCTGATCAAATAAATCGTCGATCCTGGGGAGAGGATAGCGATTCTTGATGGTTAGCTTGTTCAGCTCTCGATAGTCGATGCACATGCGAAATGTGCCATCCTTCTTCTTCACAAATAAGACGGGAGCTCCCCAAGGTGAGAAACTCGGTCTTATAAAACCTTTGTCCAATAATTCTTGTAGCTGGCTGGACAGTTCCTGCATCTCTGATGGAGCTAGGCGGTATGGCGATCGTGCCACAGGAGCTGCTCCGGGAACGAGGTCGATGCGGAACTCGACTTGTCGAGGTGGCGGCAACCCCGGCAAATCTTCTGGAAATACATCCGGAAAATCTCTGGCGACTGGAATGTCTTCCAACTTTCGCTCATCGGCCTTCTTGTCCACTACGTGTGCCAAGAATGCGACAAGCCCTTTTCTTAGACACTTACGAGCCTTCATGCTCGAAATAATCCTTAGTGGCGTCCCGTGTCTTTCCCCTTGAATTGAGAGAGTTTCGCCGTTTGCGAGGGGGACTTGAATAACTTTATCGTTGCAAACCACAATGGCACGGTGCGCGGACAACCAGTCCATGCCGACAACGATGTCAAAACTTCCCAATACAACCGGCAATAGATCAATCCCAAACTCGTGCCCACAGAGTTCTAACTTACAATCTTGTGCTACCTCTCTCGTTTCAATAGTTTTACCATTAGCCAGTTCTATAGAGTAGGGTGTATCTAGTTTGCTAGTTTTTAATCCAAGTAGTCTTTTAAACTCAATGGATACGAAGCTAAAGTCAGCACCGGTATCAAATAATACAGAGGCATAATGACCATTAAGAGGAAACGTACCAGTGACCACGTTGGGGTCTTGCCGTGCATCACCGGCTCCAATCACAAATGCTCGGCCGCGGGCCTGATTGTTGATCTTGGGGCAATCCTTCTTCCAATGATCTAACGACCCGCATGCAAAGCATGGTCTAGCCCCTCCATTTTTCGGTGCTCCAGAACGGCATTCTTCAGTCTTGTGCCCCGTGCGGTGGCACTTCCCACAAGTTAACCCATTGTTTCTCCCCTGATTTCCCTGCTTGTTACCATTACCACGTCCCGTGGCGACATATCCCTTTCCCTTCTTATTTGAGCTACCCGACGCTCGGTCCCTTTTTCCTTCATCCCGTTTTCTTTTCCCAAACCTCGGCTTGTTACCCTGGTCGTTCATCACAACAGCTGAGTTTGATCCCTGATTCTTGGCCTCCACACTGCTTGCCTCAGAAATTTTTAATCCCGAAACTTGGCGGATCAGTGTACCCATGCGTATGGCATCTTCGGTGAGACTGAGCGCAAGATCAATGGCCGCGCGCATGGTCGTAGGTTTAGAAGCAGTGACCATGCTGCGTATTTGCGGTGCTAGGCCGAACAAATAACGCTCAATTTTGTTGTTCTCAGGGGTGACCAATCGCGGCACTAATCTGGCAAGGTCGTGGAATCGAGACGTGTATCCAGTAACGTCCGCTCCCATCATAGTGAGGTTCCAAAACTCAGTTTCCAATTTCTGTACCTCGCTCGCCGGACGGTACTCAGCAATCATCAGTTCCTTCAGTTCTGCCCACGACAGGGAGTAAGCAGTGTCATCACCCAAAGACTGCACTTGACCATTCCACCATGTCAGCGCTTGGTCCAAGAACAAATTGGTGGAGTACATAACCGACTGACGTGGGGTACACCCACTGATACGAATAACTGCCTCGGTCTTTTCAAACCATTTGACCAGGCCAACTGATCCTTCCGTGCCGTTAAAATTGAGCGGCTTGCAGTCGAGGAAGGCTTTGAAGGTGCAGCCACGCTCTCGCGAGGCCGTTTCTGCATTAATAAAGTTGTATGTTATTACGGGATAGGAGTTTTAGGATATTCTCCCATCGCTTTATCAATTACTTTCAACTTCTTACCAGTGGGGGAGGTTTCCTGTCGGTCACTCCCAGTCAAGTCGCGAGATCTTTCGGAGCGAGCAGCTTCGTGCTCCGCGATCGCGCGGGCTATGCGTTCAGATATCATGGTTTCGAGTTCGGCTGGTGTTGCGGGCAGTCCGTCTGCTCCGCTATTGCTTCTAGTGGCCGGTGCCATTTCTCTTCAATAATAATTATCAAAGGTTAATTTGGCAAACATTTATACAATATAAAGCATAAATAACAAACCAGAATATGAACACAATAATCAACACCATGTCATCACACATCATACAAAAAATAAATAGAAATCAACACAACATCACCACACAAATATACAAACCACAACATATGGAGTAAGCAATAATAATCATAGACAACAACATATTTCACCATAATAATAAGATTTTTCATTAATTTCAATAATACTAGTACAATGCTTGTTCATAATACAAAATGGAGAATACATCTCTCATACAATACATTGTTTTTGAAATAAATAAAACATCCTATCACGTGCCGTAATATCCGTACGGCTAGGCAAAATGCAGACGAGTGTCATAACCCGTGCTGTACTACCATACTGCTGCTACTATGTACATAAGCTGGTGGGTCTTCTGTGCATCCCTGATACATCCTACTGTGGCGGTGGTGGCGGATACTGGTACTGCGGTGCGTGCGTACTGATCGTCATACTGATCGTCATGATACGCTCGTACAAGAAATGTCGATGCGCAAAGTGCGCATCCCCTGTGATACCGCACTGAGCGTCCAGGCTCAGTAACTCCTCCGCGTAATGCGCCAAAGCATCCCGCGCATCTATCATCCTCGTCCACATCAGACGAGTCTGATGCTCTACCTGTGTTACGGTGCGCTGCACCGTGTCAGCGAGAGTCTGAAAGTCCCGCTCTAAAGTGATGGCAGTGGACCATGCTGGTCCAGACAAGGGTGTCATCCTAGGTGGCTGGGATGGTCCGGGTATATCTGGGTGTGTGGATGGGAATGGCCCAAAGGGGGCTGGTATCGGTATGTGTGGCAGTAATGGGGTAAAACCTGGTGGTCTGAGGGTGAAGTGGGGTGGCATCATATAAGGGTCCCCTGCACCCAGAGGGTACGGTGCAGGTGTCATGCTGGGAAGGGTGGGAATCGGTAAGGTCATGGCTACTGGGGGTGGTGGCATAGGCTCGGCTAGTGGGGCTACTAGAGGCTCCGAGACAGTGGCCCACTCTGGAGTGGATACCACAACAGTGGGGGTAGGAGGGCTCGCGGTGGCAAAGGCTGCCATGCCTGCCCTGCGTAGCTCAGAGCTATCGGCGGGGCTACCCTCGAGTATATGTGCTGCTGCAGCTGGCCCCTCCTGAGGTGCGGGCTCAAGTGGTGCTGGTGGGGCTATGGGGTCAGCTGGCGCGTCCTCTATCATTGGAGCCACTGGCTCCTCCTGAACAGCTGGAATCTCGGGTACCAGCATGTGCTCTACTGAAGCTACGGACTCGTCGTCAGAGTCATCAGATATCCACCCGTTCCTCCCACGGGAGATCGGCATGAGTCTCATGCCTGGAGGAATGTGGATGTGGGGTAAGGGTGCTGGCTCATGCTCCACGTGAGCCTGTCGGTCGAATGGAGACTCTACTGTCTCCGACTGGGCTGGGATCGGCCGGGACGGTCCGGCACAGCCCTCAGGGAAATCCCTGATAGCTCGGATGGGGCGTGGGGCTAACGGTGCGGCCGGTACAATGGGTAGCGGCGCGTCGACCACGGCGGGTGCCCAATCAGGATCCTCGCTAGGATCCGTCTCGTCCGAGTCGTCATCTGAACCTCCGGCGGCGTTCATCTCCACGTCTTCGTCCTCTGCGTCAAGTACTACCAGCTCGACTGGCTCAGGCGGTGGCGCAGGGATGATCTGAATGCTGCTATCGATACTGGGCGCTATACTACCAGCGTCCGACATCCTGGCAAAAGAACCGTACATGTATATATATGAATTAATTTAAATTAGACAGTTAAGGCGTACATTATCAGTATCCCTTCTAACCTCTAATACTACGTTAATGCATGACGATACCCCTGGCTAGCTTGGTCGGAATCTCCTCATGCCCAATGCTTTCTTGAAAAATTACTTTAGTGTCTTTATATATTTTTCTTTTGAAAACTTTATCTTTTGAACCAAATCCGGTTATAGTCTAGTTTTTAAAGAAAATACTCTAGTTCGCTATAACCTTGGCTCTGATACCACCTTCTGTCACACCACGACAATGGCGGAAACACGTGGCGCGACGGTTCAAAGCATAAAGTCAAGGTCATTGCTAAACACAAGTAATTTAAGAAAATGGGTCATTTATTATGACGTCAAATCTTGTTCAAACATTTCACAAAAGTTAATTGTTTTTAAGATAATCATAGAGGTTTCTCATATATATCCCAAATGCCTTGGGAAATAAAAGTGAAACCCCGCAAAAGTTTGACGCCGCATTGGAGGATTCCTTGACCCAGCTTGCCCGGTGCTCCTTCATCTAGTTACCTGAAAGATATGTTTAAAAGTTTCGTCAATATAAAATATATTGGTGAGTTCACAGGTTTTTAGTTTCCAAATCTTGATTACTTGGGAAATACCATGTTATGACAATATATAGGAGTTGCAAATTCCTATAATTCTACTTGAGACTATAATCAAACCAAGACGTATAAATAAATATGCCCCGCTCCAAGTCGTTACTCGGTTTCCCACGACTTAAGTTCAGAATATATGCACCCCAGGCATAACCTAATGCATAATCGACGCTATCGATTAGGGGTGGGCCTTGTCAGGCACCAATAGTACTATTCAATATTCCTCCGGTTTCATTTCCCTGAATAAATGATTATAGAGGCGAGGACTCAACCCCGAGTGGCGGTCACACCTCAAGTAATAAATCCGTCAAACATTTTCCCTAACATATCTTTCCCCCGGAAAACGTAAAAATAGTTTAAAATGGGGCCGTGAAACTCACCTGAAACTCTGTCTGGATTACTAGGCAGATAGCAAAGATGGTCTCGCACCTACAAACGTCCTAGACGTATAAGTCACTATTCCTATAGTGCATGTGCCTTGGCAAGTTGTACACCCAACTCCCGACCACAAGTTATTCCAAATCCCGTTTAATTAAGCGCGTATCCTAGGTTTCGTTGGCGTTACATTACCCTTTGTGTTACAAGTTATATATTACTCTTGATAATATTTCCTTAACTTGTAACTTATTATCATCGGCTCGACGTCACTTAACATATAATTATTTTCCCATTTAAATAATCATACTTAAGATCGCATCGCTCGATATAATATATATTTCAACACTCGACCCGACTCACTTTGCCGCTCATTTGTTCTCCCATTTAAACAAATATGCTAAGATCTTGTCGTTCGATTGTATATTCTTAACGCCCGGTTCAACTTACCATACCGTATATTTATTTTCCCATTCAAATAAATATACTAGGATCTCGTTGGTACGGCATACACATATATATATATATATCTTTGTCTTCTCGTCGCGGCTTTCCTTCCCACATATCTACTTTCCCATTAAGTAGATATACTAGAATTTTGCCGAGACGAGCGTACATATATATATAAATGTGTAATTTTCCTTGTTAAGTATATACGTTTGTTTAACGTCTTATTTGTTTATGTCATGTGTTTTCTCCCACGAATAATTCCTCCAACACTTAGGAAAGTGTTTATTAGTTTTCACCCATAATGTATATATATTTTACTTCTTAAAATATATATTTTTCTTATCTTGCCGCAATGGCATTTTTCTCATGATTTGTCCGTGTACGGTTTTGTTAACGCGTCTTAGTTCGATATCTTAACTCGATTAGTTAATTTTTCCAAGTTTTTCCCAACATGTATTTTATAGAAATATTATCCATATTTCTTCCTCTTTTCACATGTTACTTGGATGGTTTAAAATACTTATGTATTTTTAACCCAACTTGTTAACTTAACTACAAAAATGTTTCCAACACTTTTATATTCCCATTTATATAAAAGTATTCATTTTTGTATAAGTTTCCCAAGTTTGTTTAATATTTTTATAAAATCTCTATTTTATAAAAATCCTTATGTTAAAACCCTCTATATTTTTATAACTTTCAAAAATACACTTTTATACAAAATACCCAAGTATATCTACTAGTATTTACCAAAATCATCCTTAGAATTTATTACTTACATTTTTGACACCAAACTTTCCATACTTGTATTTTTGGACTAATAGTTTCTAAAATATCCATTTTAGTCCTCTAACTTTCAAAGTTACAACTTTAGTCCCTTAACTTCCAAAAGTTGCATTTTTCCACTCTAACTTCCAAAGTTAACATTTTTCACTCAAAATAGTAGACTTTGAAGATTCAACTTTTTATTGGTAAGTTATTTTTGTATCAAAACACTTTTGTTAGTCTTATATTCCATATGGAAGACTACTTATATGTGTGTTTTATGTATTTGTCCACTTTAACAAAATATCATTCATCTAAGTAAGCTAACTTTAATTTTTCATCTTCTTTATTTATGAACTTCTAATATGTTCCATCATACATTATACCTTAGATGATCATAATAAGATGATTTAAAGTTACTTTTAACATATTCAAGTTCATTCCACAATTTTAACCAAAACATCATCCTACTTAGTTTTAAATGTAAACTTTATGCATTTTCAAGATTATTACATTATCATCATCAAATCCATGGTTTATTTTCATATCTTTAATCATCCATTTTACACATGTAAAACCTATTAAAGATTATGTTCAAAACCACCTTTTAAACCCTTCATGTACAACTTGCTTCTAAGAACACATACATGAATAATAATAATCAAAAACAAGGTTAAGAAGCTTACTACTAGCACAAGGCTAGGGAAGACAAAACCTTTGATTTTGAGAGGGGTTTAGTGTGTTCTTCCTTAATGGTTAAGCTCCAAGCTTGAAACACACAATAGGGGTTTGGATGATGGATTGTTTTAAGTGTTTTGGAGATGTAAAAACTTGTAAGAATGATGTATGGGGGAGGTGCAAAACCCACGGCCAAAAGAAAGGAAGAAGAAGAGTTGTTTTGCTTGATGCTCCAAGTCTCTAACACATGTTATATAATGCCTTATCACATGTAATCATTCCAAAGATTCAAGAAATCTTATGAAGGATTGAGTTGTGTACTTGGGATATTTTTGAAAGATATGATATGTGTGTGTGTGAAAGTTGCCGTGTATGTATGTATGTGTAGGTAAGGTTGCTTGCAAATCTTGGTTAATCTTTATAAACTATCATGATCTCTATATACAAGACCCATCACCATGCATGCATACACTAGTGTAATGATAGTTTGGATTGTGTCTTGGATTTATTGGCACTTGGCCGAAAATTTGAAAAGAGGGGACAAGATTAGAGTTGCTTTTGTACTAATGTCTACTTACACCTTTGTCTTACACATTTGCATGCTTTAAGCTAGGTTTTAGATTATAATTATCACCACACTTGCATGGATGTAACAAGGCCATGTAGGCCGGCCCCCAAGTGGGTTTAAGTGGGGTCCACAACTTCAAATATTTACCCATTGTTTGTTATGTTTAATCCCCCGTCGTTCGGGTGTCGTTCGGGTATTTTTCGGGTTTTAATCACGCGTTATCTGGACATTAAAAATACCTTTAATAACCCTTAAATATAGTCTAATTTAAGCGTTGATTGGTTATTTAGGCCTTTGCCGGGTGAAATTATGAGTTATACGCGTATCGGGTGCGGTACGCGCATTTTATTCGTTACCGGGAGATTTGTACAAGACGTTTTCATTTATGGTTTTGGAGTTCCAAAACTCATTATATTTCATGAAAATACCCTTTATTTTATATCCTGGGTGTCCGGGATCCGTTTCGTTTATTTAATTATTACCGGGTAATCGCCAACGTCCATACCGGAATAGCTTATTTACACATGATCCAATCATGCTTTACCATTAAACGTATGCATTCCTATGCACTATTTGGAAATTGCTATCCCCTAAGGCCTTGATAATTAAATCACACATAATTGCATTTAATTACGTTAATCATATATTAATTAATTTGTACGGAATTACCTTATTTTTGCCGGTTGTTACAGCGAAAGCGTTCAAATCCACTTAAGCGGTCGTGAGCTAAGTAATGGGAAATCCGAGGAATTCAACCTATAATGTGTAAGAATACTAATAAGGAAATGCCTAAAAAGTCTAAGGTATCTAGGGTCTAAGGCATTAGGGTTTGCTAAGTCGATTGGGGAATTAGAGTTTTTATGATAAGTCGCGTTACTGTAAAAGTTGTATATCTCAAATGATATATGAAAGGTTGTAAATGTGGTTTAAATAATAAAATTATTATCTATTGATTATTTAGATAAAAATATGTTTGAATAATTAAGACCAAATAATTTAGTTAGTTACTTTAACTAAATTAAAATAAACACAATAATCATAAATAATTAAATAAATAATTTTGAGTTACACAATGATCCAACCAGATAATAAAAACATTAAACCATATGAGTATTTCTATTTTATAAGAAAAATATTTATAAAATAGATATTTAAATTGTATAAATAAATAAATGTTTCATTATGTCGTAATTGATAAATAAAACTAATAATACAAGACATAATCCAAAAATGCCATTTTTATAGAAAATGGATTCTTAAAGATGTAAATAAATGAAAATAATTTTCTCATAATTTTTATAAAGTTATTTATATTTAAAACTGATTTAATAGAATTAAATCATGTTTAATTGATTAAAAATAGAAAAATTAATAAAAAATAAGTGTTTTCTGATCCAATAATTTTTATTTTAGTTCACGATGATTAGAAATAATTTATGACAAATTTTGAGATAAAAACCATTAAGAATGAATTTTTAATGAATTAAGTATGATTAAAACAAATTAAATAATAAAAATTACGAAAATAAAATATTTTCCAGAAATAAAAATTATGACAATTTTCTATGAGGTGTCAAGAAGCTACACCTAATTTTTTATAAATTTTGGATCAAAAATGAATTTATTATGAATATTCTAAGTTTAAATGGTTTATAATTGGTTAAAATAAAGATTTAACAAAGGAAATGTAAAAGAAAGGAAAAAAATCAAAAATGGTGGAACTTGGGAATTGAACTCGTGACCCTTGGGTTAGAAGGGATGTGGCTCAACCACTAGGCCATCAATGCTTTAGTTGAGAGTGTTGAAACTGAATAATATTTAACTTCTACATATCGTTCATCATCATCTTCCCCAAATAACTAAGCCAAACCCTAACCCTAACCTAGCTTATAATAAACCACGATTCATCAATGTGTAACCCGAAAACATGGGGTTAATGACCAGGAATGCATAAAGATTAAAACGGCATCAAAGATTCGTACTTACAAAGACGGTTTGGGTTCGAAAATTTCAATGATGGTGCGCCACTTTAGACTTTGGTTTGGAAAGCTTCTGCTCGCGATCTGGAATGGTTTTAAGTGGGTTTGCGTTGCGTATTGATGCAGAAACAAAATGGGGCAATCAATTTATGTAGTGGACGATTAACATACGCGTTTTAAGGCGATTAAAAGTTCCGTTCGTTTTGCTCAAAACCCGGTTTATAACAAGTATTAAAAACGTGTTTATGGTTCGATTAATGATGGGAAAACGTTAGTATGGAGTGGAGAAACGTACGGCATTTAATAAAACGAATTAAAAGTGTTTAAATCTTGGTTTTTAAGTTTGCCGGAGATGGATTCCGGTGGCCGGAATTTGTACCCGCCGGAAAAACGGATCCAAGAAGAAAGTTGGAATTTTTTTTTTAACTTTCAAGTATTGACACTTTTGACCCCTCAAGTATAACTAAGTTAGTTTTATTCTAATTTAGTTAGTATTTTTCTTTTGTTCCTTTATAAAACATAACCAAGTTAGCTAAATTTAACCAAAAAAGTTTCTAAAACTTTATAAAACTCGAAATTTTTATAATATCCATTCCGGATGACGTTTCAACATACCCGTTTGTTTAAAACTTATACCCGATCCACATAACTATAAATGATAAAATTTTAGTTTGCTCTAATATTAAATTTAAAAAACGACGCAACTTACAGGGACTAAAATGGAAATACTTGAAGGGCTATTATTGTCAAGTAGGTGAAAGTCGAAGGTGACGGATGTCACACATAGCGTACTCAAATAACTCTGCTTCACGAATAAACTCATTAAACGCCGAGGCATTAAGATGAACAAATTCGGAATTTACTCTTTCTTCCGGACATGTGACGTCATTAAATTCCCCGATAAACAACCACAATCCAGCCAGGGAACGTCTGAACATCAGCAGCTCATTCTAGAAAATCCACCTTGTACCCGAGTTATTTGGAGCATGCACGTTAGCAATATTCACATGAACATTCGAATGCACCAATGTACCTGAAACAATCAACACATGCCTGATGCGGATAGACCCAGACTGTTTAAAACAAGATGGGTCCCACCAGGAGATTAAACCACCCGCTACCCCTTCCGGGTTGACAAAATCACACTAAAACTAAGTACTACCCCAACATTTTTATAATAAAAACAAAGGCGGATCAGCCAATTTCGACTCTTGCACAGCCATGAAATCCACACACTGCGACTGTCTCAAATTCCTCACCCAACCCACTTTCCCATTCCTTCTAATCCCACGAACATTTAATGAAAGAAAATTCGTTGAGGAACCGACCCACCCATTTCCAAAATAACCTCATTCGCCACATCACCAGAAAACTGATTCAACTTAATACCAACGAGCTCACATACCTTAACTGTAGCATTAACTTCCGAATTAATAACTGCCGCCTCCGCCATCTGATCTGATAAGTCAGCCGCTGGAAAACCCTCATCCGACGTAGACAGAACAGTATCAACAATCCCCATCACCGGCTCCGAGTGGTTCGACATCACCATGTTATCAACAACCCCTATCCCACCTTCCTCAACATAGGAATTAAGATCTATACTAGTATTATTTTGTGTCTCAACACCAAAAGCGACGTTAGTTGGCTGTCTAGGTGAAACATCAAGAGAAGAATTAAAAACAAATCTGGGCCTTTTCCTACGTACAAAAGAATTAGCTTTTCCCACACAAAAACATAACGGCCAAGATGGTTCAGGCCCATTAGGATTAAACCCATTAATATTACCCACATTAAACTGGCCCACCACTTGCTCCTCAGCATTCAAATATTGACCACCATTATTATTATATCCGAATTTGGAAAGTCAAACCTCCCATTATGAAGGAACGAAGATTGTTCCTGATTTTTCGCCTGACCGTTTGACTCGTCCATGGTAGCCGGAACTTCATCGGACTCCAAACCTTGGTCCCTGATCTCGCCCTCCTCCATCTCGTCGTCTAAGACATCAATACTAACAGGTTCGAACTCCGGTACCCAAGAGTTATTCTCTTCGACGACCCAAACTGAATAAGAAGCCTTCTTCCACAAAATCTTAATTTCCTTATCAATACGAGCACTCAACTTAGTTAACACATGAGTAAAGCCGATCGCATTATCATCACCATCCCACGAAAAGTCCGAAGGCCACACAACATCCCCGAACCAACCCCCCCCCCCCCCCCCCCACTTTATCAAAAATGTCATTATCCCGGAGACAAAGAGGCATGCCGACGACCTTTAAGACTACTATCCGATCAAACTGAAGAGCTTGACCAGTCCATGGAGAGGCTGCCACCAACACTTCATTCCATACTTCCTTCCTTTCAGTCAAGAAAACATTCATCTGATCCGAATCATGGAACGTTATAAGCACCGACAGACCACCAATGTAAGAAACTGCAGCATCCTTAACCCTGCTTCGTAAACCATCTTTTTGACTGCATGCAAACATGCAATGCTATCCTACACACCCACAATGGCTCTACCAATAGAGTGCACCGGAAAAGCAACACCATTCACGTCCAACTCCAATACTTTCTTCGAACCCGACGAACTCCCATACACAGCATTCATCAATGGAAACTCGTCCAGTACCACGTTTTTCTCCTTAGGGACCCAAACTTTATCAGCCTTCTCCACCGGCTCCTCTTCCCCATAATTAAAACGCTTATGAGATCTATCAAACAATGCCAGAGAAACCGAAATCATCTTCTCCATAATCACGATGTCATTCAAAACCGGTAACACCTCGTAGGGGTCCCTAATCTTCTGACAACGCACAAACCCAAAAACTTTCCCAGCCGCATTCTTCATTCTAGGCACCCAAGCATCCGTCACAGTGACAAAAGGAGGGAAGGCCTCCTTAAGTTTGAATCCCGTAACTCTATCCAAAATATTTGTGATGAAAAAAGTCGTTCTAGTCGCCGGATCATCCGTGTCGCCGGTAACGGATTTGGATGACCGGAAATCGCCCCTCCTATTAGGGTTTCCCATGAGAGACGAATGATTTAATGTTAGTTTTGTTGATAGAACTTCAACTTGCATCGGGCTGTGTTTTGAAATGGACTTTTAGATTATTGCGTTTTGAAACACAAATAATCAGTTTTTAGTGTTTGGGGTTGAGTTTTGAAATGGATTTTTAGGCTACTTAAATGCAATAACCTAAAAGCAGCTCCACCCCTACTACAGCAAAATGCATAATCAGTTTTCAAAAAGCAATCCCAAACACCCTCATATGTAATTGCCCCTTAATAAACCAAATTGATTTTAAAATTTTTGTTCCATTGTGTATCAACAAATACCCTAACATAATGTGTATTATATCTTAACAAATACCCCAACATAATTTGTATTAAATCAACAAATACCCTAACATAATGTATATTATATCTTAACAATTATCAGTATTTCTGTCACACATATTTGTCAGTCATCTCACAAAATTGTTGCCACACTACTTCGTAAAAGAGCATAATTAGACGCTAGTTATTTACATACACTACTTTCTAAGAAGAAACATGGTTTTTGGTCTTCGAATTAAAAAACAAATTAATTTTGCATGAGAACATAATATTTATAAAAAAAAAAAAAAACCTAAAACAATAAAATTTATAAAGATTTAAAGCAATTTATAAAAGGAAAAAAAAAAAACAAGTGAGAAATGAATAAGAAAAAGAAATCAGAGGACAACGGTGAGACCTGGATGCCGCCACCACCCTCTCTCACCTTCGATGAGCTTAATAACTCGAACCTAAAATCAGTGGAAATGAGATTCTTATAAACTGATAAGTTTGAAGAAGATGGATATGAATCTGATCATGAAAATTTAAGAAAAAACAAGGGTAAAGCTCATATGAGCCAAATAGTCGATTTCATGTGGGATTTGTATAGTAGCAGGGGTTAGGTTGGGGGTTGACTAAAAAAAAAATCAATTACCATACGTCTATACCCCAATAAGTGATGGGGTTAGGATCAAATACACAGTGAAAGAAAAATAGGAAGTCGTAGGAAGGGTATCAAACGAACTCCGATTGAACTCATTCAAGCGGCATTGGAATCGTCTTATCGAACCCTACGTCGTTAGTTTTTAGGTCTTCGTTTTTTTTGGGGTTTTAGCTTGTAGTTTTTAGAATATGCGTTATACCATTGTGTCTTTTATGTACCATTGTGTCTTTTTCTTATTTTCATCGTTGTGTCATTTTTTTTCAATTAATTGTGTCTTTTTTCTTTAGCATTATGTTATATTTTTTGGCAGTGTGTTATATTTGTGGCTCATTGTGTCATATTTGATGATCTATTGTGTTTTTTGTATCCTTCTCACCCTTCTCATTTTTTGTAGCCTTTGTAGAATAACCCAACCCTAAGTGATGACTAACTTATGAATTCATTTTTTTTATTTACTTTTAACGGAAAACTAAGATTCTTCTATATATTTCCATACTTTGTATATATATGTTGTATAATTGAACATGCACCGTAAGATAGAGGGAGACATCTTACTACCAAACCATTTCCATGAGGACACTCGTATCTATTAATAACTCCAAAACATTTGATGTTTCTCACTATATTAGTAACTAGTGGGTTATATGTGATTTGTGTTGGGGCAGACCAATTTTTCACAAAATTTTAAATTGTATGTTAAATTTTGTAAGGCTTTATTCCGACGACCTATATATACACT
This sequence comes from Ambrosia x helenae, assembly GCA_030844895.1. Lineage (NCBI taxonomy): Eukaryota > Viridiplantae > Streptophyta > Magnoliopsida > Asterales > Asteraceae > Ambrosia > Ambrosia x helenae. The sequence goes on along the minus strand of CM061230.1, from coordinate 84,339,301 downwards.
AGTATTTAGAGTTAATTGCAGTTTTCGTCCCTGTGGTTTGTCTAAACTAACAGGTTCAGCCCAGACTTAACACTCTGAGTACCTGTGGTTTCATTTTCTAACAGTTTACATCCCTGAGACTAACGCTGTTAATTATTCCGTTAGTTTTTGGATAAATTGACTAATATACCCCCATCTTCTCCAACCACCACCTACAACACCACCTGCAACACCAATCACCACCACCACCACCACCACCTGCAACCCTAGAAATAATAATAATAATAAACTAAACGTACTCACAATGAATCAAACAATCTGGGTGGCTGCTACATTGACATTTATAACAGTAAATTAGGGAGTTTATAAGGTTAATGTTTAAGAGTAATTATATCTAGAGAGAGAAATTGATGAGGTGTAGGTAGGGTTTATTCGCCGGAATAAGAGGAATTGTGGCCGGAGACTGTGTGTAACGACGGAAAGCGATGACCACCACCACCAATAAATCTTGGAACTCAAATATGATAATTATTTGTTCTACGGTGGGTCTAATTATTTGTTCTCCGGCGACCGAGATCCAACAATGTTGCATCCAGCAGATCGAGCATTCTCAGCCTTCACGAACAAAACTATTAATCCTATCCCTACCAATACTCCAATCACTAATCCAGCAACGAACGACATATTCTGATCGCAATTGGAACCACAAACAAACTGTCATTGGAAGAGACTGAACGACATCGTATTTGCTTCCGTCGTTGTCCGTATTTGTATCCGTGGTGACGGATTTGTCATTGGAAATTGTGGCGGATGGATCATCGTCGTCGTTTGTTATAGTAGATGGTGGTGGTGGTGGTGCACGTGGTGGTGGTGGAGGAGAGGGAGGGTGGCGGTGGAGATGGTGGTGGTGGTGCATGTGGTGGTGGTGGTGTTGCAGGTGGTGGTGATGGTGGTGGTGGTGGTGGGTGGGTTGGGGAAGAAGATGGGAGGGTATAAGAGTCAATTCACCCAAAAAATTAAGGGTATAATAGTCATTTCTCTACAAATTAACAGACAAGCCTAACGGCCGTTAGTCTCAGGGATCTAAACTGTTAGAAAATGAAAGCACAGGTACTCAGGGTGTTAAGTCTGGGCCGAACCTGTTAGTTTAGGCAAACCACAAGGACGAAAACTGCAATTAACTCCTAGTATTTATTAGTAAAAACTTATCTTGTGGCTATCATTCCACCACATCTTCCTCGCCCATCCACATAAAATATCAATCAACTAGTTTTCATATGTTACAAATGATGGATATTTATCTTTCATATTAAACTCTTAGTCTTTAGGCAGTTCTTACATAAGTTCAAGACCGGCTCCAGTATTTTGAAGCCTGGGCTTTGGGCCCCTAGTTCAATAGAGCCACAAATTTAGAAGGAAAAAAAGGTTATATTTGAATATGGATTGCGTGATAGACTGAATTACGAGAATAGGCTGAGAAGTTCTATATCTTGGACGGCACCATATCTAGGGTGGAAAAAATGTCTTTTGAAGCTGATTGAGAAAGAATAATATCTAAAGAGTCGGCTGGAAATCTTTGATGTCGCTAGAGTTTAAAAAGGCCATGGAGTGTTCATGTGCTTCATTTGTGTCAAAATCATCTTGTATTTGTATCCAAGTTCAAAATCATTCTCTATTTCTCAATTTCCTCTGCCACAATCATCATTATCTATTTGAATTAGACCACATCCAAATAATTTATGATGATTTTAGGGGAGGTATTATATTGGTTTAGTCACTAGTCATATGATTATTTATTTTTATTTTTTTAATTTAAAAACGTTGAAATTTTGTTGTTTTATAAGAAGTTGTGTGAAGTGGTAAACCATCTCAAGCTTGATGTTTTTCTTGACAGCATAGATTGTTGTTAAATGAGGGGTCTGGGTATGACAGAAAGGTATTTATTTTTAATCTTAAGTATAAATGATGGAATTGCAAATGTGTGTCCGTTCAACTAGATTCTTATAATTTTGATTGGCGTCTCCATATATTTATTCTAACTAAAACCAAGAATACATATATACACTATATGTGGTTCGCTTTAGGTCTCAAAGAACGTTGGGTCAGCCTTGCATACGTTACACTTGTTACTTTCAACAATAGTTACACATGTTAATCAAAACAAAATTCAGATGTATCATGAATGGAATGCATGTTACATCTATTTAATGTGTTACACCTAAACTAATTTGCATATATAACACATCTATGCACTTTTATGACATTCCCTTAGGTTAAGTTTGATAGTTAACTCAGCTACATATGCTAAACGGTCGAATATGTAAATTGGTGAACTTGTTTTCTTCTTAGGTGAAGAGATTTTTGTATTAAGGATGAAGTTGATTATCAATAATGAAGCATACTAATTAGCTTTTTATGTTATGATAGTTTTTTTAATCTTTTTTAAATATTTATATCTATATGCAACATTTTTTTGTTAGGTTTATTGTTGAATGTAATCACCGTTTTTTATCATTTTTTAATTAATTAAATTTGTATGAACACTTTGTTACGTTTAATCTTGATTTGTAATTAACGGCTTTTTATAAATTTATACATTTTATGAGTTTTTCTATTTTGTCGGACAAGACTCTTATGATGTCAGGTTTGTTTTAGAATTTTAACGTACGTAATAATACGTCTCAAGTGAGGTCAGGTTTGTGTCATGATTTTAACGTGTGTAATAATGTCTAGGTCATGTTTTGTATCACGGTTTTAATGTAAGTAATAATACGTCTCTAACATATGTAACAATAAGTCTAATATTTATAGGACAATGTACAATAAAGTAAGAGAGATAATGTGACAGGTATCACTTTTTAACTTTTGAAATTGCTTTTTTCATCATACCACCAATGAGGTTGTGATGGAGTGGTTAGGGAGAGACTTGTGTTCCTTGTGACCCAGGTTCGATTCTCATTCCCCTCATTATTTTCTACGGCATCCGAGCAATGATGGTGACAAAAGCACCGAGAAGCATTCGATCCTGAGCCGCACCCCAGTGTTCACCCGGCTATTACTCCAACGAGGAAACTCGTGTGGAGGCAGTACGTTTTCCAGGGGAACACTGAACCAAGTCTGATACACCAGCGCGGGACCGGTTAAGTCAACGTAGTCTGGAGCAGACGGGCAAACCTAGGCTAGGGCCGCCAATTAGGTAGTGTAACATTGGGTCACTCATGTGAAAGCCACCGTTCAAAAAAAAAATCAAAGCAATTGACCTTATTGCTCTAATTTGTCCTTTTACTCAATTAATTTAAATGAAAAATCTACTTAGTTTATATAAAATTCTCAAAAAATGGTTGTCATGGATAAAATTAAATGAATAGGTATGATTATTGTTCATTAGGTATGATTATTACGGGGTTTTTATTTGATCTCCGGGTTGAAGATTAGTCCACTCAAGAGTTGCTTATATGGGGTTGGGGTGGAAAATAATGAGGTGGCTGAAATGGCTATGAAGATTCATGTCTCAGTTGGTAGGATTCCATTCATTCACCTCGGAGTACCTATTGCCTCAAACATGAACCTTGTTCGAAACTGGAACCCGGTGATTGAGAAGGTAAAAAAGAGACTTTCATCTTGGAAGTCCAAAACTCTATCTGTTGGGGGCCTTATTACCTTATTGAAGTTGGTTCTTAGTTCGATTCCCCTTTATTACTTCTCTTTATTTCGTGCTCCCTTGCAAGTGATTGACCAATTGGAGAGGTTGCGGCGAAAATTCTTTTGGGGAGGGGTTAGTGATATATATAAGAAGAGTTGGTATGCATGGGATAAAGTCATCGTGCCAACAAAGTATGGTGGTGTGGGGTTGGGGTCTTTGCGGGATGCTAATTTGAGTTTACTCTCAAAGTGGTGGTGGCGATTTAAAACTAATCAAGGATCCCTTTGGCGCAATGTTATATGGTCGATACATGGGGGTGGTAGGGGGTGGCAATACATTCCGGTTAGGTCGTCCTTGGCTAGTGCGTGGAAACAGATTGCTTCGGTACCGGCCCTATTAGAGAAGTGTAATATTGACCCGGATAAATGCTTTAAAGGAATCCTAAAGAATGGCTGTTCGATTATGTTTTGGAAGGAGTGGTGGATTTCGGATAGTTCTTTGCAGAAAAAGTTTTCGCGTCTGTTTGCTATAGAGCGAAATAAGAATTGCTGCATTTCGGACAGATTGGTTGTGGGGCTGTCTTTGGTGCAGGTTGTTTGGAGCTGGCGGATCGTAGCGTTATCTGCACTGGAGCAAGCGGAGCTTGATGATCTCCTTTTACTGATTAGCAATGTTGTTGTAACTCAAGGTGATGACTCGTGGTCTTGGGCTGCAGGGAACCATGCTGAATTTTCAGTTTCCAACGTGAAAAGCTGCATCTTTGCAGCGACAAATAGTCTTCGAGAGGTGACATTTGAGTGGTGCAATTGGGTTCCAAAAAAGGTTGGAGTTGTAGCGTGGAGAGCTTTCTTGAATAGGTTACCGACGGCGGATGCATTAATGAGGTGGAATATTCATATAGATTTTCATTTGTGCAAGATCTGTGAAACGAATGTGGAGTCGGTTGAGCACCTATTCACGGATTGCCCGGTGATAATGGATATGTGGTAGGCTCTTTTTACATGGTGTAAGGTACCGCCCTTTTTTGCATTTCATGTAAATGATTTACTCCGATACCATTTGATAGCTTGGAATGGTCCTCGGGTGCGGAAAGCGTTTTATGGGGTGATATTGACGGCATTTTGGAGCATATGGAGGGCGCGTAATGATCTAATTTTTAATCAAAAAGAAATAGTGGTCTGGAAAATATTTGATGAGATTCGAGTGATGAGCTTCTTGTGGATTTCTAAAAGGGGGAAGATGTCAAATATGGTTTCGGAGGATTGGGCTAGATTTGATGTAAATAGGATGGGGTAATTGTTCGGGTTGTTTCTTGTTTATTTCGGCATTGTTGCTGTTCGGATTGTTTTTTATTTTCGGAATTGTACTTGGGTTCGCTAGCTCCTTGCTAGTTGTTTAATAAAAGTTGGTTGGCCATTCAAAAAAAAGTTCATTAGGTTTCCTCAAATAAATGAAGTTTCATTTCTATCCTAAGCACGTATATATATAACCCACTTGAATAAATGAAACTTGTGAAAACTCATGTGTGAAAACAATTTTTTGAAAAAATTACACGATGTAACAAACATGTTTTAAACGTTTTGAGTTAAAAAAATAAAAAAAAGTGCCGACTAGTTTAAAAAAAATTGTAACTTTGTTGTTACATACTTGTAACCGACTATTTTTTGAAGCGCTTTTTTTTATTATTATTATTTTTTACCCAAAACGCTTGAAAACATGTATGTTACATCACGTAATTTTTTTCAAATAAAAAGTTTTGTAACAAGAGTTTCCATGGTTTCCTTAGTAAAGAGGGTTTTCAATTTATCATCCCCATATATATACACTAGATTTAAATCCCGGGAGCGTCCCAGAGTTGATGAATCTAATATGAAATATCAATTTTAACAATGTATCTCCAATGTTAACGACTAACCTTAAAATGTATAACTCTAATATTAAAACTTAACCTAAAACAATATACAACTCCAATGCTAACACCTGTTGTAAATAGAATTTTTATTTACTGGTTTGAACATAATTAATGACTTGCCTATACATGATTAATGAATAACCTGAACACTTTGTATTTTTTTTCCTGTATGAACAAAACCCCACAAAAAATAGTCGTTTTTTTTTCTTCGTTTTTTATATAGCACTATGGTACTCGTTGGAAAGATAATAAAACGCTCGTTAATTTAGTGTAATTTTTTTTCTTTAAAAAATCTCGTATATAAAAGATATTAACGTTTAAAAATTATAGGAGAAAACATTAGAGAGAAAAATCCAATTTTTGTTTTTAAATTCTTTTTTTTCTAAAATATCTTAATGCCACATGGCATCCTTTTTCTTTTTATTAATAGATAAAAATGAAATAATTCAAAATTAATAAAAAAAATCTTCACCTCATTATGCCACATGGCACATTCAAGGGGGTTGAGGCCACCATTGAACACTACGTCGCCAACTATCAATTCTTTTATATATATTAACTTGGTGGGATCCCGTGTGAAAACACGCGGGAGGAGTGAGTCCAGCCTTAACCGCTGTTTGGTAAACACCAACACATCAACAACCCAACCGTCTGTTGCGACGAAGCATTGTTTAGTACCGTCAGCTTATATCTTTTATATAATAATTATATACATAAAAAACATAAGTAGACCCACTGTTAACTGCTGTTAAAAGAAAAGCCGCATTTCGTAACGTCTCTTCAAAGCAAGCCGTCAATATAGCAGAATTTTTAAAATAATGTGTTTGAAACACTGTTGATTAAAACAGATGTAAATTCAAGTGTTTGGTTCAAACAGTTGTTGACTTAACTATAACACGTTTACATCTTAAATGTTTGTTTACTAAAGATAAATGATCTGTTGATTTTAACGGTAGACTATTTAATCAGTTTTGTTATACTCAAATTTGTATTTAGAGCAATAATAATATCAAATACATTTCAATGATTAATCTGTGTTTAACAGTTGGTTAAATCTTTTTTCTTCTCTTTAACAAAGTTTCTATCAAACAGTTGTTAGAAGATTCAACCATATTATTACAATTCAATAATTAGAGTTAAATATTAAATTTAAGAAAAAATAAACACAAAATGGAAGACTTATAAAACAAGAAATACAAATATATTTAAAAAAAAACTACTTTAATGACAATAGAATTACAATATGTGACTTTACAAACTACATAAAAATACAAGGAAACAAAAAAAAAATATTATAACAACCAAACCATAGAGAATGATATTTCTTGCCAGCATCATCGGAATATATTTAAATGTCATCCAGTTCAAAAAGCCATAACGAATAAAAAGATCATCTCTTTGTTAGTCACGACCAAAGGGAAATATGAGTCTCACACTTAAGCGTAGATCAAGAAGATTCATGAAGATATTCATCAAGACCTTTGGCAATTTATAATACAAGATCCAGGATAAAAAAATCTAAAAGCCCTAAAGATTGACAATGGGGAACCGGTGCAGCATATATATATAAAATAAAAATTGATTTATGTTTTCCTTTGATTGTATGAATCATCGAAAAACATCAATTCTAACTTTCTTACCAACGAAATGTTGGTAATCAATTATGCATATGGGATGGAGAGATGTATGTGAGAATAGTTAAACGAATATATAAAGATGAAAAATGAATATTGGGAAATCGTCCTCTTTTATAGTGTGAATATACTAACTATTCGTAAAGTTGGTTTTCAACTTTATCAGTTGCATTTCAAGTAAATATAAATTTCGAAATTACTTTTGTGACTTTTTATTTAATGAAAGACAATTGGTTCACAACAATAATAATAATAAAACATAAAACAATAATGTTAATAAAGTAACTTCAAAATCGTAATCATTATTTTAGGGCCTTTTTATAACATCTGTTGACAGTAAAAACAGTTGTTGTCCCATCAAAGTTTCTCGGTATTTTTTCCAACAGATTGTGTAATCCGTGGAAGGAAAAACAACGCCAAAACACTGACTGTAACATCTTTTATTACGCGATTATTACTAAACTCATTATTCAGGTATCACTATAAAGTTAAATTTCATAAACCTTTACAACTTAATAAATAAAATCTTAATATTTGTAATAAATGATGAAGCAAAACCGACAAAGCATTGGAAATTATTCATTAAAAGTTTTACATATAATAAAACTTAACATTAAAATAATATTCATATTTGAAAATGCAAGTATATAAAAACCCTTATAAATTTGATATGAACATATACGTTTTACTTTTAATTATTTAAGTTCTGTTTTATATAAACATAGAATATTGCGAATGCCTCCATTTTTTATAGAATGAATAAACTAATAACTCCCAAAGTTGGTTTTAAACTTTATGAGTTGTTTTCAACTTTAAATAATAGTAGTCTTTTCAAATTCATAATTATGAAAGGGTCGAGAAGTTATAACTTTACAATGACAACTGTACAGATAAAGGAAGTAGATAGAAACTTGAAAAATACGACAATAGTTAATGATAGAAGTAATTTATTTTACTATTATTAGACAACTACAAAATGTTACAACAAGTTTACATATTATGATTATTATTTATTATTTTTATTAAGAAACAAAAAGTATTTATTTTATACTCATTTGAATCGGTAAATGATTTGAATTCTTTTGTTTATATTATAACCTAAAAATGAAAATATATTTTATAATGATAATTTCACTGAAAATATACAGGTTACACAAATATATAAGAAACAAACTACAGGCAACACATCATAACACAAACTGTTAAAAAAACATGCAAGATAGTGTATTCTGATAAAAAAAAATACAATATCGCTACAAAAGTGAACTAATACCAACAAACACATTTCTTCTATAAAAAAAACACATAAAAACTAAAGACAATGCAAAGAAAATAAAAGTAAATTAAGACAGAACTGAAAACAAAACCAAAAACAGAGCATAATAACAGATGTTATTAAACAACTCTCATCTTAATAACTAATATTGCCTGTCTAATAATATAAATAAATAAAACTTAAATTCCATGATGACGACTGTACAAAATCTGTGGACTTACCAACAGATGTTATCAAACAATTGTCTTCAATTACAGTATATGATGGCCATTGTACAAATGAACGATCTAGATCGAAACTTACAAATGAAGGATCTGCATGTTATCAACTAACTGTCATCATAATAACTGTTATTACTGCTGGTCTAATAATAATAAATAAAACTAATTTATATCATTCTTTTCATGTTCGTAATTATAAACATGTGAGATCAATAAAACTTTATGATTCAAGTGTACAAATGAAGGATTTTGATTGAACAATATAATGTAAATTAACAATATAATGTAAATTGAACATGAAAAGGTTGTTTAACTTTGAAATTTACTTAAATTATGTAAATTAAATAAATTGTTTAATTAATTTTCCCACTGAAACAACTCTTCAAATTCTTTTCTTTTATTTTAAATACAAATTTCCCAACAAACACAAAAACTATTTACAAATATTTGTAGAAATATGAACATTTGATGTTTTACGTTTTTCTTATTATAAATAACTGTTTAAATTCTGTCTTATGTAAATTGAACATGAAAAGGTTGTTTAACTTGGTTTGCTAAAAAGAAATTGTCACTAACAATGGTAATCTAAAAATTCTTACCAAATAATCGTCAATCAAAATTTCATAATTAGAATTCCATAATTTGAGTTCAACATTGAATTTAACAGAAATAAATACAAAATTGAACACTTATAAAAGAACAAATACAAAATATCTCTAAAAAACTACTTTAATTACAACATAATACCAATATGTGACTTTACAATCTAAATAAAAATACAAGGAAATATAAAAAAAACCCTACTGACAACGAAACCCTAGAGATTGATCTTTCTTGATAGCATCATCGAACCAAATCACAAACCAAAACAATGAAAACCAGTACACGACAGGAACTCGTATCTAAATATCACCCAGATCCAAAAACGCTAACCATTGAAAATAGGAACTGGATGTATATATGTAATAATAAATTGATGTTTTCCTTTGATTGGAAGAATCATTGGAAAACATCAATTTGAAGTTGTTTACCAACAAACTGTTGGTAATCTATTTTCCTTTGATTGAAAGAATCTTTCGAAAAATTTATGGAAACGGACTTAAAAGTAATATCATAATGCATATTGAATGAAGAGATATAAAGTGAGAATACTGAAAATGAATATTGGGAATTCATCCCCTTTTATAGGATGAAATTTAATAACTATTCGTAAAGTTGGTTTTCAACTTTATTAGTTAGATTTTAAGTAAATATAAAGTTGGAAGTTACTTTTCAAAATTTTAATTTATTTTTTATAGAATGAAAGACAACTGCAACACAAAAATAATAATAAAACAATGTTTTTAATAAAGTAACTTCAAAACCGTAATCATTATTTTTGGGATTCTTTATAACATCTGTTGATATGGGTAGTAAATGATGAATTTCGTTACTTTCCCACTGAGACAACTATTCAAATTCTTTTCTTTTTTTAAAATACAAATTTCCAAACAAACACAAATACTATTTATAAATATTTATAGAAATATGAACATGTTATATTTTACGTTTTTCATATTATTAATAAATGTTTAACTTCTGTCTTATGTAAATTGTACATGAAAAGGTTATTTAACTTCATTTGGTAAAAAGACGTTGTCATTAACAATAGTTATCTAAAAAATACTTACCTAATAGCCGTCAATCAAAATTCCATAATTTGAGTTAGTAACACTGTTCATTTCAAGATACCAGTTAATACGTTTGGTAAGATCTGTTGCAAATCATTTAATTGATGGTTATGCGTCTGCTACACGTAATCACTGATTATTAATGATACAGCTGATAAAGAGATTTTTCTAGAACAGCTGTTACAACAAAGAGTTGTTGATTCAAACAGATATTCTCCAGTAGTTCGTTCAAACAGTTGTTGCTTAAAAATAAACTTAACGAATCATATATCTTTTTAAAACAATTATTATAAAAAAATATAAAAAACATAAAAAGACCAAATACTATGGTCTGTTTACTGAACAGCAAATTAAAAACTCAAACAGCTTATACAATTCAACCTTATATTATTACAATCGCATAATTTGAATGAAATATTTAACCTAACAAAAGTACATACAATATCCATATCGATACAAAACTCACCAAAATATAAAAAACGTAAAGGAAAGAAGAATTCTAAGAAAAAACTCCAATATCCATACAAAACTGAAGTAATGCTAACTATGACATTCAATACAAAACTGAAGTAATGCTAACTATGGCATTTCTTCCATTAGAATAAAAAATATATACAAATATAGGCAGAAAACAACCAAAAACACTAAAGAAGACAAAAAGAAAAATAACTACACAATAATAGCTCTAACTCCTTAAGAATCAGAGACATATTATTTCTCTATAGACCCATCTCTAATTAGACAGGCTGTAAAGGAGATCGTGATAAAAATAATATTTTTCTTTGATTGTAAAAATCTTCTAAGAATACCAATTTCAACTTGATTACCAAAGGCCTTACTCTTATACATTTTTCTTTCATAGTCAAAAAATAATATTTTTCATTGATGGTGGCTTTATTTATCATAATAAATGAAGAGAAATAAAGTTGGAAAATGAAATGACGAATTGCGTGCGTTTTATGAAGGGATAAAATATCTTACATATTATAATAAGATTTTTTACTCATTGCGTCAATAGTAAAACAATTAGGAAAACAACTAATAAAATAATGTTATAAATAGTTTACTATTAGTGTCACTAATACAAATTTACAAAGACAATGTCTGCTTCGAAGAACCACTATTTAGTACAAATTTCAAAATAGTAATAATTACTTTTAAGCCTTTTTATAAAACCTAGTGACTTCTCAACAGTTGTTACAAAACTATGTCAATGTAAAACGTCAAAATGGTAATCTTTTATTACACTATTTAATTTGTTATTAAATTAAAGTATCCCCATATATTTAAATTACATAAACCTTTTCAACTTCATATTTAAAATGTTGATATGTGTAATAAATGATAAAGAAAATCCACAAAGCTTGGTAACACCTCTGCCACAAGAACAAGTCGCCTTGCTCTTCGGAGCAAAACCCGGTCGAATGGATCCAAACTCCCATTAAAACCCTTTTGATCAAACTTGTTCCAAGAGTCTTCTTCCACCGAGCAAAGAAAACATAACCACCTGCTTCTACCGTTTTCTTTCGCCCTACAAACTAACCAAATCCAAAGGCACCTGCCTTAATTTATTTCTGCAACTTGGTTGGACTCTCCCTATCACAAAACAAGCCGACTGGCCTTTTTTATTTAAACCATTATATCATGTGCTTTGCATGCCGATAACCGGATTTGTGTGTGCAACATCATCCCCTGGTTGCAACCCAAATCAGTAGCCAAGACCTGCGATTGTCGACTGACCTGCGCTTCTGCTGCAATGGCAGCCCTGCACCAGAAGGCTAGTCCCCCTTCAAAAGCCAACTTTCAAACGGCCCTTGCTTAACCTTCGCTCTGATACCAAGTGTTGGTTCAAGCCCTAGTTACACACAGGCACTAGATTGACCAAATATTTGTTCTAATTTCTAACTCTTTTCTTTGATTGAAATTGGATAACGTTAATAAAAGGAACAAAGATACCTATCATCACGACCCTAGACAACAGCAAATACTACTAGTCCATTAATGTTCCACTGCTTCATCAAGCACGTAATCCCAGTTCTCTAGCCATTTCATTTAATTCCTTACACCTTCCCAGTGACATACCTATCTCTCACAGTACTTCTCCATCACCGTATGATCATTTGCCTTATTATTATTATTCGAAGGTGGTTGCAGGGGATGATTTAATTTAACAGTGTGTATGGATGGTGTGTGGAGCAATGTTTTTAGAACCGGACCGGATGTCAAACCGGTCTTCTTACTGGTTCATTGGTTGGACCGGTCGAACCGGTCAGACCGGATTTACGAACCGGATGATATTATAAATATTATAATTATATTTAATATTATAATTTGTTAAAATCTTTCTTTTTTAAATATTGTCTTCTTTATATTTGTTGCCAATATAGACAATATTCAATTTAAAAGGGCTAAAGATAGAACTTGTGTTAACCATTTACAGTTTACAGTTGTATTCACATTTTGATAGTACAAAATAGTTGGTTTCTTTATTAAAAAAAGTCACAACTACTAATTGCATATAAATATGAGCCTACATAAACTGACAAAAAAAAAATGAAAGCATCAATAGTTGTACCGTTCAAAAAAAACATCAATAGTTGTATCTCTTTAAGCAAACCTTCACCACCAACCCACCTCTTCATCGATGATGAAGATACAAGTAAACCTGCAATAGGAGATGAAAGATGATGATTGATGAAGATGAACGATGATGCTTGATGAAGATGAGGATGATTGATGAAGATGATCGACAATGATGATGATTAACGAAGATGGTTCATGGTTGTTTAAAGGTTTAGGTGTTTGGTGGCTGCGAATATGATAAAGAAAAAAAGCTCCGGTCCGGTCCAAAAACAAATGTGAAGATGGCAAAGCCAATGACTCTGAGAGAAAAATTTACTCAAATGAAATGTGATTTAGAAAGAAAGCTTGCTGCTAAAACAAAAGAAAATTCTAAATTAACTGACAATGCTATTGAAACCCAAGCACAACTTAAAATAATGATAGAAGACCTAGGAAATGTCAGAAAAGAGCTTGCTGACACCAATGTTGATTGTGAGAAATGGGTTGAGTCATGTAAAGGGTACCAACTACTACTTAACAAACAAAGTGCATCAAATGTTAGGTTTGGCATAGGGTACAATCACACTGAAACACCAACTGATTTTTCTCCCAAAACTACTGAAGATGGGAAAAAATTGTTCAAAATGAAACTTCTGAAGAGAAAGAATGCACATCTTTTCATGAAAACTTTCTAAAAACTTTAAAAGAAAGTTCTTCAGAAGTACTTATAAAATCTGACTTTAAGCCATCAGTAGTTTCATCTACATCAGGAGTTGAGAACCTGAAAACTACTTATGACCTAAATCAAATCAAGACAGTCGGAATTTTGCCTTTAAATGAAAAAGAAAAGGCAAAAGAATGTGAAATATGTGGTTTGGTTAACCACAAGACAGAATTTTGTAGATACAGAAAAGGGATTCAGTATAACAAGAAAAATTTACAACTGGTTGTGGGAAAATAACTCAAAAATGATTTTGAAGAAACTTTTTCTCCCAAGAAACAACAACCAGGCAACACCTTTTCTCAGAAAAAGACAAAATCTCAACAACAGTCTTTTTCTCAAAATTCTTTTTCAGTAGTTAGACCTACATCATCAGCAGTTTCACAAACTGCTGAGATTAAAGATCTCATGTATATGGTACAACTACTGATAACCAAGGTTGATGGTGGTCCTCAAAAGGATACCACCATTGCTCTTAATGAAAAATCCATTGCCAAAAAGACATGGATTCCTCAACCTGGTCAAGAACAAACTGTTAATGTTCTCAAGAGCAAACCCAAAGCCAAACTGGCTTGGGATCCCAAATCTAACTAATTTGCTACTTTGTGCAGAGGGTCTCCAGAGGCTTAAATAGCATTTGGTATGTTGACATTGGAGGCTCAATGCACATGACAGGATGCAGATACCTGATAAACAACTTTATCAGTCAAAGAGAAGGATCTATATCCTTTGGGAACAATGCCAAGGGATATGTGCTAGGACATGGCAATGTCTCTTCAGGCAAAATACAGTTTGACAAGGTCAATCTGGTTGAAAACCTTGAGTACAACTTGCTGAGTGTGTCACAAATGTGTGATAAAGGATATTCTTCCTTTTTCACAAAGACATCATGCAAGATCATATCACCAAAAGGCCAGAAGTTGATAGAGAAGATCATTGAAGATCATACTTTGTTGATAGCCAAAAGATGTGGCAATGTCTATGCAGTGGACATTGAAAAGGACAAAGTACTGAACAACACTGCCTGTTTCTTCTCAAGGGCATCAACTTCAGAGACTGATCTCTGGCATAGGAGACTTGACCATGTGAACTTTAACACCATAAATAAAGTCACAAAAATGGGCTTGGTTAGAGGTCTACCCTTGAAAGTATACCAGTGTCAAGAACACTGTGTATCCTGTTTAAAGGGAAAGCAACATAAGTCCTCCTATAAGTCTATCGAAGAATCTAAAACAACTGCATGTCTTCAACTAGTCCATATGGACTTATTTGGGCCAGTAAAAATCATGAGCCTTGGTAAGAAGAAGTACTGCTTAGTCATCATTGATGACTATTCAAGATTCACATGGGTATTCTTCTTATTTTCCAAGGATGAGGCAGCTGAAATCATCAAGTTCTTCATTCTACAAGCAGAGAAACAATACTCTTTATCAGTCAAAGCCATTAGAAGTGATAATGGGACAGAGTTCAGGAACAAAACTCTGGATGAATTCTGTTTGTCTAAAGGGATTATTAGACGTATAATTCAGTGTTCCCAGAACTCCTGAACAAAATGGTGTGGTAGAAAGGAAGAACATAACATTAATTGAAGCAGCAAGAACCATGTTAGCTGATTCAGGCCTACCATTGTATTTCTGGGCTAAAGTAGTCAACACTGCATGTTATGTTCAGAATAGAGTCCTTGTCAACAAGAGACACTCCAAAACTGCCTATGAAGTTCTTCATGGCATTAAGCCCCTTATCTCATTTTTCAGGGCTTTTGGATGTCAATGTTTCATTCTAAACATTAAAGACTCTATTTCAATAGCCTAAGATAATCAAAACCTATCATCCATAGCAGCCTTAGAACATTTCTATAACATCTATGCAGCACATAATCATCATACAACACAAAACACACATAAAAATATCATTAACACAACATAACAAATGTTAACTTGTATGAAACTTATGTATTATGATTAGGTTTTGTTTAGAAAGATGTTAGAAAGGTTTTTAATTATGAAAACCATCATAAAACAGATCTGGACCTTTGGGTTTAATGAAAAAGAATCAAAAATGCTTTAAAAAGGATATTGGATGAAGAACACACCTTAGATATTTGTTTAGAAGATGTTTGTAGGTTAGATTATGAAAAACAAGGGCAAAAACTCCTTCCCGGTGATTAAAGTTGAGAGAGAGTGTTTAGAGGCGTTTAGGGTTTGTGAAATGATGAAAATTGAAAAAGTATGGTATTTATACTAAGGTCTGGTTCGACCCTATGCATAGGTCGAATGAGACTATGAGAGGTCGAATGAAGCTTTTAAGTATCATAATGTCTGGTTCGACCCCCTACAGGTCGAACCAAGAATGGGCATTTTCATGTTTTCCAGTTTTGTCGTTTTAACACATCCTAACACATAAACATGCAATCCTAACATATGTTAATTATCAAGAACCATGGATAATCATCTAAACACCGTTAAAACACATATCTGTATATTATACACCATATACAGATCAATTCATGTTTGTTACTTAATCTAATTCATGTAATTCACCAACAACGGGACTCATGACTTGTGTGTGTCTGATTAACCCAATGATCCTCCGAATCATTGAACCCTGGACAATACGGAATGTAATTTGACTCAACTGACCTAGTTAAGTATGTTTGGTAAATGTTTTTCGCTAAGGTAGACTCATGTGTTTGTAAAATGTTAGCCTGAACATGCCGGGTGTCACAATTATTATTATTTTATTATATAAGATGAATAGAAAAGTGACAAAGCACCTATTCGAAAAGTTCGTTTTCAGCTTTATAAGTTGCATTTCAAGTAAATATGAAGTTGGAAACTACTTTTGGGGCTTTCAATAAAGTGGAAGAAAATTGCAACACAACAATAATAAAATAATATTTTTAATAAAGTAAGTTAAAAATGGTAATCATTACTTTTGGACCTTTTTATAAAATCTGTTAACTTCTCAACAGTGTTATAACACAAAACTTTGTAAATGTAAAACGTCAAAAATCTGAGTATAAAATCGTTTATTACACCACTAAATTTGTTATTAAATTATACCTATATAGTTAAAATACAAAAACTTTTTCAAGTTCATAATTAAAATCTTGATATGTGTAATAAATGCTAAAGCAAAATCGCAAAACCTTAGTAACTGTCACACCCTCAAATTTCCACATGCGGGGTTTTACCGCGAGGCGCGTGACACACCAGGATCCAAGTCAACGGTCACAATAAACGACAACTAAATGGAAGAAAATACGTAAGACATTCCATGACACAACCAAAACATTATGCTTTGAGCCATAAACCAGAAGCAGAAGCATTTCTTGTTTACAACCAAAAGACATATTACAGTTTTACAAACATTGTTTAATATGCAACAAGGCTTCTAGACGCCGTGCAAGAATCCATGCGCCTAGTCCATTAACCGATACCTTAGCGACCTGAGAAAACATGCCAAAACTGTCAACATATAATGCTGGTGAGTTCACAGGTTTTCCTTTTTTCAATAATCATTTCATTAATCCGTTAAAAACTGTTACCGTTACCGTTACTGTTATTGTTACTATTCATACTATGCTTGTTCATACGCTAGCTAGGCGTCAAGTGTGTTACTCAAACGGGCGAAACCATTGCTGACTGTGTAATACCCTTGTTTACAGACTACCTCATCTTCGGTAAGCCTAGTGTGATTGTGACAATATGTACCCGCCGGCCTCCAGCGGTCGAGTGGGGTTTGTCAGGCCCAATAGCGCTATCCACATTTCCCCGCTACATCCCCGTATTAGTGGTTTCTAAGGGACTTAGATGAACCGTATAGTAATAAAGTGTGAGCCATAGTACAACATGAAAACGTGTGTTTATAATGTATAACATGTAAATGTGTGATCAAAACGTATAAGCATGTTTCTCACCCCAAAAACAACACTAGTAAAGTGTGGGGCCGTTAACTCACCTTAGATCGCGTTACTTGAAAACAGTTAAATCAGTATGCTATGATATCCCCAAATAGCGGCGACCTATCATAAGATGTATGTAAGTACCCGGACTAATAACCCGTAGGTTAACTAGTCCCCGAATGTCCAGACCATAACCATAAACGTTTGAAAACACCTTTGACTGTTAAACCGACGGTACCAGACAAGAACCGACATCCCATTGGTGACCCGACATCCCAATAAATACAAGAAATCATGCAGCATATGTAATTAAACACTTAATACGCGCAAGAGTTCACCTAGTCTAGCATAATGTCCAATTAACGCATAAACAGGTCCGAACACGTGTTACTAAGCCATTGGGTGTATCCCGGGGTTCCTATCATGTTCCTAGGTTTCAAATCATGTTCCGGGATGTCAAAATACGCTTACGACAGCAGTACACGCGATTAGGAAACTTACATGTGATTAGGAGAGTCAAACTAGTGAATAGAATTGTAATCACTAGTAAAAATGGGGAATAGAGTTGTAATCACTAGTAAAATGGGGAATAGGATTGTAATCACTAGTAAAATGGGGAATAGGATTGTAATCACTAGTAAAATGGGGAATAGGATTGTATTCGCTAGTAAAAATGGGGAATAGGGGCTACTCGCCTGTTGTATCAGGCGAATAGGCTGTAATCGCCTGATACATCAGGCGATTGGTGTTCTATTCGCCTGTAGCTCTGCTGTCGCGCGTTTTCGTGCGTTAAACCTTCCAAATCAGATCCGAAACATGTAAAAACACCCAACATCAAACCTAAACCATTTACCAACCCATTCCAAGCAAAAACCCCCAATTTATCTCTGCTCTAACAGCCTCGGTGCGATTATTTCCTAAAATGGCAAAGTACTAGGTTTCATTAACTATGAAATCTTTCCTTAAGTAGTAAAGATCAGATTACACCTCCTACAACTTGTAATTCATCATCCCTATGTTATAACATCATTCTAGCATGATTCCTAACCATAAACAAGTAATGAATCATATCATAACATCCTAATTCTTCAAGAATCACCCAAATGGGTCAAAATGCATACGTTCATCTAAACACTATAACAATAGCTTAGACTCATAGATAATCATCCTAACAACTCCTACACATCAGAAGTACATCAAATTCATGGAAACATTCATGTTATAATCACCAAAAATCATCATATGCATCAATATTTCACATATAGCAAGTATTATGGTGTAGACTTGTTTTAGAACTCATTTCCAAGGTTTTTAAAAACAGATTCTTAGCAAAACAAGGTCTGGACTTTTGGGGAACCAAAACAATAAAATTACAAAGGTTTGGGATGAAGAACACACCTTGGATTTTATCAAAGAAAGGTGTGTAAGCATGGAAATGGTGAGTTTTGAAGCAAAACAAGTTCCAGGGGTGTTTCAAGGTGTGTGGGAGGCTTAGGATCAGTTAGGGTTGCACAAATGGTGTTTGGGGAGTCAAGGGTTGTATTTATAGGTGTTTTGACTCGTGCACATCAGATCAGGCGAGTAGGGAATCATTTCAGGCGAGTAGGGCCTCTAATCGCCTATATACTGGCGATTAGAGCCCTAATCGCCAGTAACCATCCCCTATTCGCCCCTGCAAGTGGCGATTAGGAGCCCTCCAGGTTCCTAATCGCCTGTATGGTTCCAGAATGGGTTTTTGGCGCGTTAAACACTATTTTAACACATATAAACACGTATTCACATACCGACAAGTCACATAATGATTACAAACACATAATGCACGATAACTAACACGTTTACATCCGTTCACCAATTCCCGGGACTCGAGACTTGTGTGTGTGTGTGTGACACCCGGCATGTTTGAGTCAACACTTTATGAACACATAAGTCTACCTTAGCGAGAAACGTTTATAAACAAACTTAACTGGGTTAGTTGAGTCGGGTCAGATTAGGATTGTCCAGGGTTCAATGATCTGGAGGATCATTGGGAGTCATTTTGGGGAATACACTAGTACCGGGTTCCGTTGTTGGTGACATTACATGAACTAATTAAGTATATGTGTAGATTATGGGTCGTGTGGTGGATTGTATACTTATACTTGCTTAAACGATGTACAAATGATTATACGTGCCTAAATATGCTAAACATAGACTATGGGTGCATGCTTATGTGTTAAGATGTGTTAGAATGCGTTAAACACGACAAACTGGGAAAAGGTTAACATGTGTTAAAAAGTGCTGTTGACATGTGTTAAAAAGTGCTGATGACCTGAATGTGGAAATAGTGGGCGAACGTGGAAATGGAACTTGAAAAATGGGCGAACGTAGAAACAAAGTGGGCGAATGTGGAAAAGTTCCACATTCGACCATTACAAATGGGCGAATGTGGAAAAGTTCCACATTCGACCACATATAAGGGGCGAACCTGGACTGGGTATAAATACCATCCTTAGCCATTTTTCACCATTTCACAAACCCTAAACGCCTCCAAACACTCTCTATCAGCTATTATCATTGGGGAAGGAGTTTTTGAGCTTGTTTTTCATAACCTAACTCTCTAAATCATTACAAGTGAAAATCTAAGGTGTGTTCTTCATTTCAAATCCTTTTTAAACAATTTTAACTTGTTTTCATCTAAACCCCAAGGGTCCAGATCTGATATCAACATGTTTTATGGGTAAAAACCTTCCTAATATCTTTCTAAATAAAACCTATTCATAAACAATGAGTTTTCATACAATTTAACATGTGTTTATGTGGTATTAAGCATTGTTTGATGATTACTTGCTATGTAGATGACATGACTACAACCTAGGGCTGTTATTAATAGAGAGTTATGATGGAAACATGTTACAATTGATTGTTGATGGTGTTTTGTCGATTAAAGGGGTTTTTAGTTAAATTTAGGGCTTGTTTTTGGATGGTAATGATAGAGTTATGATAGGGGTTTCTTGTTCATAATGATTTAAGTATGATGAGCTAATGATTGATTTAAATTCAGAAAGTTTCCTAATTGGGTAATAATTTCATGCATGATGATGTGACATCTCCATAATTTACTATTTTAGGAAACTTGTAAAAACGGATAGATTTTGGGGTAAAATCGGTAGGGTTTCGTAGGAATATGTTAATGATGCTTGACTGCTGTAGTTCATGATGTTTCGTGATGTTTTCGGATGTTTTCGACGCGTTTTTGGGAAAATCTAACAGCAGGGGCGAACCTGGAATACCTTCGACCAGTCTAACGGTCGAAGGTGGACTTCCAAGGGTCGAACCTGGAACTGAGGGGGCGAAGGTGGAAGAAAAGGGGCGAAGGTGGAAAAAAAGGGGCGAAGGTGGGAGTTTAAAGCCACCTTCGACCACTCAAAGCCACGTTCGGCCCTACGTTAACAGAAATGAGATTTTTGATACGAACTAAATGTTTATGCTTGAAACTTATGTGTTAAACTTATGTGCATGACTAATTGATGTAATGGGTCACCAACGGGATGTCGGGTCGGTCTGGGATGTCCGGTTAACGTTTAAACACACTTTTTAACATACGTAGTCAAGATCTGGACAATCGGGGACTAGTTAGCCTTCGGGTTAATAGTCATCACACTTATGTAAACTCATTGATAGGTTGTCATTAGTTGGGATTATCATACACGTGTTGGAATTCTAGTTACCAGAAGACGCACTCTAAGGTGAGTTTCACGGCCCCACTCTTTTACTGGTTTTACAATTTCGGGGGAGAAAACATGCTGTGTTCTTTAAACGTGTGTCAAATGTGTTTTTCCTAAAAGGCGTGACAACTATGTTTTTGGGTACTCATGTATTCACTACGTTTTGGGAATGTTCATTTGGGTTCAAGGTATTCATTTATGTTCCGTATTATATGGCCTATGTTGTGGCAGTTCGTTAGCCGTGGTGCGGTAGTTCGTTAGCCTCTATGTGGTAGTTCGTTAGCTATGTTATAGTAGTTCGTTGGCCATGGGATGGTAGTTCGTTAGCTGTGGTAAAGCAGTTCGTTGACCATGGGATGGTAGTTCGTTATCTTCGGTGGGCGATAGTTCGTTTGGGAGGTTCGTTATGAAGTTCAAACATTTAACGAGTGTTTTCATCGGTCGGTAGTATCATGATGGTCTTTCAAAAGTTCGTGAAACGTTTTACTTAAAAACCTGTGAACTCACCGGCATTATTTGCTGACGTTTTTAGCATGTTTGTCTCAGGTCGCTAAGGTAGCAGCTGACGATAGGCGCACGGAGTCTCACGGCGTCTAGGATTCATGTGCATCTCATTTAGTATTTTCAGATTTTCGTACTTTTGATTTCACGTTGTAATAAAGTTTTACGCTTCCGCAGCGTTGAATCATTTATGAAAACTTAATGGTTTGAGTATGTCATTTTTACGTATCATATAGTGTTGTTTATTGTGACCGTTGACTTGGATCCTGGTGTGTCACGCGCCTCGCGGTAAAACCCCGCACGTGGAAATTTGAGGGTGTGACAGTGTGCGTTAAACCCGGCGATTACACGAATCACCAATCCTTGTACACATGGTTATGGACCGACTCCCGATGATCCCGTGGATCATCGTAACGACTCCCGATGATTCCCACAATCATCGTAACGACTCGACTGACCCAGTTAAGTACGTAATATGCATGACTCGCTAAGGTAGACTTACTAGTTTAACGAAAGTTATTAACCGGAGTTTGCCGGGTGTCACATCATCCCCTAGTTGAAAGAATTTTCGTCCCGAAAATTTCCCGAAGTAAAGGAGAACGAAGCGATAAAAAGAAAAATTTTCCCGATCGTCACATCATCCCCCTATTGAAAGGAATCTCGCCCCGAGATTCACTCTCCGGCAGTAATGAGTGTCAACCCAAGTACACAAGAACCCTGACCCACAGAGCCTCGGTCCACCACGTAAACCATAATGAATCTAGATAATACAAGAGATGACCCACCAAGCACGCAACTGAGCATCCGGTGCCCAAAGCAACGCTCCCCGAAAGTACGGAAAGATACAAGGATCATAACTAGAGATGTTAAGAACGAGTACCCCGGCCCTAGAAACTAATTCCTCAAGACGAATATGAGACGGTTGTTGTAAGCTGTCACATAACCAGCCCGACCCGACCGGAGATATGCTGAAGACCCTTGAGATCGGTATAAACGAAGTATCAGGTACCGTCCAAGCAGTGCCTCCAGATTATCTCCTCACATAGAATTTACACACCCGAGACCCGAACAAAATGCAACACGACACACGATAACCAAGGACTTACCCTCCCAAGGTGTAGGCACAGAGTATAGTAATAGATAAAGCTTAACGGATATGGAGCCCTTGACAGTACGGAAGCCAAAATAAAGGTGAAGTATAGCGACAAATAAAGGACGTACCGGTAGCAGTATCAGGTTCCCCTTTATTTCCGTCATTGTCCTGTTTCATCATAGGACACTCACGCTTGAAATGCCCCATTTCCCCACAATTGTAGCAGCCCTGATTTCCCCAAGAAGCGGGAGTAGCACCTGTAGCCTGAGCCGGCTTAGATGGAAGGCTGGCCCGACAATCCTTCGCAAAATGGCCCGTCTTATTACAGCGCTCACAACGAAACCTGTCACAATTCCCATAGTGATGAAACCCACACAGATCGCACCTCGGCTTTTTCCCGGTATACCCACCCTGCTTCTGGTCGGACGACGATCCCAAAGCTTCAACCCTCTTCACCTATTGCTGCGGTTGACCCGAACCCGAGCTCTTACCAGAACCATCCCACTTCCTCTTGTTGTCCACTGGTGCTTTCACAGCGGTACCCCTAGGAGGTAAAACACCCTCAGCAACCTTCATATTTGTCAGCCTGTGAGCCGACCGAACAGCCTCAGAATACACAGCAAGATTACCCGCAGCCACTAACCCCCTAACCTCCAGTACCAACCCAGAAACATAATGCTCAATCCTCCTGTACTCCGGCGTGTGCAAATCCGGGCACAACACCGCCAGCTCATTATGCCTAGTCGTATACACCTCAATCTCGGACCCCCACCATTTTGTGATTCCAGACCTCGTGCTCGAGCTTCTGAACCTCATCCCTCGGACAGTACTCGCTTTTCAGAAGTTGGACAAATTCTGTCCAGGGCATAGCGTGGGCTTCCCCAATAACCAAGGTCTGGGTGGTGGAGTTCCACCAAGTCAGAGCTTGACCCTCAAGGGTCGCCAAAACATACTTCACGCGGTCGTCCGCCGGGTAACTGCACATAGAGAACACGGATTCGACTTTTTCCAACCACTGGAGCAATCCCACTGCCCCTTCAGTCCCATTAAATTTGTGGGGTTTGCAATCCATGAACTTTTTGTAGGAGCACTGAGGTGGAGGTGGATTAACATCGCCACCTGGGACAGAACACTCAGGTAAAAAATCAAGGAAGGAAATAAGATACCCAGAAACAAGGTAGAGTAGGTAGCAATCGACTTACCACCCATAGCGTTGTGGGCAGCTTGGAATGCAGCTAAAGCCACATTCACATGTTGTTGCATCAGGTTGTTCAGCTCATCCTGGGTCATGTTAATGTTGCCACGATCGCCACGAACTCCCGACATCTTCTGCCAGAACAAGAACAAAACACTCAGTCCATCACCAACGCTAAACCAACAGAAATCAAAAGGAACAAAGAATTGGGTCCAAACGTGTCCATTGATCCCAGCACGAGGTCCACCAGGTCTTCCATGCATTTCAACTTATGATTTCGTGTGCACCCGAAATGATAAATTGCTCTACATGGTCCTCTAGGCGTGCCCCGAGCTTGAACCTCAAGCCACCCGATACCCACAACTTAGAAGAAACGACCAACTCAAGGAATTTCCAAGTGACTAATCACTTAGAGATAGATTTCAACGAGTACATGTGCAAGATAGTGTGTGTAAGCAGATGTGTCCATTGGAGCATAGAAGGGAGATGTCCGAATCCTGGACAGATCTCGAGGATGAGTCGAAGCTGCTCCAATGTACACCACCGCCGAGCAAGGTTCAACGAACAAGTCCCTCCGACTTTTACCCGAAAGGAAGGATAGAGTAGAGATAGAAACAACAAAGACAAGGAAGATAATATAACACTGTGTGTTAAGGATACCGACACCCCGACAAATTTAATATGTTTACCCGAAGACACGACTCGTACGTATGTGACCGTCTAGTGTGTGTGAGACTCGGCTATAGACTAGACTCTACATGCAGTCCTAGTTCACTATAACCATTGGCTCTGATACCAATCTGTCACACCCTCAAATTTCCACATGCAGGGTTTTACCGCGAGGCGCGTGACACACCAGGATCCAAGTCAACGGTCACAATAAACGACAACTAAATGGAGGAAAATACGTAAGACATTCCATGAAACAACCAAAACATTATGCTTTGAGCCATAAACCAGCAGCAGAAGCATTTCTTGCTTACAACCAAAGACATATTACAGTTTTACAAACATTGTTTAATATGCAACAAGGCTTCTAGACGCCGTGCAAGACTCCGTGCGCCTAGTCCATTAACCGCTACCTTAGCGACCTGAGAAAACATGCCAAAAATGTCAACATATAATGCTGGTGAGTTCACAGGTTTTCCTTTTTTCAATAATCGTTTCATTAATCCGTTAAAAACTGTTACCGTTACCATTACTGTTATTGTTACTGTTCATACTATGCTTGTTCGTACGCTAGCTAGGCGTCAAGTGTGTTACTCATACGGGCGAAACCATTGCTGACTGTGTGATAACCTTGTTTACAGACTACCTCATCTTCGGTAATCCTAGTGTGATTGAGACAATATGCACCCGCCCGGCCTCCAGCCGTCGAGTGGGGTTTGTCAGGCCCAATAGCGCTATCCACATTTCCCCGCTACATCCCCGTATTAGTGGTTTCTAAGGGACTTAGATGAACCGTATAGTAATAAAGTGTGAGCCATAGTATAACATGAAAACGTGTGTTTATAATGTATAACATGTAAATGTGTGATCAAAACGTATAAGCATGTTTCTCACCCCGAAAACAAAACTCGTAAAGTGTGGGGCCGTGAACTCACCTTAGATCGCGTTACTTGAAAACAGTTAAATCAGTATGCTATGATAGCCCCAAATAGCGGCGACCTATCATAAGATGTATGTAAGTACCCGGACTAATAACCCGTAGGTTAACTAGTCCCCGAATGTCCAGACCATAACCATAAACGTTTGAAAACACCTTTGAATGTTAAACCGACTGTACCAGACAAGAACCGACATCCCATTGGTGACCCTACATCCCATGTGTTAGATAAATACAAGACATCATGCAACATATGCAATTAAACACTTAATACGCGCAAGAGTTCACCTAGTCTAGCATAATTTCCAATTAACGCATAAACAGGTCCGAACACGTGTTACTAAGCCATTGGGTGTATCCCGGGGTTCCTATCATGTTCCTAGGTGTCAAATCATGTTCCGGGATGTCAAAATACGCTTACGACAGCAGTACACGCGATTAGGAAACTTACATGTGATTAGGAAAAGTCAACTAGTGATTAGGAGAGTCAAACTAGTGAATAGAATTGTAATCACTAATAAAAATGGGGAATAGAGTTGTAATCACTAGTAAAATGGGGAATAGGATTGTAATCACTAGTAAAATGGGGAATAGGATTGTAATCACTAGTAAAATGGGGAATAGGATTGTATTCGCTAGTAAAAATGGGGAATAGGGGCTACTCGCCTGTTGTATCAGGCGAATAGGCTGTAATCGCCTGATACATCAGGCGATTGGTGTTCTATTCGCCTGTAGCTCTGATGTCGCGCGTTTTCACGCGTTAAACCTTCCAAATCAGATCCGAAACATGTAAAAACACCCAACATCAAACCTAAACCATTTACCCAACCCATTCCAAGCAAAAACCCCCCAATTTATCTCTGCTCTAACGGCCTCAGTGCGATTATTTCCTAAAATGGCAAAGTACTAGGTTTCATTAACTATGAAATCTTTCCTTAAGTAGTAAAGATCAGATTACGCCTCCTACAACTTGCAATTCATCATCCCTATGTTATAACATCATTCTAGCATGATTCCTAACCATAAACATGCAATGAATCATATCATAACATCCTAATTCTTCAAGAATCACCCAAATGGGTCAAAATGCATACTTTCATCTAAACACTATAACAATAGCTTAGACTCATTAATAATCATCCTAACAACTCCTACACATCAGAAGTACATCAAATTCATGGAAACATTCATGTTATAATCACCAAAAATCATCATATGCATCAATACTTCACATATAGCAAGTATTATGGTGTAGACTTGTTTTAGAACTCATTTCCAAGGTTTTTAAAGACACATTCTTAGCAAAACAAGGTCTGGACTTTTGGGGAACCAAAACAATAACATTACAAAGGTTTGGGATGAAGAACACACCTTGGATTTTATCAAAGAAAGGTGTGTAAGCTTGGAAATGGTGAGTTTTGAAGCAAAACAAGTTCCAGAGGTGTTTCAAGGTGTGTGGGAGGCTTAGGATCAGTTAGGGTTCCACAAATGGTGTTTGGGGAGTCAAGGGTTGTATTTATAGGTGTTTTGACTCATGCACATCAGATCAGGCGAGTAGGGCCTCTAATCGCCTATATACTGGCGATTAGAGCCCTAATCACCAGTAACCATCCCCTATTCGCCCCTGCAAGTGGCGATTAGGAGCCCTCCAGGTTCCTAATCGCCTGTATGGTTCCAGCATGGGGTCTTGGCGCGTTAAACACTATTTTAACACATATAAACACGTATTCACATACCGACAAGTCACATAATGATTACAAACACATAATGCACGATAACTAACACGTTTACATCCGTTCACCAATTCCCGGGACTCGAGACTTGTGTGTGTGCGTTAAACCCGGCGATTCCACGAATCACCAATCCTTATACACATGGTTATGGACCGACTCCCGATGATCCGGCGGATCATCGTAACGACTCGACTGACCCAGTTAAGTACGTAATATGCATGACTCGCTAAGGTAGACTTACTAGTTTAACGAAAGTTATTAACCGGAGTTTGCCGGGTGTCACAGTAACTATTACTTAAAGTTTACATATAATAAACTTATAGTTACATATTGAAACAAAACATACATATATAATAAACATCAAGTTTAAAATCAATATTTTTCAATAATAAACCATAAACATTACAATAAAAAATAAACACATTTTAATAATATTTATATTTGAGAATGCAATAATATAAAAACATTTAAATTTAATCAAGTTCATCACTTTTATATCATTCAAACTTATTATGTAAATTACAAAATCTTTCACTTTTTAAAGTATCCTCATTATAATTTATATCCTGTTTGTTCACAAACAACTGTCGTTCAACTAAAGTTGCAAATCCATTAATTGATGGTTATACTTCTGCCACTGGTAACCACTGATATTCGAAACATCTGATAATTATCCACTGATGAAGCAAGTAAGAAATGATTTTGAAACTTCTAATGACACACAAAGGCTTTCTTTTTTGTATCAGACTTTTTCTTCAACATTTTATCATATTTTTTAACACTTGTTTAACAAAAATTCAACATCTGAGTTACACAAACATACAAGATACAAAATACAAGCAAAATATCACAAAGAAAACTATTTACAAAACATACAACATAAGAGTATTGTAATTAAAAGAAACGACAATATTGATACAAAACCGAACTAATACCAACTAACAAATTTATTCTAAGTGTTTTACACGAACAATCATAAATCATGTGAACATAAGTTCGAGGCTTGGTGTAGAATCTCGAACAGACTACAAAACAGATACAAATAACATTTTCCTTTAACTGTAAGAATCTTCAGATAAAACAAATTCCAACATCATTAGCAAACACATATTGGTAATAGATTTTTCTTTTATTGAAAGAATTTTCGAGATGAATGGGAAGAACATTATAACGGAGAAAGGAAAGATAGGTTTGTATTTCCAATAGTTCAATGGATATAAAGTTGCAAACTGAAATGAAGATTTCCTCGCCTTTTTATAGACTGCAAAAATAACTTTACCTACTATAGTAGATTTTTTCACCGTTGTACACTGTAAAAAACAGTTACGGATGATGGCCTCGACTTTTTATAATATAAACTTGAATAAACTGATTATCAAAATTGTAATGATTAAATTTGGTATTGCAAACTCTGTTAAGTTAATAGGTATACAATATATGTTGACTTATCAATAGATGTTATCACAAAACTGTGATCCAATACATAAAAATGATGCCCCTTGTAAAAACAAAAGATCTAGAAGTTATCATAACAACTGCCACGCTAACAAAATGATATTGGTTGTTTAATAAATAATAAATAATAAATTTAGGGTCTATGGTTCCTAAATACCATGTGACATCACATTTGGGGTGTATGACATCACAGTCTGAGTATGTGGAAGCTTCCTGTTAGTTTGTGATGTGGATCAAGATGTATGAATCCTAATTATAGGGTGTATGATTCCTAAATACCAATTTAAAGTATATCACACTTTTCTAAATTATAATTACAAACAGTAGAGAACCCTAAAATTCTATGATGGCGACAGTACAAATGAAAAATCTATATGGAAACTTACAAAATACGATGGTTTTTAACGCTAGTTGTACTTATTTTTACTATGCTTAAAACACCTCAAAAATGTTACCTAAATTTACATATTGTTATTTTGTAAAAATTCTTTTTAAACACGCGACTCATATATCTCTTTTTAAAACAATTAACAAACAAAATAATAAAATATAAAAAACATAAACAGATCAACTTTTAAGCTCTGTTTTGAAAAAACCAAATTAAAAATTCAATAATCTGTTGGAAAAATAACCGTATTCCGTAACATCTGTTCAAAAGACTGTCAAAACTATCAGTGTAACATCTTTTATGAGAAGATTAAATTTGTTATTAACCGTATTCCGTAACATCTGTTCAACTTTAGAATATGAACATGTATTTAAAACCAAGAAAAATTCTAAAAAAATATCACTATCTCTAAAACATGTAATTATAGTTTTTATTGACGACTTATTATGTTTTAAATTAATAGTATTTCAATGACAAACTTGTTTAACAAATGACGAAATTTATGATTGTAAGTAAAATTCAACATATATTAAAATTCAAGAAAAGTTAACAATGCCCACTGTACATATGAACGGTTTGTAAAATAGAAGTTACTATTTCCGTAAGACATATGAAAGGTTTGTAAAATAATTGTTAAAAAAAATTATTATTGTAAATAGTGTAATAACAGTTTTTATTCATAACATATTACATTTTAAATTATTAGTATTAACATTATCATTAGTTTCAACATCGCAATAATAAACTTTCATATACAAACCTATTCTAAGTGGAAAGCTATACAAAATTTAATGACTTCGCAACAAATGTTTTCAAACAACTGTGATCTATTAGAATTTTCAACTGAAGGATGATGTAACCAAATTTTTAAAACAGAGTTTGTAAAACCTAACTTGAAATCAATATCTAACGAAATAACTATAAATTTAAATTACACCAGTCTTTTCAAAATCATAAGTACAAACAGTAGACACACCCCAAAAGACTTTCATGGCAACTGTACAGATGAACAATCTAGATGGAAAGTTATCATAAATTTACACATTATTCTTTTTGTATTAACTAAAAAATTAAAACTATTGTTCTTACAAATGATTTGAAGTCTTTTATTGTTCCTGTAACTAAAAAAATGAACATATATTTTTATAGCAATAAAAATTCTACCAAAATATCAGCATATATAATATATGTAATTATAGTTTTTATTGGCGACTTATTTTGTTATAAATAAATAATATTTTCATGACAAACTTTTTTAAGAAATGATATGAAATATACTCATTGTAACTAATATTTTAATATATGTAAACTGAATATTTACATATAAGTCACTTAAGTTATAATAACCATCTGTTTAAATTATTAGTATGAATATTATCGTTATGTTCAATGTCTTAATAATAACTTTCGTATAGAAACCTATTCTAAGTTCAAGGTATACAATATTTGATGACTTGTCAACGGAAGTTGTCAAACAACTGTGATCCATTACAATTTTCAACTAAAGGATCATGTAACCAGAGTTTTAAAACAGGCTTTGCAAAACTTAACTTGTAATCAATATCTAACAAAATAACTATAAATTTAAATTAGATCAGTCTTTTCAAATTTATAATTACAAACAGTCACCACAGCCCTAAAAGTCTTTGATGAACACTGTACAAATGAAGGATCTAGATTGAAAAATACCATAAATTTAAACATTATTCTTTTATATTAATTACACAATTAAAACTATTGTTCTTACAAATGATTTGAAATCTTTTATTGTTCCTATAAATTTTAAAAATGAACATATATTTTATATAAAAATTCTACAAAAATATCACCATCTATAAAACGTGTAATTATAGTTTTTATTTATTGACGAGTTATTATATTTTAAATTACAAATATTTCCATGATAACTTTTTTAAAAATATTGTTTGAACAGATATTGGATAACAGAAGTTAAAACATATGAAATTAAAATAACATAACATCCACGGCAACAACATAATTCAAAATATAATCTAAAGTTATTCCTTAATAAAAAATAATCTAAAAATTACCCAAAAACTAACCTATTCCAGTACCGGTATAGTGGTTGAAACCGGTATACCAAATTTTACCAGCGGTATAAAAGGGATACCCTTTCCCATATTTCCCGGAGTGTTTTCGTACCGGATTTCCATCTGAAAACCATAATACCGGTATAACCGGCAGGTATTTACAATTTTTTAAAACTTTGCCTTTACAGATTATTCTTTTTGTATTAAGTAAATAATTAAAACTATTGTTCTTACAAATGATTTGAAGTCTTTTATTGTTCCTATAACTAAAAACATGAACATATATTTTATAGCAATAAAAGTTCTACAAAAATATCAGCATGTATAACATATGTAATTATAGTTTTTATTGACAACTTATTATGTTATAAATAAATAATATTTTCATGACAAACTTTTTTTAAGAAATGACATGAAATATACTCACTGTAACTAATATTTTAATATATGAAAAATGAAAATTTACATATAAGTCACTTAAGTTATTATAACCATCTGTTTAAATTAATAGTATGAATATTATCATTATTTTCAATGTCCTAACAATAAATTTCGAATAGAAACCTATTATAAGTTCAAGGTATACAATATTTGATGACTTGTCAATGGATGTTACCAAACAACTGTGATCCATTACAATTTTTAACTAAAGGATGATGAAACCCGAGTTTTAAAACAGACTTTTTTAAAAATATTGTTTGAACAGATATTGGATAACAGAAGTTAAAACCGATGAAATTTAAATAACATAACATCCACGGAAAAAACAGATGTTAGACAACAGCTGTTAACTAAAATATATTCATCCCAAGTTGTTAAAGCAGTGTGTACAAAATTAACATACATATCTTTGAACTTCAAAGATGTTAACAAAAACTTATAACTGAAAAAACTTAACACACATCTGAATACGTTAGTAATAAGTTCTTAACTTTCAAATCTAGCTGCCTTCTTCTGTCACACCACGTCTAAGGCGGAAACACGTGGCGCGACGGTTCAAAAGTATTAAGCCAAGATTAATGCAAAGCACAATAGTAATTAGAAAAACGGGCATTTATTCAATGCTAATAATCATGTCAAATTATTCATACATAATTATAAATTGTTTTTGAAATTGATAAAGAGGCTACTCCCTTTATCCCTAAGTCCATGGAATAAAGAGAGGTGACCCTTTTACGACATTTCCAACGCCCAACTTGGAGACATCCCCGACTCGGCTCGCCATGCTAACTTTCATCATTCAATTACCTGAAAGATATGTTTGAAAATCGTCAATATATAAATATTGGTGAGTTCACAGGTTTTAATTTAATAAGTCTTTATAAAGTGGGAATATCCTTGTTATGACATTTATAGGAGTTGCAAAGTCCTACAATTTACTTGAGCCCATAACCAAACCAAGACAATTAATAGTGCCCCCGCCCAAAGTCGTTACTCGGTATTCCTACGACTTTATTTCAGAATAAGTGCACCCCAGGCATGCGCCGATGCATAATCGACGCTATCGATTAGGGGTGGGCCTTGTCAGGCACCAATAGTACTATCCAAATATCCCTTTGGTTTCTCATTCCTGAATAAATGATTATAGTGGGGAGGTCTCAACCCCGAGTGGCGATCTTTACTCAAGTATCCAACCCGTCATACAATCCCAACATATCTTTCCCCCGTAAAAACGTTAAATAGTTTAGAAATGGGGCCGTGAGACTCACCTGTAACTGTGCTCGGCTCAAAGAAAATAGTAAAGTTTGTGATCCCGTACCTACAATGGTTCTAGGCGTATAAGTCACTTACACCTATGGTGTATGTGCCTTGGCAAGTTGTACACCCAACTTCCCGACCACGTCTTTATCCCAATTCCCGTTTAATAGTTTCGTATCCTAGGTTCAATGGCGATGGGTTACCCTTTCCTTACAAGTCATATATTATTCTTATTAATATTCTTTATGACTTGTACGACATTATACTCGACACGACTTCATCCAACGTATAATTATTTTCCCATTTAAATAATTATACTTAGGATCTTTTCGCTCGATATAAAGTGTTTTCTTATTAACCGACCCGACTTACTTTGCCACATATTTATTTTCCCATTTAAATAAATATGCTAAGTCTTTGTCGTTTGGTAACATAATCTTAACGCCCGACTAGACTTACCACACCGTACATTTATTTTCCCATTTAAATAAATGTACTAGGATCTTGTCGGTATTCACGCGTTCGTAGATATATCTCACCTACTCGTCTCGGTTTTCCTTCTCGCACATCTATTTTCCCATTTAAATAGATGTACTAGAATTCCGTCGGAAACGAGTATACGTACATATATCATTGCGTGGATACTACTTGTTAAGTTCATGTGTCGTTTAGCGTTTTTAATTTGTTACGTTATGTTTCTCCTTTCCCACGAATATTGTTACTACACTTAGGAAAGTGTTACGCACGTTTCACCCTTGTTATATATATTTTATTTCCTTAAAATATATATGTATATTTTTATCTCGACGTAATGGTCTTTTCCTCATAAGTCCGTTTACGTTGGTTCGTGTAACTAAGTTAGTTAGCGTTTTTCATATTTATTTCCGTCGTGCGTTCTCATGGAAGTATCGTTCCAACTTCCGATTCCGAACGTTTATTTCTCGGAAAAATATATTACGTACGTCTCTAGCCCAACTTGTCCAACTTGTTACCCAAAAATGTTTTCGATACTTTTATATTCCCATTTATATAAAAGTATCCCATTTTTGTACAAGTCTTCTCAAGTATTTATTTTATACAATCTTACTTTATAAAATACTCGCGTTACTCCATTTATTTTTATAAAACGTCCATTTTATAAAAATATACTTTTTACTTAAAATACCCAAGTAGGCTACTATTATTTACCAAATCAACCTTGTAAAATCATTACTTACACTTTTTAACACATATTTTCCCATCATTGTGTTTTTGGTCCAATAGTTTTCTAAAATATTTATTTTAGTCCATCGGCTTCCAATGTTGTCATATTAATCCTTTAATTTACACTTGTAGCATTTTTCACTAAATCTTTCAAGGTTAGTATTTTTCTTCCACTTTAGTGGACTTTGAAGAACCATTTTCATCATGCTTAGTTGTTTTTACTTCTTTTTACTTTTAATGGTCTTCTAATCCATTCTAGTTGTCAATAATATGCTCATTCCACATTTTAATTCAAAACATCAAATTTTTACTCATCTAAGTGAGTGAACTTTGAAGATGAAACTTTTTCATCTATGATTCTTTAATTCTTTTTAACAACTTTTTGCCATCATCTAGTCATCTTATGATGATTAAAACCATTTTTCATCACATTCAAGTCACTTTCCAAAATCTAGCTTTTCTCATCTTCCAACATACAAGTATGTTCTTATTATTACACTTTCTTCAAAATACTACTTTTATTAATAATAATCTAAGATTTCATCATATTATTATTCTTCCATCTTCATTTTTAATAAAACCCATTACTTCTATAAAACTCATTTTTATTACCCACATTGTACAACTTGCATTCATAGCACAAAAACATGACATTTTAATTAATAAAACAATGCAAGACTTACTACTAGCTCAAGGCTAGGGAAGACAAAATCTTGGATTTTGGATGTGGTTTAGTGTGTTCTTCCAAGTGGGTTATGCTCCAAGCTCTTAAACACACAAGGAGGGGTTTGATTTAGGATGAACTAGAGGTGATTTGAAGTAGTAAAAATTGAATGAGAGGTGTTGGTGGGGTGGTGGAAGTCCACGGCCACAAGGAGAAAAGAAAGGGAGTTTTTGTGATTTTTCTCCAATGCTTCTCAAGTGATTATATGATCTTCTCAAATCCTCCAAAGATTATCAAATCTTGTCTTGGATTATGGGGATATGGAAGGATTGTGTTAGATTACAAAAAAAATCTCTAGTGATACTATATGGGGGTGTTTGGCCGAGTTGGAGAGAGAGGGAGGAGGAATGATTGGGTTAATTCTTCTAGCCAATCCTTTTACATGCACACTCATCATTGCAAATGATTTGGAAGGGATTTAAAAAAAAACTCAAGTGAACTCCACTTTATGTGGCCCTTGGCCGGCCCCTATGGGGTATATGGTGGGGTCCACTTTGCTAATTAACATTCCATATTATGTTTAAGTTAGTTCCTTCCGGGTACCGCCCGGGTATTTCTTGAATTTTAACCGCGGTTTACCTCAATATTAAAATACCGTTAATATTCATGAAATTTTGCAAAGTTAAATTACTGATAATTTATTTCGGCTTTTGTCGGGTGAATTTACGTGTTACGCGCGTATCGGGTGCGGTACGCGCACTTTATTCGTTACCGGGAGATTTGTGCAATAAGCTTTCACGTATGGCTTTGGGTTTCCAAAACTCATAATATTTTGTGAAAATATTATTTATTTTATATTCCGGGTGTCCGGTGCTCGTTTCGCTTATTTAAGTTTTACCGGGTAATCGCCAGTGTCCATACCGGATAGTTTTTGCCTGCGCACGATCCTATCATGCTTTGCTATTAAACTCATGCATTCCTATGCATCATTTGGGAATTCCTATCTTTCTAAGGCCTCAATTAAATATTCAGCACATAATTACGGTTAATTACGTTAATCGCGTTTAATTAATTAGTACGGAATTACCTTAATTTTGCCGGTTGTTACATTCTCCCCCCGTTAAGAGAATTCCGTCCCGGAATTCACTTTGAGCTCTCCGGTATAGGGGTCTTCTTAAATAGGGCGGGATACTTTTGCTTCATCCGGTCCAGCCTTTCCCACGTGAACTCCGGTCCACGCTTGGCATTCCAACGCACTTTGACCAATCTGATCTTACTGCGTCTTAGTTTTTGGACCTTCCAATCGGTTACTTCGATTGGCTCTTCGACGAAGTGTAACTTGTCGTCAATGTGGATTTCGTCTGCGGGGATGATAAGGGTTTCGTCGGATAAGCACTTTTTCAAGTTTGACACGTGGAACGTGTCGTGTACACCGTTAAGTTCTTGTGGTAACTTGAGCTTGTATGCTACGGGGCCTACTCTGGACAGGATTTCAAATGGTCCAACATATCGTGGGTTTAGTTTTCCGCGCTTCCCAAAGCGCGCGACACCTTTCCAAGGTGACACCTTTAGTAGGACCCTGTCTCCGACTTGAAATTCCAAAGGCTTCCTTCTCATGTCTGCGTAGCTTTTCTGTCGGTCACGTGCCGCTTTGAGACGTTCTCTAATTAGAAAGACCTTATCCGTCGTTTCTTGAACAATTTCGGGCCCGGTAAGTTGCTTTTCGCCAACTTCGGCCCAACATAGAGGCGATCTGCACTTGCGTCCATATAGAGCTTCAAAAGGTGCAGCCTGAATGCTCGTGTGGTAGCTATTGTTATACGAAAACTCTACCAGTGGCAAGTGAGTATCCCAATTTCCGCTGAAATCGATTGCGCACGCCCGTAGCATATCCTCCAGGGTCTGGATGGTTCGTTCACTCTGACCATCTGTTTGTGGATGATATGCGGTACTCATGTCAAGGCGAGTACCGAGGGCTTCATTCAGACTTTCCCAAAATCTTGAGGTGAAACGACTATCTCGATCGGAGATGATAGAAATAGGTACACCGTGTTTTGACACAACTTCCTTAATGTACAAACGGGTCAGTTTCTCCAACTTATCCGTTTCGCGAATGGGGAGGAAGTGTGCAGATTTTGTCAATCGATCAACGATTACCCAGATCATATCATGGCCGCTTGTTGTCCTGGGCTACTTGGTAATGAAATCCATAGTGATCCTTTCCCATTTCCATTCCGGTATTTCCGGTTGCTGGAGCAAACCGGATGGTCTCTGATGCTCGGCCTTGACCTTTGCGCAAGTCAAACATCGCGCAACATATGCCGCTATATCTCTCTTGAAATTTGGCCACCAGTAAAATTCCTTCAAATCATGGAACATCTTGTCTGCTCCAGGGTGAACCGAGTATCGCGAACTGTGGGCTTCGGCTAATACCAGTTCACGCAATCCACCGTACACTGGTACCCAAATTCTATCCATGAAATACAGAGCCTGATCCGCTTTTGACTCCAGTGAATCAACCATCTTCCGCAACCTTTCACCTTTGACATTCTCGGGTTTAAGAGCGTTAGTTTGAGCTTCACGAATCCGGTCAGTCAGGTTCGTGTGGATGGTTAGACCCAAAGCTCGGACACGCAGTGGCTTAACCCGTTCCTTGCGACTCAAGGCATCGGCTACGACGTTTGCCTTCCCGGGATGGTACTTTATCTCACAATCGTAATCGTTCAATAATTCGACCCATCGCCGTTGTCGCATGTTCAATTCCTTCTGGTCAAAGATGTGCTGCAAACTTTTATGATCAGTGAAGATCGTACACTTGGTTCCGTACAGATAGTGTCTCCATATCTTGAGTGCGAATACCACGGCTCCTAGTTCCAGATCATGTGTGGTGTAATTCTTCTCGTGAAGCTTTAGCTGTCTGGAAGCATAGGCTATGACCTTCTCTCGCTGCATCAATACACAACCCAATCCCTGATGAGAGGCGTCACAGTAAACTACAAAGTCTTCCGTACCATCGGGGAGTGATAGTATTGGTGCGCCACATAACTTATCCTTCAGCAACTGAAACGCTGCTTCCTGCTTTTCCGTCCATTCAAACTTCTTATCCTTTTGGGTTAGCATGGTTAAAGACTGTGCTATCTTAGAAAAGTTCTCGATGAACCTTCTGTAGTAACCCGCAAGGCCAAGAAATTGCCGTACTTCAGTAGGCGTCCTAGGGGCGTCCCAATTCTTGATTGCTTCGATCTTGGCGGGATCGACATGTATACCCTTTTCATTCACCACGTGGCCTAAAAAGTGAACCTCTCGAATCCAGAAATCACATTTTGAAAACTTAGCATAGAGTTTCTCCTTGCGAAGTACCTCGAGGATTAATCGGAGATGTTCCTCGTGTTCCTCCTTCGTGCGTGAGTAGATCAAGATGTCATCAATGAAGACAATGACAAACTTGTCCAAGTATGGTTTGCACACTCGGTTCATCAAGTCCATGAAAACAGCTGGTGCGTTAGTTAAACCGAATGGCATAACCAGAAACTCATAGTGCCCATAACGAGTCCTGAACGCTGTTTTTGGCACGTCTTCTTCTTGAATACGCAATTGATGATAACCGGACCTTAGATCGATCTTGGAGTAGAAACTGGATCCTTGAAGTTGATCAAACAAATCGTCGATCCTGGGAAGAGGATAGCGATTTTTAATAGTTAGCTTGTTCAGTTCTCGATAGTCGATGCACATTCGAAAAGTTCCATCCTTCTTCTTCACGAATAAGACGGGAGCTCCCCAAGGTGAGAAGCTTGGTCTTATGAAACCCTTGTCCAACAACTCTTGCAGTTGTTCAGACAGTTCCTGCATCTCAGAAGGAGCTAGGCGATATGGCGATCGCGCTACCGGTGCTGCTCCTGGAACAAGGTCGATGCGAAACTCGACTTGTCGGGGTGGCGGCAATCCCGGCAAATCTTCTGGGAACACATCTGGAAAGTCTCTGGCTATCGGAATGTCTTCTAGCTTTCGCTTGTCGGCCTTCTTGTCTACCACGTGCGCCAAGAATGCGACGAGACCTTTCCTTAGGCACTTCCTGGCTTTCATGCTGGTAATAATTCTCAATGGCGTTCCACGCCTTTCCCCTTGGATCGATAGGGTTTCACCGCTCGCGAGGGGAACTCGAATTACTTTGCCATTGCACACGACGATGGTGCGGTGTGCGGATAGCCAATCCATGCCAACGACTATGTCAAAGCTACCCAGTACGACTGGCAATAGCTCAATGTCAAACTCATGACCACAGAGATCCAACTTACAGTCCTTTGCTACTTCTCGAGTTTCTATAGTCTTACCGTTAGCTAGTTCGATAGAGTATGGTGTGTTTAGCTTACTAGTCTTTAAACCAAGTAATCTTTTAAATTCGACAGATACGAAGCTAAAATCGGCGCCAGTATCAAACAATACTGAAGCATAATGACCATTTAGAGGGAACGTACCAGTGACCACATTAGGGTCTTGTCGTGCGTCACCGGCACCAATCACGAATGCCCGCCCACGGGCTTGGTTGTTGAGTTTGGGGCAGTCCCTCTTCCAATGATCGAGCGATCCACATGAGAAACAGGGCCTCGCTCCACTGTTCTTTGGCGCTCCTGATCTGCAGTCTTCAGTCTTGTGCCCCGAACGACGGCACTTACCGCAGATTACTTCGTTCTTGCCCTGATAACCTTGCTTCCCATTATTTCCACGTCCAGTGGCTACATACCCTTTTCCTTTCTTCCCTGAACCTGATGATCCATCCTTCTTCCTTTCATCGCGCTTACGCTTCCCAAACCTTGGCCTATTTCCCTGTTCACTTGACCCAACGGCTGAACTTGTACCCAGATTCTTACCCTCAACACTGCTGGACTCAGTAAGTTTCAACCCTGACA
This sequence comes from Ambrosia x helenae, assembly GCA_030844895.1. Classification (NCBI taxonomy): domain Eukaryota; kingdom Viridiplantae; phylum Streptophyta; class Magnoliopsida; order Asterales; family Asteraceae; genus Ambrosia; species Ambrosia x helenae. The sequence continues at coordinate 84,299,581 of CM061230.1, read as the reverse complement.
CTTTCCGTATTAGAGTGCCCATTCGGATGGCGTCTTCAGTGAGGCTCAAGGCGAGGTCGATAGCTTCGCGCATGGTTGTAGGCTTGGAAGCAGTGACCATGCCGCGTATCTGTGGTGCCAGTCCGAAGAGGTATCTTTCCACCTTTTTGCTTTCCGGGGTGACCAGGCGAGGCACTAACCGGGAGAGGTCATGGAATCTGGACGTGTAACCAGCTACGTCCGGTCCAACCATGGTGAGGTTCCAGAACTCAGTCTCTAGCTTCTGCACTTCACTTGCCGGGCAGTACTCGGCGATCATTAGTTCTTTTAACTCCAACCATAATAAGGAGTAAGCAGCATCGTCTCCCAGTGTCTGCACTTGGTTGTTCCACCAGGTTAGAACTTGGTCCAGAAACAGGTTGGTGGCATACATGACAGCCTGTCGTGGGGTACAGCTGCTAATACGAATCACAGCTTCGGTCTTCTCGAACCATTTGACTAGTCCGACAGAACCTTCAGTGCCGCTGAAATTCAGTGGTTTGCAGTCCAGGAAAGCTTTAAACGTGCAGCCACGTTCTCGTGAGGCCGTTTCTGCAATAATAAAGCAATATTAGATATAAGGTAGGAGTTTCACGAAGACTCCTGTTGTATATACCCGACGTCTTCTTACCAGTAGGGGAGGTTTCGCGTCTGTCGCTCCCGGTTCGGTCTCGCGACCTTTCGGTGCGCGTGGCATTGTGTTCTGCGAGAGCCTGGGCGATACGTCCCGAAACTAGGGTTTCAATCTCCTCGGGTGTCGTGGGCAGTCTTTCGTTTCCACTGTTGCTTCTTGTGGCTGGTGCCATGTTTCTTCAACAACCAATATCAAAGGTTAATTTCCGACAATCATTCATACAATATCATCACATATATAGTATAAACAACCACGCAGCATATGAACCCAATAATCACCATAATAACATCACGCGATCACAATATAAACAGAACAAGTAATAATGATCGTAGACAATCACAACACATATTTTACCATAACAAAATTTTCATTAATTTCAATACCAAGTACAATGATTTGTTCATAATAACAAAAACCGAGGATACATTCCTCATACATTGCTCTTTGAAATACACTAGAAATATAATGTCATATGCCGGCACAATCCCGCTCGGCTAGGCAAAAATGCAGATGGGCGCTATGACCCATGCTGTGCTATCATACTACTACTACTACTACTATGTCCGTGAGTGATCTCCCAAGCGTCCCTGATGTATCGCTACTGTGGCGGTGGCGGCGGCGGGTGCTGGTACTGGTACTGGGGTGCGCACATGCTAATGGTCATACTGATCGCCATAATGCGATCGTACAAGAATTGGCGATGCGCAAAGTGTGCGTCGCCCGTAAGGCCACAATGAGCATCCATGCTCAGCAGCTCCTCAGCATAATGTGCCAGTGCATCCCTGGCATCAATGATCCTGGCCCACATGAGTTGGGCCTGCTGCTCCATCTGACTCACGGTGCGCTGCACCGTGTCGGTGAGGGTCTGGAAATCTCTCTCCAGTGAGATCACCGTGGACCATGCGGGTCCCGACAGTGGGGCCATCCCGTGGGGCTGCGACGGCCCGGGGATGTCAGTGTACGTCGGCTGAGACGGGCCGACAATATCGGGTATGGGTAGTGGTGTGAAGGGTGGGGCAAAGCCCGGTAATCCAGTGAAGCAGTAGGGTGGTACCTGGTATGGGTCTCCCGCACCTAGAGTATACGGTGCAAATGGGGGTATCAGAAATGGGGCTCCTGTATCCATAGTGAATGGTGCAGGTGGTGGTGTAGGGAGCATCTCGGGTAGGGGTGGTAGTGTGGGAAAAGTGGTGATGGGTAGTGTCGTGGATAAGGGTGTGGGGACTATGAGCTCGGCGAGTGGGACCATGAGTGGCTGGGTGACAGCGACCCACTCTGGAGCAGATATCACAGTGGTAGGGGTGGGAGGGCTAGCAGTGGCGTGAGCTGCCAGTCCTGCTCGGTGCAACTCAGAACTGCGGGCTGAGCTGCCCTCAAGAATGTGCCCAGTAGAAGCTGGCCCATCCTGTGGTATGGGCTCGGGCATAGTAGGTAAGGTGGCTGGGGTATCGGTAGCATGCCCTATCATCGGAGCAACGTGCTCCTCCTGGCCTGCTGGTGGGATAGGCACAGCAATGTGCTCCACCGACGCAGTTGACTCATCGTCAGAGTCATCGGATATCCACCCGTTGTGTCCTCGGCAGACAGGCACGAGTCTCATGCCAGAGGGAACGGGGATAGGTGGGGTGGGTAAAGGCTCACGATCGACAGGTGCGCGTCGGTCGTATGGAGACTCGACAGTCTCCGACTGTGTAGGGATAGGTCTCGAAGGACCTGCGCAACCTACAGGGAAGTCCCTGACGGCGCGGATAGGTAGTGCTGGCAATGGTGCTGCCTGGAATGGCACTAGAGGCAAGTCGGCCTCGGCCATCGGTAGGTCGGCCACGGCGGCCATGTCGTCTCCAGCGGGGGCCCACGCTGGGTCCTCGCTCGGGTCTGTCTCGTCGGAGCTATCTCCGTCGGCGCCCTCCATGGCGACATCAACATCCATCTCGTCATCCTCGGGATCGAGTATCACCACCTCGATCGGCTCCGCTGGCGGTGCTGGGATGATCTGGAGGCTACTGTCGTAGCTCGGTGCTACGCTCCCTGCATTCGACATCCTGGCAAAGGAACCGTACTAATATTTAAGTATTACTCGTTAGGTAGTTAAGGCACATATCTAAGGTACTCTTCCTAACCTTCTAACACAAGAATAATATGTATACTTACCATGGCTAGCTTGGTCGGAATCTCCATATACCCAAATGGTCGTTGGAAAAATTTATTTTATTGCGTTTCGCATTTATTTGAAAGATTTTGAACCAAATTCCGGTTATAGTTTAGATTTTTAAAATGCTAATTCGCTATAACCTTGGCTCTGATACCACTTTCTGTCACACCACGTCTAAGGCGGAAACACGTGGCGCGACGGTTCAAAAGTATTAAGCCAAGATTAATGCAAAGCACAATAGTAATTAGAAAAACGGGCATTTATTCAATGCTAATAATCATGTCAAATTATTCATACATAATTATAAATTGTTTTTGAAATTGATAAAGAGGCTACTCCCTTTATCCCTAAGTCCATGGAATAAAGAGAGGTGACCCTTTTACGACATTTCCAACGCCCAACTTGGAGACATCCCCGACTCGGCTCGCCATGCTAACTTTCATCATTCAATTACCTGAAAGATATGTTTGAAAATCGTCAATATATAAATATTGGTGAGTTCACAGGTTTTAATTTAATAAGTCTTTATAAAGTGGGAATATCCTTGTTATGACATTTATAGGAGTTGCAAAGTCCTACAATTTACTTGAGCCCATAACCAAACCAAGACAATTAATAGTGCCCCCGCCCAAAGTCGTTACTCGGTATTCCTACGACTTTATTTCAGAATAAGTGCACCCCAGGCATGCGCCGATGCATAATCGACGCTATCGATTAGGGGTGGGCCTTGTCAGGCACCAATAGTACTATCCAAATATCCCTTTGGTTTCTCATTCCTGAATAAATGATTATAGTGGGGAGGTCTCAACCCCGAGTGGCGATCTTTACTCAAGTATCCAACCCGTCATACAATCCCAACATATCTTTCCCCCGTAAAAACGTTAAATAGTTTAGAAATGGGGCCGTGAGACTCACCTGTAACTGTGCTCGGCTCAAAGAAAATAGTAAAGTTTGTGATCCCGTACCTACAATGGTTCTAGGCGTATAAGTCACTTACACCTATGGTGTATGTGCCTTGGCAAGTTGTACACCCAACTTCCCGACCACGTCTTTATCCCAATTCCCGTTTAATAGTTTCGTATCCTAGGTTCAATGGCGATGGGTTACCCTTTCCTTACAAGTCATATATTATTCTTATTAATATTCTTTATGACTTGTACGACATTATACTCGACACGACTTCATCCAACGTATAATTATTTTCCCATTTAAATAATTATACTTAGGATCTTTTCGCTCGATATAAAGTGTTTTCTTATTAACCGACCCGACTTACTTTGCCACATATTTATTTTCCCATTTAAATAAATATGCTAAGTCTTTGTCGTTTGGTAACATAATCTTAACGCCCGACTAGACTTACCACACCGTACATTTATTTTCCCATTTAAATAAATGTACTAGGATCTTGTCGGTATTCACGCGTTCGTAGATATATCTCACCTACTCGTCTCGGTTTTCCTTCTCGCACATCTATTTTCCCATTTAAATAGATGTACTAGAATTCCGTCGGAAACGAGTATACGTACATATATCATTGCGTGGATACTACTTGTTAAGTTCATGTGTCGTTTAGCGTTTTTAATTTGTTACGTTATGTTTCTCCTTTCCCACGAATATTGTTACTACACTTAGGAAAGTGTTACGCACGTTTCACCCTTGTTATATATATTTTATTTCCTTAAAATATATATGTATATTTTTATCTCGACGTAATGGTCTTTTCCTCATAAGTCCGTTTACGTTGGTTCGTGTAACTAAGTTAGTTAGCGTTTTTCATATTTATTTCCGTCGTGCGTTCTCATGGAAGTATCGTTCCAACTTCCGATTCCGAACGTTTATTTCTCGGAAAAATATATTACGTACGTCTCTAGCCCAACTTGTCCAACTTGTTACCCAAAAATGTTTTCGATACTTTTATATTCCCATTTATATAAAAGTATCTCATTTTTGTACAAGTCTTCTCAAGTATTTATTTTATACAATCTTACTTTATAAAATACTCGCGTTACTCCATTTATTTTTATAAAACGTCCATTTTATAAAAATATACTTTTTACTTAAAATACCCAAGTAGGCTACTATTATTTACCAAATCAACCTTGTAAAATCATTACTTACACTTTTTAACACATATTTTCCCATCATTGTGTTTTTGGTCCAATAGTTTTCTAAAATATTTATTTTAGTCCATCGGCTTCCAATGTTGTCATATTAATCCTTTAATTTACACTTGTAGCATTTTTCACTAAATCTTTCAAGGTTAGTATTTTTCTTCCACTTTAGTGGACTTTGAAGAACCATTTTCATCATGCTTAGTTGTTTTTACTTCTTTTTACTTTTAATGGTCTTCTAATCCATTCTAGTTGTCAATAATATGCTCATTCCACATTTTAATTCAAAACATCAAATTTTTACTCATCTAAGTGAGTGAACTTTGAAGATGAAACTTTTTCATCTATGATTCTTTAATTCTTTTTAACAACTTTTTGCCATCATCTAGTCATCTTATGATGATTAAAACCATTTTTCATCACATTCAAGTCACTTTCCAAAATCTAGCTTTTCTCATCTTCCAACATACAAGTATGTTCTTATTATTACACTTTCTTCAAAATACTACTTTTATTAATAATAATCTAAGATTTCATCATATTATTATTCTTCCATCTTCATTTTTAATAAAACCCATTACTTCTATAAAACTCATTTTTATTACCCACATTGTACAACTTGCATTCATAGCACAAAAACATGACATTTTAATTAATAAAACAATGCAAGACTTACTACTAGCTCAAGGCTAGGGAAGACAAAATCTTGGATTTTGGATGTGGTTTAGTGTGTTCTTCCAAGTGGGTTATGCTCCAAGCTCTTAAACACACAAGGAGGGGTTTGATTTAGGATGAACTAGAGGTGATTTGAAGTAGTAAAAATTGAATGAGAGGTGTTGGTGGGGTGGTGGAAGTCCACGGCCACAAGGAGAAAAGAAAGGGAGTTTTTGTGATTTTTCTCCAATGCTTCTCAAGTGATTATATGATCTTCTCAAATCCTCCAAAGATTATCAAATCTTGTCTTGGATTATGGGGATATGGAAGGATTGTGTTAGATTACAAAAAAAATCTCTAGTGATACTATATGGGGGTGTTTGGCCGAGTTGGAGAGAGAGGGAGGAGGAATGATTGGGTTAATTCTTCTAGCCAATCCTTTTACATGCACACTCATCATTGCAAATGATTTGGAAGGGATTTAAAAAAAAAAACTCAAGTGAACTCCACTTTATGTGGCCCTTGGCCGGCCCCTATGGGGTATATGGTGGGGTCCACTTTGCTAATTAACATTCCATATTATGTTTAAGTTAGTTCCTTCCGGGTACCGCCCGGGTATTTCTTGAATTTTAACCGCGGTTTACCTCAATATTAAAATACCGTTAATATTCATGAAATTTTGCCCAGTTAAATTACTGATAATTTATTTCGGCTTTTGTCGGGTGAATTTACGTGTTACGCGCGTATCGGGTGCGGTACGCGCACTTTATTCGTTACCGGGAGATTTGTGCAATAAGCTTTCACGTATGGCTTTGGGTTTCCAAAACTCATAATATTTTGTGAAAATATTATTTATTTTATATTCCGGGTGTCCGGTGCTCGTTTCGCTTATTTAAGTTTTACCGGGTAATCGCCAGTGTCCATACCGGATAGTTTTTGTCTGCGCACGATCCTATCATGCTTTGCTATTAAACTCATGCATTCCTATGCATCTTTTGGGAATTCCTATCTTTCTAAGGCCTCAATTAAATATTCAGCACATAATTACGGTTAATTACGTTAATCGCGTTTAATTAATTAGTACGGAATTACCTTAATTTTGCCGGTTGTTACATCTTCTTCAATCTTTTGCTTATAGAAGTTTGATCACCAACATTTACATTACCACAATCGTCAACACTTCTTTTTCCATTGGGACTTGTGGCAGTATTCACAATGGCATCAACACATACAACATCCTTAAAACAAAACACGAAACACCAAATAAAACGTTACATAACAATACAAGCTGTAGAAACAACTTACACATACTTACACAAAGGTATAAATACCTTAGAAGTAGCTTGAAATCCAAGTTGCGAAGATTCTGAAAGGTTAATAGACACTTTTCGACAAACTTCATGAATGACCTAAAAAGTGCTCATATACAAATAAACATAACAGATTTGAACGTCTACTGAAAATAAATGCTTATTACAAAATAATGAGAATAAATACCTTGCCAGAATGATCCTGCACATTCTCATAGCCATCAACCAACTCTTCAATTATAACAGGATCGTCACAAATCTTAACGACGGTGTACACATGGTATTCATTTGTAAGATTGTAATCAGATACATCGATCTTGAAAGCCAATTTGTTTTCAACAACTCAAGCGACAAACTTTTTGTGTTGCTTTGCTTCAGCTGCCTTTCCCTAATATCCCATGCAGCAGCTCCAATGATCATCATAACATCTTTATCAAACATCACAAATGATACACTACCGGATTCATCTTGTACCCTTATCTGCAACTTGAACCTAAAACAAATAAAACATACTTTATCTAAAAAACCTGAATGAAATGAAAAATCTGGAAACAAAAAAAGTGTATACATCTAATTATTTACATACTTTGGGGTAATGGAAGTACATTCCCACTCACATTTTCGACAAACCAACGCAGTACCAGGCAATTTGAGAATTGCGTCACACACTTCTTCAGCATTTTGCAAATACTCCGATTTACTTAAAACTTTCTTGTTACACTTGCGGCATGCAGCATAAAGCCAACCATAGCTTTCTTCAACACTTTTTATGGTAGCAACCACAACAAAAAACATCGGCTGCAAACACAATGTATATTCAACTTACACTTTTAAAGAATAGAAACATATAGTAAAGTGAAGACATATAAAAGTTACGTATAAAATATTGAAACCTCTTGAATTCCTGAAACAATGAGTTCATCAACACGCTTCTTCTGTGTTCCAACTATGAATTCCTGACGCAATGGATAAATTACAGCCTGTGAAGAAAGAATGGTTTGAGAAGTACAACCATACTCTTCTTCTTGTTTCAACATCAAACTACGCAATGGATAAGCTCTCTTACACTTTCTTATGACTCGAGCCTTCATGTGTCACATGTCTTTGGCTGGATTCATATCACAATGGGTTTATTCATTGTCCATTAACGTCGACATTGTTTTAAATTTTAAGAGGGAAATTTGAAAATCATTGTTTAAAAAAATTCAAAGCTGATATTAGAAATGGTTGGATTGGTTATGTGCTTATATATAAGGAGCTAATGAGGCACGTTTCCCTACGTGGACTTAAAATTTCCCCTTAAAATTCAAACTTAGGGCCTAAACAGCTGAAAACATATGTGCATAACGTCTGCTGTTGGTTGGCAGACCCAATGATTCAGAACCGCTGGTGAGAACAACAGCAGTGCTTTCACGTGGCCCGCGTCTTTTTTTGAATATTTTAAGGCGATTAATGACGTCAGTTTTTGTATCATACAGGCATTGGTGGTCAGTCTCTTCGGTTGACACATCAGCTTTCTGACGTCATTCACGCTTCTCCTATTATGGAAAGTATAGATAGATATCCTAAATATTTAGTTTTTCTTAATATATTATTATGTTTAGATAACAATTTGTTCTATTTTTGTTTAATCTTAATATTTAAAGGTAATGACATTGCGATCTTAAACAATTAATTGATATTTTCTCCGATTAGTTAGTGTGATTCTCATTATGATCACATATCATCCCTCATCTTCCCTCTTTTGTAAGATTCTAGTGACACATTTTGCTACAGGTAGCAACATGCATAAGAGCATTTTCCAACAACATGTAGCAACGTGCATGTATACATGTTTCATGTTTAAAAAGCCTTACATAAATAATAAGGAAAATCACCAAAATGACCCGTTGACCGAGGGTTTTACTAAACTAGCCTCTTTCCGTCTCTTTGGAGAGATGGGTCATGGCTCCCAAAGAGACTGAACCGTCTCTCGAGACGCTTTAGTCTACGACCAATACAAACGCAACACGTGGCCGACCTGGATCCCGAAGACTGTGTAGCGTCTCGGGAGACGTTTCAGAGCCGCCAAGACGGCTCCCGTGGGCCCTAGAGACGTCTCACTAACTGCCCGGCTCAAGCCGTCTTCGGCTAGGCTTGAGCCGTCTCGGGAACCACATCGAAAACGTCTCCGGAGACGTCTCAGACCTGCAAAAGACGTTTTCGGTGGAGACGTTTCACATTTCCCTGCCGTCGAAGATAGCCTACACCAAATAAACAAATGGTACCGTATTTTACACGAATACAATCGGTTGGTGGGTGGGTCTGACCGAACCATCGACTCACTTAGCCGTAAATGGAACGACTTGAACACGAAGTGCCAGCTCTTCAACGGGTACCACGATTGAACACTTCAAGTGTTTCCTGCAGACATGCCGGAAGACGTCGCTATTATATATACCAAAGCAGAGTATCAATCCAAGCAGCGTAAAGAATTCAAACACGTGTCGGCTTGACAAATGATGAGGGACCGTCTTAACGCGTAGTTATTTAACTTTTGTAATTTTATGTTTTTTTTTATTAATCTTATGTTTTTATTAATCCAATGTATCTTATGTTTATATTTTATGTTTTTATTAATCCAAATACTACAAATATTAATCCAATGAATCTCTTATGTTTAGATATTTATGTTTTTATTAATCTAAATATTACAATATTACAATATTACAATTTGTAACACGACAAATATTACAAAAACTGAACTATTACACGAACAATACACAAACTCGTTGCACACGTCGTCCACCGAGACGTATCCGTTGCACATGTTGACCACAAAACGTAGTTAGCACTAGGGTAGGGGAAGTTACTTCCCAAATTTACTTGCCTTGAACCTTGTTTGAATGGTGTATGTGCTCTACATAGACAAAAAATCAAACTTGCCAATAATGTAGACCACCACATCATCGATGCATTCTACACGGGTTAACCCACGCGCAGATGCAACAACGATCCAAGTAGCTGTATGCAGATGTAACAACGATCCAAGTATAATCAGACCGAACAATATGTTCGTAAGCTGGTCGGCTTCGGTTGGAAAAGTGGAGGATTTAAAAATAAAAATGTCATTGATTGGAAAGCTGTAAGGTTTGATGAAGGTTTAGTATAGATGATTGAGAGAGGGTACAAATTTTGTGAAGTGAAATGGGGTATTTATATACATCGGAGAGACGGTTCCCAAGACGACTCAAAGCCGGTTGACTTTGACGGTTCCCGAGACGGCTTTGGAAACCGTCGCTTTATTTAATTTAACCTTCTTTACCGTGCAAATTTTTTTGGATATAAATAGAAGAACCCGTGGTTAAAACTCACAAATCACACAAACGGTAAAAACTAAAAAAACACACACCCGCCAAAAATATGATCACATGGACCGAAGAGGAAGAGATGGCCCTTGTGGTCTGCCACAAGGACGCCTCGAATGACCCGGAAATTCAACTCCTCCTCCCACCCCCACCCCGGGACGATGGGTCAGCCTTCCCCCCTAGAGGGGTTTTGGGCTCAAGTGTTTAGCGACTTCGTTGAACACATTGGCACCAACACCACCAAGACCGTCCGTGACCTCCAGTTCAAGTGGGGAGACCTCAACATCAAATGTGAGAGGTGGAACACCCTATATGAGCAACAAGTTACGGAAGACCCAGAGCTTGATGAAGAGTTGGCTATCGAATTCACTCAGTATGAGTATTGGGTTCGATACGGCAACAATTTCAACCATGTCGAGGCATGGCGATTGTTGCGCCCCCAACTTTAAGTTTTTTTTTTCTTTGTTATGTATTTTTTTTATGTTTTCATATTATTATGTTTAATTTTTAATGAAATGTTTTTATTTATGTTTTATATTTACTTTTAGAGTTGAAAACAAAGAAAATTATTTAAAAATTATAAAATAAACGGTAAAAATTAAATCAAAGCCAAGATTCCTCTCGGTAAAAACAAAGAAAATAATTAAAAACATTATAAAAAACGGTAAAAACAAAAAAAAATAATTAAGGGAACCCGTCTCGTGAACTGTGTGACAGACGGCTGGAGACTGGAGACGGCTCAAGCCAAGCCGAAGACGGCTTGAGCCCGGCTCTGACACGTCTCCCGAGACGCCACTCGGTCTTCGGGATCAGGTCGGCCACGTGTTGCATTTCTATTGGTCGTAGACTAAAGCGTCTCCGGAGACGGTTCAGTCTCTTTAGGAACCGTGACCCGTCTCTCCAAAAAACGGGAAGGGGCCATTTTGGTAAAACACTCGGTTAACGGGGCATTTTGGTGATTTTCCCTAAATAATCTATACATGCACATTCCATATGAAATAAAACAATTGAGACAATAATGTCTTTGAAATTTTTATTAAAACACATGACTTTAATTATTCCTCTCTAGCATATGACAATTGTGTAAAACATATGACTTCAATGCATCCTCCAAACACGTGACCATTGTGTAAAACACATGACTTCAAATTTGATCAAAACAACTTTAGTTTTTCCTCTTGAACACATGACACTTATGTTGTGATGTTGTGGGTGGAGTTAGTTGTGAAATAAATTTACATTTTTCCAAAGTTACAGCTATGATATACACCTCTATCCAATTGAAGGGATTTATCTTTTTCCCAATATGACTTTGTACTTCATTTTTTAAAACCTTAAATCGTTTAAAGCCTCATGCTTATATTTCAACCTTTAAACACAATTGTATCTACTAAAATGATACTAATTTAGTGAAGTCACTACTAGAAAAATACCCCTTTCTTGACGCGCATTGCGCGTCATAAAAGGGTGTTTATGACACACAGAAAAGTGTCAAGGAAGAACATGTCAAGAAAGGTTTATGACATGCAGGCGCGTGTCATCTTTTAATGACACGCGTTTATGACACTCCTTTACGACACGTTTTTTTGACACGCATTTATGACACACTCTTTAATGACACTCTTTCATGACATGCATTTACGACACACCTTTATGACACTAATTTTGCGTGTCATGTTTTTTTTTTACCTAAAAAAAATTCTGCAAAATAACTAATAAATCTAGATTTATATTTATATTTATAATAACAAAATCAATAAATTTCAAAATAAAATTGCATATATTATATATACCACAAAAAAAATTACAATTAGCATTTGTCGAATCCTACCACTAGTTACAAAAATATTGTGTCAATACATTATATTAGTCTAGACTAAACATACGGATAACTTGAAAATGAAGGTTGCGGCATAACTAGACCACTCTTCACGAATGACATTAATATCCGCATCCGTGTTAGCATCTACTCCTCCCCCAACCTAAGACAACAGCGGGTACCATGGATGCGTCGTAGAGTATCATTGCTGCATCGGTCGACTTATCGCTTAGAGTGCCACTGACGCAATACCTGAAAGGAACAAAATTGATTAGTTTTATCTGTGTACCAAAAAAAAAATACTTAAGGAAAGCATACAGATTTCTGCATAAATGATTAACCCATCTAATTCATTGATGAGTCAACATACTACAAACATAAGTATACGCTTAACATATTCATATAGTGCTACAACTAGATAGAATCATACAAATGTATGAAAAAAATGACTTTTTAAAGCTAGCTGATTAGTTTCGATGCTGAAATTTTAAAGCTAGCTGATTAGTTTCGATGCTGCTATAATGGCCAATGTATCAATTATCAATGTATCAATTGAATGTGTTACCATTAGGAAGCGAGCAAAGACCAATGTATCAACAAGCCATTGTATCAATGCAAAAATAATTAATTTATATTTTAGAATGGGTAATAAACTACATAGAACCAAACATGATAAAACAGCCTCGAAAACATCAATAGAACCTTCAAAACTAAAAGTAAATCATACCTAACAAACTGGAACTTCTTATCGAAGATTGTTTGTCCATTGTTTTACCAAATCAAGTAGTTTAAACCCTTTATCTTGCAGCAAACATGAACCAAAACGCAGCAGCCCCTGGCCTCAGTTACCTTCAATAACAGGTATAACAATCACTTAAAATCTTGTTAAACATTAAACATAACTAAACCAAACCGCTTACCATCGATTACGGGTCGATTCTCCACCAAAATAACCCACATCAAGAGCTTGAAACCTTCATATCATGGCAGCCCCGAACAGGTTCAAAACAGCCTCACAACCTGTTTCAAGGCAACAAAAACATATCACATTATTGCCTAAGACTTAACCGTTTGTCATTCATCAAGCACACAGTAAAAGAAACCTGTGCCAGTGTATTATCTCATCCCCAAATTAGTTGATGCATAAACAAACAGTACTAAAAAAAGAACTAAAATTTAATTTCTAGATAATAACAGTAAAAAATAATTAAACACATTGGTTTGAAAAAAGCTAAAGGCGCCCCAATGCGTTTTGGTCTCCAAAAGTCAAGGCACAAGGCAGACATCTATTTAGTATGTACAACTAAATAAGCTGCATATCCCCCATTTGTTTTACATATAAACCTATTTATCAATTAAACTATATATTTGATAAACGCTTTAGGAAGTTTAATGCTTTTAGAAACAAAAATTTGTGTGACTTTCAATCCATTCGACTCGCTCTCCTTTTAGCTAATTTTTTTTGTTATTTCAGTTATTTGACCCTTTTGAGATAGGTACACATAGCCAAAAAAAAAAAAAAAAAAACAAATGGTTTGAAATTGCCACTCGTACAATACAATGAACAACACATATATTTTCAAGCACATACACTGCTTGCTTTCTTCTTTAAAGCAAAACCCTAACATTTTCCTAAAGATTCATTAACTTTCTGTGTCACGAAATAGAAAACATGACGGTATAAAAATTCCGAATAACTTTCAAACAACAATAGAAACCCGACTTCGTAATTTGATTACGAAGCAAGACATACTCTAAAGATAGCAAAAAATTAGTACCCAAATGAAAAAGAATTGATCTTTGGATAAAAAAATACAAAGGGGAGACCATCAAACCAAGCATAATATTCTCAAAACACGCTAAATTGGATTATACCTCAAGAATTGACCCAACAAGGAATTACTTCTGTAACTATTATATTTCAATTTTTTTGCATTAAAATAAAGCTAAATTGGATTAAAATCAACAACCCAATATCAAAAAAGCCCTAAAAAAGCAAACTTTCTAATAAAAAATATCAAATCCAAGACGAAAAAAAAAACAGCTTGAAAAAGATCAAGAATTAAGAAAAAAGGAAACCCATATGAAAGTTTAATTCTTTTTTGGGATATGAATAAAAAGAAACACAGATTATAAGGGTACCTGCATATTGGTAAAAAGGGTTCAATCTTTATCTGGATGAACATACCCTGATGACATGAAACAATAATAATAATAATACTAAAGGGGGGATATATATATATATATATATATATATATATATATATATATATATATATATAGGTGAAAAGGTAAGAGAAAGAAGAAAGAAAGATAAAACTTACAAGAAGAGGATCGGATATGTTGAAAGCCAAGAAAGAAAGACAGAAAGTTAATGAATCTTTGGGAAAATGTTAGGGTTTTGCTTTTGGTTGAAAATGAATCTTTAGGGAAGGATGAGAGAGACTTGTAATGTGGAGCAGGGTTTTGAGGAATAGAGAGGTAATGAAAATATATGGGCGGGAGTATTAAAAATTTTAGGAAATTAAATCATGACAATGAAAGATGACACACAATTTTTTATACCGTCATGTTTTCTATTTCGTGACACTAAATTCTTGACACGCAAAAATGCATGTCATTAATTAACTAAATTTTACAAATCATGACAGTTTTTTTATGACACACGCTTTTGAGTGTCATAAATGAGTGTGTGTCATAAAATGCGTGTCAAGATATGTCTTTTTTCTAGTAGTGAGTAACTTTAACCATTTCTAGGCATGGTCTTTCACCTACACCGACGACTGGTTCTTTAGTCATGTTGCTACAAGATTTGCATACTTCATATGATTCATGATTATGTGACCAAGTCAACAATGACTTTAATCTCATTTATTAAAGTAGAGAAATAAGCCATATTCAATAACTACCATTTTTGTAACATAGACAACAAGAGGGATGGGAGTGGTGCGACTAATTTTTAAGGATAATGAATCGATGATAATGAACATGGGATGATGAAAAAGATGAATGGTTGATTTTTTTTGGTTATTTTGTTGTTATTGGATGTGATGCTTTGGGTGATAAAGTTGAAGATGATGATAACTTCTTTGATCAGGTCATTAAACTAGCTCATTTCAATACAATACTCCAGGCTTGGTTTCTTATGATGTGTGCAATTAGGTAATTACAAGTATGTGAGAATTTGATGACTAGTACGAGAGAATTGAATTTTGTTTTTTCTATATCTTTTTGGTGTGTTTTACAAATAAAATAAAGACTCTAATTTATAGGCATTTATATAGAAAAATCAAATATGACGTGATAACCTATTGTAAATAGCTCAAGTTAATTAACCACAAAATCTTTCAATCATTGCATGTCTATAGTATTCTAATCAGTAATAACTCATATTCCCTAACCTAAAACCTAATCAGTAATCATCTAAACAATCACTTATGTAACCTGCAACTATTTAAAAACTCATCATTCTCTAATGACTCCTATAATTCCTAACCTAATCAACTAAACAATCACTTAAGTTGAAAGTTGTAACCATTAAAAAACTTATCACATCTATATACCAAGTCTCACAATACTAATATTGATACCTAACCTAAAAGAATGTATAACTCTAATATTAACACCTATCATAAATACTAAAAAATGCATATCTCTAATATCAATAGTCAATACATAACATTAAACAATGTATAACTCTGATATTAATACATGTCATGAAGGCTAAAAAAATACATAACTCTAATATCAATATTTAATACCTAACCTAAAACAATCTATAAATCCAATGCTAACACCTAATACTTTAACATGAAGAATCACTAAAAACCTTGCTGAATCGATAAAAGATACATAACATATTATACGAAGAAGCTCAAAGTCTTTTAAAGGTCCTGACTTTTCTTGTAATAAGTATACCACCCGCACTCCTAAGACTTAAACTTCACGTTATTTGGAATCATAAAATAATTGTAGCTGTCCATACATCTAAATCAATGCTTTCAAAAATTTATCAATCTTATCAGAATGTTTGTTATACAAGATACTCAAGCACATGAAAAGAATCAGAACCATAAACGGGATGGAGAGAAGTTATGGGACTTACCACCATAATCAGGTCCTAATCCAAATTATAAAAGGAATCCAGATCCCATAACTACTGTAACTGCCACTGTATGAAGAATATGGTAGCATTGCTCCGCAAATGCATTGCCAACAACTTGAGCACTCGGAAGAACAACAGTAGGACTTGCTGCCTGCGATGCCATCTATACAACACATTGGACATTGGGATTCAAATAATATTTCTATAGAAACATGTATAATAACACTATTAAACAATGAACACTAACATATCCAACCTCGTAAATAAAATTTTACATATATCTTTAAAAAAATACACAAACAACCACATACATCTAAAATCATATCCAGCCAAACACAATCTAGTAACAATGAAAGAATCAAAACTAAGCAATTAACGCACAAATCAAACAATCAAACACACTGCGACAGTTCAGTTGCTTCATTTTAAGCACACATTAATATTAGTATAATATGTTTTATTAGATATTCTTATATTATATAATTAAACAATAAATCCAACAAACAAACGGTAAATACATTAAGTAAATATAACTGTTATAATCAATGTTTTAAAAACCGGTTTTTAAGTCATACCGGATTTGGCTTAAAAATGGTTGAACCGGGTTGTACCGGGTAGACTATTCATAACCTTCATACAATACCAACATGTCGACCACATCTCACAACCATATAGGTGATATATTCTACTGTAATGCAAAGATAAAAATATGTATTATCTTTTTCCTATATATATCCATAACCATTTAGCCAACACATAGTTTTGATTTAACTAATGACGTCGGCGAATCACGGAACTATTAAACTTTGATCGTTTGAATACAAATATGCATGAAGCATGCCTGCAAATTGATAAAGATTGCAAGTAATCATTTGTGTTCTGTTAAATCTTCATATTTTTTGTAATTCAATTTGATCTCATACGTTTATATTATCACTTTCTTCAAGAAGATTACAAAACCGAAGATATACAACATATTGTGATTCAATTTATGGTTTTTGTTTTCAAAGTGGTTTACACAAATAACAACGGATTTATTAGATTCTTCGTTACTCTTAAAAACCTCACCAAAATCAAGATCCAAATTAATAATAAGAATTTAGATTTCTTCGATTCTTCTATACGGTTCACACAAATTCAGGTTTGCTTTCTTTCTGGATATCAATTGTAATTTCTTTTATTTTTATCACTCTATTATTATTTATTTCTCTGATTCCTCGATTCTTTAAAGGGATTTAAGAAAATTTTTGTTGCTTTCATTCAAAAAATTATTTGTCTTCTATGTTACTATTCAGATCTGTTTTATTATTACATATCTTGTAATAATATTTGATTGTTTATTACATATTTGATTGTTTAGTCTCTAATAGGTGCTAGGAAGTGTATTCTATTTGTTGTGTGTTTGCATTCCTAAACTTAATTAATACACTTTTTGGTTTACCTGTACATTTACTATTACAGTAAAATAGACATTATATGGTAGGACTATAAAGATATCTTAGTGTGTATCGTCTTTGTAGCTTATCAAATTATCGTGTACTTTTTGTGCTCTTTAACTTTACGGGTATATAGTAGCAATCATAGCCAGTAGATGTCATGATTTTTCCTTGAGTTCATGTCCAAGGACGAGGGGTGCTTGCAGGGAAAGGGATAGGGGGTATAGTTTACGTGTGGCCACTTGGAATGTAGGAACGCTAAATGGTAAATTGTTGGAGGTGGTAGATGCACTTAAGAGGCGTAGGGTTCAGTTAGCGTGTCTGCAGGAGACTAGGTGGAAGGGCAACCGAGGTGGAGAATACAATGGGTACAAGTTGTTATATTCAGGGTCCAATGGGACAAAAAATGGGGTAGGTTTTCTAGTGGCTTCAGAATTGCACAAGAATGTGGTGGGGGTAACAAGGCATAACGATAGAATTATGGTGTTAAGATTAGTAGTAGGCGAGGATGTGGTGGCGGTGGTGTGTGCTTATGCACCACAAGTGGGTTTAGGAGATCAGGAGAAGAGGGAGTTTTGGGATTTCTTGGATGTAGTAGTGAGGGCCATACGTAGTCAGGAGAGAATATTAACAGGAGGTGATTTTAATGGTCATATTGGTGAGGATAGCGAGGGATTTCACTTGGTGCATGGGGGCTTTGGTTTTGGTGTTAGAAATGATCCTGGTAGGGATCTTCTAGAGTTTGCGATGGCTCACGACTTGGGTATTATGAACTCGTTCTTTAAGAAGAGGGAATCTCATTTAGTTACATTTAGTAGTGGGGGACGGAGTACACAAATCGACTATCTCTTGATGAGACGAGAAGATCGGCGTTGGTGGAAGGACTGTAAGGTTATACCAGGAGAGACGACGGTGACTCAACATCATCTGTTGGTGGCAGATATAGGTCTAAGAGTAGGGCTGTAAACAAACCAAACGTTCGGCGAACAGTTTGTGAACAGTTCGGCGGGAAGTTCGTTTGTGTTCGTTTGTTTAATAAATGAATGAACACAAACAAAAAATTTCGTTCGTTTAGCAAAACAAACGAACCTGAACAGAGGCCGCGTTCGTTCGTTTACGTTCGTGAATGTTCGGTAATGTGTTCGTTTATGTGTGTTTGTGTTCGATAGTTCATTAGGGTTTTTAATTTTTTTATATTTAATTTAAGTACTTCAAAGTTCATAGTGGTAGATTGTTTAAGTGTATCAGATGTTAATATTACTTTAACTATTTTGATTAACTGTTATTTTTGGTGGATTAAACGAGGATTTCAAGTTTAATATGATACATATGTGTTTTTATAAGACATTATATGATCAAGATTATGTCACGTATATTTAGGTAATTGGATTAATATATTCTGGGCGGACAATGTTAGCGATGAAAAATGCTAATTTTTAAAATTTAATGTGTTAGTTTGCGCTTGGTTTTGTTCAGTAAGGCCTATTTGTGTTCGTTTACGTTCATTTGTGTTTGTTTGTGTTCGTTTTTATCCGACACCTAAATTTAGCAAATAAATACAAACGAACTCGAACAAAAATCTCGTTCGGCAAGTGTTCATGAACAGTTCGTGAACACGTTATTTCCTTAACAAACGAACACGAACAAAAAATCTCGTTCGGTAAGCGTTCGTGAACCGTTCGCGAACACGTTAATTCCTTAACAAACGAACACAAACAAGGCCTTGTTCGTGTTCGTTTGGTTCGTTTACAGCCCTATCTAAGAGAGAAGTTGGTGGTAAGAGAGAGAAATATCCGACCTAGGATTAGATGGGGAAACTTGAAGGGCGAAAAAATGACAGAGTTCAAAGATAAGGTCATCTCTATGGCAACGACTGAACTGAGTGGAGGCGTGAACCGGATGTGGGAGGATATGGAGACTATCCTAAATCAGGTGGCGACTGAGACTTTAGGGGTCACATCAGGAAAGTCAAGTGAGCATAAGGAGTCGTGGTGGTGGACTGCGGAGGTGCAGACCAAAATTAGGGTTAAGCGTGATAGTTTTAGAGATCTTTTGGCGTGCGCAGACGATCAGGAGCATGTCACACTTAAGGAAAGATACAAAAAGGCCAAGAGGGAGGCAAAGAAGGCAGTGGCAGAGGCAAAGAACACAGCCTATAAGAAGATGTATGAACGACTGGAAAGTAAAGAGGGTGAACATGATATGTTCAAGATTGCCAAAGCTAGGGAACGTAAGAGGCAGGATCTAGGGGCAGTGAAGTTTATAAAGGGAGAAGATGGACGTATTTTAGTAAAGCATCACGACATTAAGCTAAGATGGCAAGAATACTTTTGCAATCTTTTCAACGACAGGATAGCTTACCAACAAGATCATGACAACCCCATCACTCAAAGGCGGCAACTGAATAACTGCTACTGTCGAAATATTACACGGGGAGAAGTGAGGTCTGCACTCAGGAAGATGGGAAGAGCTAAGGCAGTTGGTCTTGA
The DNA here is from genome assembly GCA_030844895.1 of Ambrosia x helenae. NCBI lineage: Eukaryota > Viridiplantae > Streptophyta > Magnoliopsida > Asterales > Asteraceae > Ambrosia > Ambrosia x helenae. The sequence continues at coordinate 84,279,503 of CM061230.1, read as the reverse complement.
CAACATACCGATTGAGGTGTGGAAGTGTCTTGGAGAGGAAGGAGTCCAATGGTTAACTACTTTGTTCAATTGTATTAGTAAGTCTAAACAAATGCCAGATCAGTGGAGGAGTAGTGTCCTAGTGCCTTTGTATAAGAACAAAGGAGATGCACAGTGTTGTGGGAACTACAGAGGTATTAAGTTGTTAAGTCATACAATGAAATTATGGGAAAGGATTATTGAGGCTAGAATTAGAAGAGAAACTCATGTTTCAGTAAACCAATTTGGTTTCATGCCAGGGCGGTCAACTACGGAAGCAATTCACATTCTAAGGAGGTTGATGGAAAAGTATAGGGAGAAAAAGCGGGACCTTCATATGGCCTTTATAGATCTTGAAAAGGCATATGACAGTGTGCCACGTAAACTGATTTGGGACAGCTTGCAGAGTAGAGGGGTCTCTAAGAGGTATATAGACTTAATTAAGGATATGTACGGTAGGACTAAAACTAGTGTTCGGTCACCTGTAGGAGATACTGATGCCTTCCCTGTGGGGGTGGGACTCCACCAAGGATCAGCATTGAGTCCGTTCCTTTTTGCAGTTGTTTTGGATGAGGTATCTAAGTCGATTCAGGAGACAGTGCCGTGGTGCATGCTTTTTGCAGATGATATTGTGTTAGTGGCAGAGTCCAAACATAGTCTGAACGAGAAGCTAGAGGGGTGGCGTGCAGCTTTAGAGGGAAAAGGTTTAAAGATTAGTTGTTCTAAGACTGAGTACATGTATTGTGGTTTCAGTGGTACCACTCACGAAGAAAATACTCGAGTTACGATTGAAGGTCAAGTTGTCCCTCAGGCAACTAAGTTCAAGTACTTAGGATCTTTTGTTCAGAGGGATGGGGAGCTAGATAGTGATGTCACACATCGCATTCAAGCTGGTTGGTGTAGGTGGAGGGCCGCCAGTGGGGTTTTATGTGACAAAAGGTTCCCAACTAAATTAAAGGGTAAATTCTATAGGGTTGCAGTAAGACCCGCTATGTTATATGGGACAGATTGTTGGGCCATCAAAAAGACACAAGCTCGCAAGATGGACGTAGCGGAAATGAGGATGCTAAGGTGGATGTGCGGGCACACTAGGGTAGACCGAATAAGAAATGAGGTTATTAGGAAAAGGTTAGGGGTAGCTAGTATATCAGACAAGATAACAGAGGGAAGATTAAGATGGTATGGGCACGTGAAGAGGAGGCAAATGACGGCCCCAGTTAGAGTAGTGGAAACCCTCAGTGTAGAGGGAAAGAAGTGTAGAGGAAGACCCAAATTGACTTGGGATGAACGGATTAGGCATGATTTGGTAGAGATGCACCTCTCTGAGGACATGGTCGAGGATAGGAGTTCGTGGAGACACAAGATTAAGGTTAAGGATTATTAGGGAGGGTTAGGTTGTCTCGTAGAGTGGTTCTAGGAGCGTAGATTTTTTCTTTTGGTGGAAGGTCAATAAGGGTGACTTGTATCTGGGTGTTTGTGAGTTATGTTGTTTTTATAACATATAAACCTTTATTTTACTAGGTGACGCTTTCAATGTTTCCATAAATTCAATAGTTCTTTATTAGTTTAGTAGTGTTGTTTACTTGTCAAGTGTGTGCTGTCGAGCCGGGGGTCTCTCTGGAAGCAGTCTCTCTATCTGCAAGGATAGAGGTAAGGTGTGCCTACATCTCACCCTCCCCAGACCCTACTCTTAGCTTTGCTAATTGTGGGATTTACTGGGTACGGTTGTTGTTGTATAGTTTTACCTTTAGTTATCTTTTTCCATATGAATAAAGATTCTACGGATGTAGAAATAGAAAGAAGAGGTTGTTACCATCAAGTTTAATCTTTTCGTTGAGATTGTTGATGTAAATTGTGTTATTCGGAGCTGCTTTGCTGCCACCGTCATCTCCGCCATTTTTCTGATTCGATTTGATGGAATGGAGAAGGAAGGATATTAAAAAAGCAAGGAATTCATATAGATATAATTTTTTTTACAGTTTGATGTTTTTTTAGATGGCTCCACGAAATTCACCACCTCACCCAATGACATCAACTCTACTCCATCTTATGCATCATTTACTAAAACCTCCATGCTGTGAACCTGTCACCATAGTTATATAAAAAAATTATCATCTTTATCACTTAGAATTGGTTTTAAAAATAAAGATTCAACTTCATCACCTTCATCTTCTACATAACCCTACACACGTAACTACCTTCATCACCATATAACCACCACCGTTCATCGCATCCACCACCTCACTCGCATCACCTATCACCACCATACCCATAGCCGACTCCAACACCTGCTACACCGATACAACATCGATCACCCCGACAACCACCGACACCATCACAATCAACCAAAAGTTACACCATCCCATAATCATACATATCCTACCTAGCCAGGTGCTCCATAAAATCGCAATATAACTCAACAATGGTAACAACTGTACACATAGAATCAGACTAACCTGATATTACGAGAATGTCTCCACATGACACGGCCGCTAGGGTTGTAGAGGGAGAAAAGGATTGAGAATAAAACATATTATTAGGGTTTTGGTGAGAATAAGAAGATTATATATGATGATTGGTACTTGGTAGGTTTTATGTGATTTAATAAAAAAACGAAAAATTAAAAAAAAAAAAAAGAATTGCACCTCATTATGCCACGTGGCGCATTCAAGGGAGGGTTGAGGCCACCATTGAATGTGCCACGTGCCTTCATGTGGGCTTTTTAAAAAAATATAAAAAACATCATAATATATAAACCCTTTTGTTTTACTATTTTCATCACAAACCCTAAAAAACCCCTCCCTTCTTCCAATGGTCCTCTCATCCATCGTTAAATGAAGGCAGTAAATGAAGCGAAAAGTTCTCTATTAACTGTTGATTTAGATGCAGAAGTTAGATACCTTTTGGATGGGGAAAAGCAAACTAGAGTCACTGCCAAAGAAATTATCTATCATTATGATAAAAGGACTAACATGGATATGCAAAAAAAATCAAAAGCAAGGTGGTTAAAATATGGAGACGAGAATTCTCTGGTGTTCCATAACAGAATTTGTAGCTTACGTATAAATGATAAATGGGAGTCGGATACTGATTATGATTAAAAAAATACCTTCCATGTGTGGATGCTGAAGGTTTTAAAGGCTTACGGATGAACATGTGGCTTCTCTCATACAACCTTTGTTGAAGGAAGAAGTAAAAGATGCAACCGAACACCATCCCATAATCATACATATCCTACCTAGCCAGGTGCTCCACCAAATCGCAATATAACTCGACAATGATAACAACTGTACACATAGAATCAGACTAACCTGATGTTATTGGAATGTCTCCATATGACACGGCCGCTAGGGTTGTAGAGGGAGAAAGGGATTGAGAATAAAAGAGATTATTAGGGTTTGGGGTGAGAATAAGAGGATTATATATGATGATTGGTAGGTTTATGTGATTTAATAAAAAGCAAAAAATTAAAAAAAAAAAAAGAATTGCACCTCATTATGCCACGTGGCACATTCAAGGAAGGGTTGAGGCCACCATTGAATATTACGTCAGCAAACATCAATTCTTTTATATATATTAATAGATAATAAAAGGAAATCAACAACTGTTATTGGCTTGAAATGTGGAGGAGGACACGATATCTTGACCATAAAGAATAAGGAGGTGATGTTGACTTTGACTCATGCTTTGCAATTATAATAATTTCTTTTTTCTAATACTACCCCTCAAGTTTCCTCAAGTTGAATAGTGGGATTTCCAAAATTCAACTTGACCAAACAATTGCTGAGAATTTTTCTGTTACCAGCCTTCGTAAGTATGTCGGCAAGCTGATCCGCTAATCGAACATACGGTAGCTCAATGCCACCTGCTTCTAGTTTTTCCTTGATAAAATGCGCCTATCAACTTGAATATGTTTAGTTCGATCATGTTGTACAGGATTCTCTAATATATGAATAGTTGCTTTGTTATCGCACATAATCTAGCCTGTCACTTTTGCGGAAAGCCGATCTCAAATAAGAGCTTTTGTATCTATAAAATTTATGTCAATCCTCGTGCTATAACTCTAAATTTAGCTTCGGTACTTGAAAGTGAGACCACTTTTTGTTTTTTACTTCTCCATGTAACAAGGTTTCCTCCAACTAGAGTGAAGTACAATTGATCTCCGGTCTCCTTTGTCTCCTGCCCAATCTGCATTAGTATATACATGAGTAGTAACGGATATAATCTTTTCAAACTTATAACAACTCTTTTATAAAAGAAAACCTGTGAACTCACCAGCATTATATGTTGACATTTTTGGCATGTTTTCTCAGGTCGCTAAGGTAGCAGTTAACGGACTAGGCGCACGGAGTCTTGCACAGCGTCTAGAGTTTTGTTGCATATTAAACAATGTTTTGTAAACTATAATATGCCTTTTGGTTGTAAACAAGAAATGCTTCCGCTGCTGGTTTATGGCTCAAAGCATAATGTTTTGGTTACAATATATATATATATATATATATATATATATATATTTAGTGTTTGTTTATTGTGATCGTTGACTTGGATCCTGGTATGTCACGCGCCTCACGGTATAACCCCGCAAGTGTAATTTGAGGGTGTGACAGAAGAAGCCTTCTACAGAGGCCATAGCCAGCCTTCCTTCACTATATTGCCCTTCTCTTTCTCTAACTCTCTCCATCTCTCTTTAGTGTTTTGAGTTTTGTGGGTGAAATGAACGAAAAAGAAACGATTATGCCAACAGAAAAGCGGTGGGTACACACGTCAGCTAAAAGAAAAGTCATGGGTACACGCGTGATGCAAAATAAGGTGAAACACAAATAAAGCATAAGGTACAACACTCTATTGCATAAACCACTTGCTAATTTGTATTTCTTAAATTTTAAAAGTATTAGAACCTTGAACTATAATAATTAAGTACATTAAAAGTTGGCTTGTTTTTAGTTAAAATTTTATATATTAAAACTTTTCAAACATATTAAATTTTTAAAAGTTTTTTTTTTTTTTTTTTACCACTTGTTGACTAATTCATTCCAGGACAAAGAAAATTACATTAAGATAGCGGGCAGGCGGGCAACAAGCTGCGCCGCCACCCCTTTCTGGATAGCAAATCCTAATCTACTAAAAACATAACCATGTCCACCCGGAGCCGAGACACTACTGTGAATAACCCGCTGGACCCTGGTCAGGAAACGGGTAGCCTCCGGTGCCAATGAGCCAAAGGTATCAAAAGCCAAAGGTATAAAAACGTGTTGGTTCTCCTCGCAGGCTTTAGCATGTTTTTCTACCTTCTTTGTCTCTGCTTTCGGACCGCTTGCCCTGCAACAAAGCCACTGTCCCTCAACCCAACAAAGCCAATTTAATTTAAAAGTTAAATTAAAATAAAATAAAATAGTAGGTAAAAAAGTGATGTTTCGCTGACATGTCACACGAGGAAAACGGAGAGGATTGCGACGACTCCGAGGTTGTGTTTGTGTGAATGTCCCGTGTAACATATTTATGGCCCTAGAAAACCAAACTTTGGTTGTGAAATCGTCTTAACCCGTTCATTACTCGATTAACTAAAACATATGCTTGCCTCACATGCTTGGCTCACGAAGATAGTTAGGTTGATAAATGATAAGTGACCAAAAAGGCCACCCGAGAGTTGTAGAAAAATCTTTGGTATCGACAATATATGCTTCAAATCTGAGGGTGGTACTAGTGGTTGTCAGGAGTTTTATAGGTCGACCAAAGGGATCAAGACAAAGTACGTTGGGAGTTCGGCTATATTTTACAAAATATTAATTTAAACTCATAAATAATATTCCTAAAATTTTACCGTTTTCTGTTAATCAATTTAATTTTATTGTTTTTGAAATACTTACAAATAATTCTCACGTTTGAAGACAAGTCTCTTGCAGCTTCCTACGAAGGTTCCGCGCTTGATGGTTTTCAAATATAAGAGAGTGCTTCGGTACTTGATTCACTCAATTCACTCAATACTCACTAAACATCCAAGTTTTCCAAACACACACACATACAACAAACCAAATGGCTTCCAACGAACCATGGTTGCTCGAAAACGGCACAGCCAAGCGACTGACAAAGGAGGCGAGACATGGGCATGGCCATAGCCGAACCGCCCACAACAAGTCCGCATCCTCACTTCGTCGAAAATCCGATATGTCCCTTGTGTCAAGGGTGCCTTGTTCAACTCTTAGAAACTTGTTAGCCAATCTCCAAGAGGTCATTTTGGGTACCAAATTAGCAGTTCTTTTTGTCGCGATTCCATTCGCAATTGCTGCCCATTACTTTGGTTATGCAAGGGTTAGTGCCTCTCAACCCAAAACACAACCACTTGTTCCTACTTAGTTCACTTATATTTCTTCATGAAAATTATATTTCAAGACGGGTTTCTTTATGTTCATTTACATAAAGAAACCCGTATTTATAACATAAACAATGAGGATTCTATAAAATGTTTTTTAGCTAGGCTTTTAGCACAATAACTGCAGGAAGATCGTTATATATACCTATCAATTATATATTATTGTTTTTTTATGACAAAACTATATTACTACACATGAAAAGTAATTAAATCCTCCATTTGTGTATAGTATTTTTTTTTTTTTTTTTTGCATAGTAAGACCCTGCATATTCCTTGTGAAACTTATATATTAAAATTTTGATTGTTATTTATAAGTTGCATGCGTGTTTCTTCTGATGTGTTAAAACAGAAGTAATTATTATTAATTAATTTATGTTAACAAATTCACCATTTTTTATTAAAGATATGTGCAAACGTGTCATTTTGCCTGACATGCTACTAATAATTTAGGTTGTTATTGATTAATATGTGTTTAACTTTTTTCATGAGGTGTTAAAGGAGTAGTATTATTATAGTTCTTTCTATATAAGTTTACAATTTTTTATACATCAAGATTCATTGTTATTTATATTATATGATTTATTTAATCAACAAAATCTCTTATCTTTCTTTTTATAAACAGCCATGGGTTTTTTCATTGAGTTTACTTGGATTGATTCCGCTTGCCGAACGTGTGAGCTTTCTAACGGAGTAAGCAACATTTTTCATGTTCTCTAAACTTCTCTTTAATTATATTTACTTTTTTAATTTTTAATTTCCAATTATTATATGCAACCAACTAAATTCATTTTCTGTAATTATTCATTGATAACAGGCAAATTGCTTTCTACACAGGCCCTACAGGTAAATTTAATTATCTATTTGAGTTTTAATTATTTCTACCATTTTTTAACATAAAAAAATTGATTTTATTTTATGAAGTAATAATAGGTTAATTATTTGATGTGTATTATTATTTTATTATTTCAGTGGGAGGGCTTTTAAATGCAACATGTGGAAATGCAACAGAACTTATTATTGCAATATTTGCTTTAAAGGAAAAGAAAATAGATGTTGTCAAATATTCTCTCTTGGGTTCAATTCTCTCCAACCTTCTTTTGGTTCTTGGCACTTCTCTTCTTTGTGGTGGCATTGCCAATCTTTCAGTTGAGCAGAAGTTTGATAGGGTAATAATCATCTTTCAAACCGTTACTTAATTACCGCAGTTCTCAACATATTATTATTGGTTCTAAAATAAAACTCTATCTTTATATATATAGACACTTATATCATGTGTTACTGAGATATTAACATTGGATAACATTTGTTGAACAGAAACAAGCAGATGTCAACATAGCATTACTGCTACTAGGGCTGCTATGCCATTTGTTGCCACTGATGTACAGATATGCAGCTGAGGGTACAACGATTGATGCACTTAGTACTGCTAAAGAAACACTCAACTTGTCTAGAGCAAGTTGCATTGTTATGCTTGTTGCTTACTTTGCTTACCTTATCTTCCAACTCTGGACTCACCGCCACATCTTTGAAGGCGAAGAGGTATATATCTTCATGCGTTCAGTGCGCACTTAACTTATGTTTGTATATGTTAATTAATTGTCTCATCCGGTTTGGGCACCTTCGACGCCTCATTTGTGAGGCGTTTGGAATTTACTATGGCACACAAATTTTGTACATCCAAGTTGTAGTGGGCATATGAATGTGAAATCCGAAATTGGCATTTGGAATTTCAAACGAAGCAAACGCCGAAAATGAGGGGCCCACTCTCACATCTCTCTCACCCCACACATATATAACATGATACTAATATTCATAATGATAATAATGTTATGAAGAAGGATGTAGTGCCGGAGATGAAATGGGTGTTTGTGAGTGTTTGGATTTGAACTAATCTGATAGCTGACCTGACGCGTTTGTGGGCGTTTGAAATGTCTAGAGTCAAAAACAACTATTAGAATTTCTTGGAATTACCACATTGGTATAAACATATTTGAAAAGGTATTTAGCTAGGAATCATACATGAGTTAATTAACATATAGGCCATGTCATGACTATATTCCCTATATTGCATTAAGCCATAAACCACTATCTTGTACACTACAACTAATAAGTGAAGTGAGAATTGCAGGAGAATGAGGATGACATGGATGTGAGCCAAGAAGAGACCCCAGTGATAGGATTTTGGAGTGGCATGATTTGGCTAATTTCAATGACTGCAATCATCTCATTGCTCTCTGAATACTTGGTGGACACAATTGAGGTTTGATCATTATTCCCTTTAATATTAATCAAATAATCAACATTTCATGACCAAAGAGTCATCTATTAAAGTATTCATTTGGCCTCATATATTTAAACCTTATTCAAATTTTATAGAAATATAACATAAAATAACTTGCATTAACTGCAGGAAGCTTCAACTTCATGGGGGATATCAGTGAGCTTCATTAGCATCATTGTGCTACCTATAGTTGGAAATGCAGCCGAGCATGCTGGAGCCGTCATCTTTGCTTTCAAAAACAAATTGGTATTCTTTTTCAACTCTGGAAATAAAAAAAAAAAAAAAAAAAAATTGGATTTGATATTAGGCGATTTAAGATTAAAAATTTTTCATTCATTCCAATCCAATCAAAAAAGTAAAGTAATTGTTTTCGGAATCTGAATCAATCAGAAAATAAAAATAAAAAATTCTACTTTCCAAGTTTTAAAATTTTTAATCATTCACACTCCAAACTCATAATTAATCACATGATTAACCTGATTATTTTTATAACTGTAGGATATAACCTTGGGTGTGGCACTTGGTTCTGCAACTCAAATTTCGGTTTTTGTGGTGAGTTTTATTTTTTATATAGATTTAAATTACCTAGATTTATTGTTAAATATTTTTCAATTTTTTAATATTTTTTTATTCATGATTTAGGTTCCAATGAGTGTTATTGTTGCATGGATTATTGGCATCAAAATGGATCTTGATTTCAATCTCCTTGAAACTGGTTCTCTTGCCCTCACAATTATCGCCACAGCTTTCACTTTACAGGTTTGTTTTTATTTTTTTTTGTTATTTTAGTTATTTTTTAAATTTTAAAAATTAATTCAGAATATTTTAGTAACTTTTATATTTTAATATATGCAGGATGGAACTTCTCATTATCTTAAAGGAGTAGTTCTTCTGCTTTGCTACTTTGTCATTGGAGCTAGTTTTTATGTTCAAATTTCTCCAACAGGTAAAATTCCTGATATTTCAATATTTAATATTTTTTTATTAAATAAAATTTGTTATGTTAAAATTTTTTAATCATTTCTTCAATCCTTTTCTAGAATCTGGCTCCAATGCTCACGACATGAGATTCAAACCATCTAACCAAGGGATTTTTAGAATTTGAAAGGTATTTATATTATTATATTTTTATGTCTTAGTAAATATCGAAAAAAGAATAAAGAATTATCTAATATATTATTAATGTATTATATATTGTATGCAGGGTGTGAATTTTGAGAAGTAAATCTGCATGTATGAGTGAATTCTTTCATTGGCGTGGACATAATGGTTTATGATTGTTGCTTGTACGGTACAAGTACAAGCTTCTTGGTCTTTGTTTTCTCAATGATGAGTCTCTTAAGTACTCCCTTTATGATTTCCTTTGTTTGTAATCATAGTAAAAGATTACATAGGCACTGTCATATTGTTTAATAAATAAAAAATTAAATTTCATTTGATTATATTTCTTTTGCAATATCTAGTTTTCTTATATTTTAATTTATTTTTATTTTTTTATTTAGCACATCAAGTTGAGTTTGTTTAAATACATTCCACCTCATTTTGTTATATCACTAGACTTTTGCCCGCGTTGACACGCGGTTCAACAACTTACAATTATTTTGAGCGGTAAAACGTATAAAAAAAATATAGTAGAAATATTTTATTCAAATTTAAAAGCAAGCAATAAACATTTTATTCAACTATCACTAAATATTTCCTTATACACCACATTTTTTTTTAGTCTTAACATTCCCATCACCATCAAGTATAAGTAATTTCACCCTTGTCCTGCTTTTAACTCTTGACTGTGCGACATAAAGTTGGCCATGTAAGAATACAGGGTCTCTTAAATACAATCCAACATTCGATAATATAAATGATAAAAATAGAAAATTTGAACCCAAAATGTTATAAAATATAAACAAACTTACTAACACCAAACCTTATACATTCTTTCCATTATAGTACTCCATACACTTGTCAGGTTTTCTTGATTAATCGATAAATAGGCTACTTTATAAAAGAACAGTATTTTGCACATATTCATAAACGCTATCAGTATACAATAAGCTAAACCCTATCATTATTTTGAAAGTAATATTCAAAAAATGCCAATCTTTAAGAATAACAGGTAGAGTTGCCTCCTGGACAACAATCATCTTTTCATAACCAGCATCCTTAATCGCCTTTAACAGTGGCGGACATAGCCACAAATTAGGGGTAACATCCGCTACCCCTCAACTTTCCCGGCGTAGTGCAAAATTTATACTTTTTTTTACGTTTTTTGTATTACGTTACCCCCAAAATTATATTAACGTTACCCCTCAATTTTTTTTAAAAACTCAAAACACTCTCTAAGTTCTATTATTAGCCCAACAACAAAAAAGATATAAGCCCGTAATTTCATAACCCATTTACTCATAATATTTTAATTATAAAATAGAAGCCCCTAAACCCACTTAGTTGGAAAAGGTAAAGGTGCATATATTAGATTTTTTTAATTCCCAATTATGGGTATGAAACCAGGTCCGGGTATAGAAAAATCGGATACGTGTATTGAAGAGAAAAATCATACCCTATGTACCCGAATAGGGTATCTTTGGGTTCAGGTATAACAGAGTATGGGTCTGGGTATTAATAACCATTTTTTTAAAAGTAAGTTCTTTTTATTTTTACATAAAAGTAAATTCTTTAAAAAATTATATTCGGTTTGTAATTTGTAAAAAATAATTAAAATAAATTACAATAACATAAGTTCACTCAGTACAAATTATTTGTTTTTTTAATAAGTATTTTTAAAAAACTTAAATATAAACATCGTAAAAATTGGATATTTTATCGGGTATTAAAAACAATTGGAATAAGCTATCACCAGGTTTGGGTATAGAGTATAACCGATTTCAAGTATTTTTGGGTATAAGTCGGCTACAGGTATTGAGCCCAAGATGTATAATTTAGGGGTGCTTAATAGAATAAAAGAATAATAAGTTGATAGCTACATCAATACATAATGAGATATGAATTGTTTCGTTTACATTGTAAGAAAGTGTGGTAAAAAAATTTAAACGTTACCCTTGAATTTTTGTTCTAGATCCGCCACTGGCCTTTAATGACATTTGTGAAACCGCGCATTGATCAAACCTGCGAAAAAGCCATACACTTTTAATCAGTAAAACAATAATGCGGTCTGCAAAATCTTTCAAAGTTCCAAATACATCAAATTCATACAAAAACTCATAAAATGTACCGTGTTTCACTTAAATAAGATTCACTTCCATCAGGTGAACTCCTAGATGAAGTCACTGAAGCAGGCTTTTCTAACATACCATCATCAAGGTCTATGCTCTCATCATCATCATCATCATCATCATCATCACCATCAACATCATCATCTTCATCATCACTGATCAATTCACTAAACTTCCTCATTGTTCTCTTACGCCCCTCGTCCTCATCAGACACCATCAAACCTCTACTCACACTCTTCCCACCTCTTTGTGAAATAAACCCGTCATCAACCGCCCTTTTCCCTTTTCCGCCCCGAATCAAAAGACTTCTGTCACACCCTCAAATTACCACTTGCGGAGTTTTACCGCGAGGCGCATGACAAACCAGGATCCAAGTCAACGATCACAATAAACAACTCTATATAAAATACGTAAATCCAAAAACAACGATTTTATAAGCGGAAGCATTTAAGAATTTAATCAGCTACAACAGTACTCCAAAGTATTCAAGACACTTATTTCAAAACATGCAACTAAACTTAGACGCCAATGCAGACCCGTGCGCCTAGTTCCATTTGTTGCTACCTTAGCGACCTGAGAAAAACATGCCAAAAAGACGTCAACATATAATGCTGCTGAGTTCACAGGTTTGTTCAATATGTTACCAAGTGTTACCAAAACGTTACCATGTCCATACTATACCAATGTTACCAAGTACGCTAGCTAGGCGTATGTTTTATTACTACTACGATTGGAAACCATTACTAGACACGTTTAGCAATGTTTAGCATGTGTTTAAGCAGCCCGCATGTTCAGCATGATACCAATGTTCCTGTTCGAGACAATATGCACCCGCCCGACCCTCCAAGCCGACGAGTGGGGCAGGTCACGCCCAATAGATCTATCCACATTTCCCCCGTTGTGCATCCCCGCACATTCATGGTTTCCCCCGGGACTTTCAAAGATCGTATAGCAATACAAGTTAAAAACCATAGTATGACATATGTTACCAAAATAGTTTAGCGCATGTTTTCTCCCCCAAATGTTAAAGCGGTAAAAGTGGGGCCTTGAACTCACCTTAAATAGCGTTCTTCGGTTACAAGTAAAGATGTTAAGCCCTTGATAATCCCTCTACCGGAGATCTATCAAAATGTTCACATAAGTGTTCTGACTAATAACCATAAGGTTATCTAGTCCCCGATTGTCCAGATCGTAACCAAGTATGTTTTAAAGCGTGTTTAAATGTTTAACCGACACACTAGACCGACCCGACATCCCGTTGGTGACCCATTACCCTAACTAATCAAGTACACACAGATTACACACAAGGATCAAGCATAAAACACTTAGTTTGTATCAAAAATCTCATTTCTGCATCAGAACGGTCGAACCAGTCAGATTAAGCCTCATTCGCCCGTTTTTAATCTCCTTCGCCCATTTTGGATTTCGTTCGACCGTTTGATGTTTCCTTCGCCCGTTTTACCACGTTCGCCCAAACAATACCCAGGTTCGACCCTCGATTCTCTCCTTCGCACCTTCGATCGGTCGAAGGAGTCCAGGTTCGCCCCTGTTGTGCAAATTTTCCTAAAAACGCTTCAAACACATTCAAAACGACTCGAAACATCATCAAACACAGCAGTCAAGCATGAATAACTTATCCCTACAAAACCCCACCGATTTCCCCCAATAATACGTCCATTTCAGCCCTTTCCCAAAATGGTAAGAATTATGGAAACGTCACAATCATGCATGGATTATTTACCCAATTTGGAAACTTTTGAAATCGATTCATATTCAACTTAAAATGCTCAGTTTGTCGAGTGTTCGATCTTTCCCTATTAGTTCTATTGATCATAAATATCATGCATCAAGTCTAGATTCGTTAAAACCCCCAAATACCCATAATATCACCCTTTATCCAATCCAAACCCTAAACAACAATAACTTAGCATCAATAACAATCCTATATCATGTTTCTATCATAGATACAGCAGCAAATCATTGAACAACACTTACACCACATAATACACAATTTACATATGTTTATCATCATGAAAACCTATGTTTAAATGATAAGGTTTTGATTTAGAAAGATGTTTAAAAGGTTTTTAATCATAAAAACACCCTTAGAACAGATCCGGACAATTAGGGTTAGATGAAAACGAATTAAAATGCTTTAAAAAGGTTTAGGATCAAGAACACACCTTGGATTCTTGTTTAGATGTTGTAGATAGGTCAGATTATGAAAAAGAAGAGCAAAAACTCCTTCCTTAGTGATTAAAATCGTTTGAGAGTGTTTTGAGACGGTTAGGGTTTGTGAAATGATGACAAATGACAAAGTTTGGTATTTATACTAATTCTCCTTCGCCCCATATCAATGGTCGAAGGTGGCCTCCTTCGACCCTTCCACAGGGTCGAATGAGCCCTGTCCTGGTCGAAGGGAATTCTTTCAATTCCACATCCCAGGTTCGCCCATTTACAAAGGGTCGAACCAAACAAAATATTCTCCTTCGACCACTCGAAGTGGTCGAACCAGAACTCATGTTTAACTATTTTTCCAGTTTGTCGTGTTTAACGCATTCTAACACATCTTAACACATAAGCATGCACCCTTAGTCTATATTTAACATATTTAAGCATAGATAATCATTTACACATCATTTAAACACATCTATGTATATAATCCACCACACGACCCATAATCTACACATATACTTAATTAGTTCATGTAATGTCACCAACAACGGAACCCGGTACTAGTGTATTACCAAAACGACTCCCAATGATCCTCCAGATCATTGCACCCTGGACAATCCTAACCTGACCCGACTCAACTAACCCAGTTAAGTCCATTTATAAACGTTTCTCGCTAAGGTAGACTTAGATGTTACTAAAATGTTTAAGCCAAACATGCCGGGTGTCACATCATCCCCACGTTGAAAGAATTTTCGTCCCGAAAATTGCGCAAAGCCCCAAAATGAAAGAAACGAAATGAACAGAACGAAAAGAAAATTACCGGATGTCACATCATCCCCACGTTGAAAGGAATCTCGACCCGAGATTCATTCCGCTCCAGCAGTAACATGCCTTGATTCAAACGCGCGTTTCGGAAAAAGATGAGGATATTTATCTTTCATCTGATCCTCCCGTTCCCACGTGAACTCCGGTCCACGATTCGAGTTCCAACGAACTTTGACGATGCGGATTTTACTTCGACGAAGGCTACGAATCTTGTAGTCGAGAATCTCGACAGGTTCCTCCACAATGCGAAGACGATCATCAACCTTGGTCTCCTCCAGTGGTACAATGAGAGATTCATCAGCCAAACACTTCTTCAAGTTAGACACATGGAAGACGTTGTGCACACTACCGAGCTCCGCCGGTAAGTCAAGTCTGTATGCCACCGGTCCAATCCGATCCAGGATTGAGAATGGTCCGACATAACGAGGGTTAAGCTTGCCACGCTTTCCAAAGCGTATGACGCCTTTCCATGGTGAAACTTTCAGAAGTACCCTGTCTCCAACCTGGAACTCCAAGGGTTTTCGACGGCGGTCGGCATAGCTCTTCTGACGATCCCATGCAGCAGCCAAATGGTGACGAATCTGTGCGATTTTCTCCGAAGTTTCGTACACAAGTTCCGGACCAGTGAGCTGGCTCTCGCCCACCTCGGCCCAACAAAGTGGTGATCGACATTTCCGTCCGTAAAGAGCTTCGAACGGAGCTGCCTTGATACTAGAGTGATAGCTGTTGTTGTAGGAGAACTCCACTAATGGCAGGTGGATCTCCCAACTTTTGCCAAAATCGATAACACATGCCCGAAGCATGTCTTCCAAGGTTTGAATCGTCCGCTCACTTTGTCCATCAGTTTGCGGATGATAAGCTGTGCTCATATCCAACTGGGTACCCAAAGCCTTGTGCAGAGCCTTCCAGAAACGAGAAGCAAAACGAGAATCACGATCAGAGATAATAGAGACAGGCACCCCGTGCCGAGCAACCACCTCCTTAAGGTAAAGTCGAGCCAACCGCTCGAGTCCATCGGTTTCCTTAATAGGTATGAAACGTGCCGATTTTGTCAACCTATCAACAATCACCCAGATCATATCATAACCACTAGGTGACCTTGGCAGCTTGGTGAGAAAATCCATCGTGATTCGCTCCCACTTCCATTCCGGAACCTCTGGTTGTTGCAGGAGACCAGATGGCCTCTGATACTCTACCTTGACTTTAGAACAAGTCAAGCATTTGCTGACATAAGAAGCTATATCAGCCTTCATGTTTGGCCACCAATAAAGTATCTTCAAATCCTGATACATCTTATCGGAGCCAGGGTGAATAGAATACCGGGATTTGTGAGCTTCATCCAAAACAAGCTCGCGCAATCCCCCGAACAGTGGGACCCAGACACGTCCCGCAAAATAGTGTAAGCCATCGGTCCTGAGTTCAAGATGCTTGTCAGCACTGTGCATAGTTTCAGCCTTAAGGTTTTCCTCCTTCAAGGCTTCCAACTGTGCAGAACGGATTCGGTCAGACAACGACGAATGGATGGTGAGCTGTAAGGCTCGAACACGGCGAGGATTCGCAGACTCCTTCCTGCTCAAGGCGTCCGCCACAACGTTCGCCTTGCCAGGATGGTATTTGATAGCACAGTCATAATCGTTCAGGAGTTCAACCCAGCGACGCTGCCGCATGTTTAACACCTTCTGATCGAAAATATGCTGAAGACTCTTGTGATCGGTATATACTTCACACTTGGTACCGTACAAGTAATGTCTCCAGATTTTCAATGCAAAGACTACCGCACCCAGTTCCAAGTCATGAGTAGTGTAGTTCTTCTCATGAACTTTGAGTTGACGAGAGGCATAAGCAATAACCTTCCCGCGTTGCATCAACACACAACCGAGACCACGAATAGAAGCGTCACAGTACACAACGAAGTCATCCGTACCCTCTGGTAAGGATAAGATAGGTGCAGAACAAAGTTTAAGCTTCAGCATCTGAAATGCTGATTCCTGTGGTTCACCCCAGTCGAACTTTCGGTCCTTCTGGGTAAGAGTAGTGAGGGGTTGAGCGATCTTCGAAAATCCCTCAATGAAACGACGATAATTGTCACACCACGACAACGGCGGAAACACGTGGCGCGACGGTTCAAAAGCATAAAGTCAAGGTTATTGCTAAACATAAGTAATTTAAGAAAATGGGTCATTTATTAAGGCGTCATTACTTGTTCCAAACATTACACAAAAGTAAATTGTTTTTAAAGTAACATCAAGGTTTCTCAAATATATCCCAAGCTTTGGGAAATAAAGGTGAAACCCTGCAAAAGGTATAACGCCGCATTGAGAGATTCTCCGACCCAGCTCGCCTGATCCTTCTTCATCTAGTTACCTGAAAGATATGTTTAAAAGTTTCGTCAATATAAAATATATTGGTGAGTTCACAGGTTTCAGTTTCTAAAACTTGAATACTTGGGAATACCATGTTATGACAATATATAGGAGTTGCAAATTCCTATAAATCTACTTGAGACTATAATCAAACCAAGACGTATATAAATAAAATGCCCCGCTCCAAGTCGTTACTCGGTTTCCCACGACTTAAGTTCAGAATATTTGCACCCCAGGCATAACCTAATGCATAATCGACGCTATCGATTAGGGGTGGGCCTTGTCAGGCACCAATAGTACTATCCGAATATTCCTCCGGTTTCAATCTCCGAATAAATGATTATAGAGGCGAGGACTCAACCCCGAGTGGCGGTCACACCTCAAGTAATAAACCCGTCAAACATTTCCCTAACATATCTTTCCCCCGAAAACGTAAAAATAGTTTAAAATGGGGCCGTGAAACTCACCTGAAACTGCGTCTGGCTCAAAAGGGTGGATAGCAAAGGGGTGGTCTCGTACCTACAAACGTCCTAGACGTATAAGTCACTATTCCTATAGTGCATGTGCCTTGGCAAGTTGTACACCCAACTCCCGACCACAAGTTGTTCCAAAACCCGTTTAATTAAGCGCGTATCCTAGGTTTTGTTGGCGTTACATACCCGTTTGTGTTACAAGTTATATATTACTCTTGTTAATATTTCCTTAACTTGTATCTTATTATCATCGACTCGACTTCACTTAACATATAATTATTTTCCCATTTAAATAATTATACTTAAGATCGCATCGCTCGATATAATATATATTTCAATTCTCGACCCGTCTCACTTTGCCACACATTTGTTTTCCCATTTAAACAAATATGCTAAGATCTTGTCGTTCGATTGTATATTCTTAACGTCCGATTCAACTCACCATACCGTATATTTATTTTCCCATTCAAATAAATATACTAGGATCTCGTTGGTACGACATACACATATATATATCTTTGTCTTCTCGTCGCGGCTTTCCTTCCCACATATCTACTTTCCCATTAAGTAGATATACTAGAATTTTGCCGAGACGAGCGTACATATATATATAAATGTGTAATTTTTCTCGTTAAGTATATACGTTTGTTTAACGTCTTATTTGTTTATGTCATGTGTTTCTCCCACGAATAATTCTCTTAACACTTAGGAAAGTGTTTATTAGTTTTCACCCAATGTATATATATATTTTACTTCTTAAAATATATATTTTTCTTATCTTGCCGCAATGGCATTTTTCTCATGATTTGTCCGTGTACGGCTCGTTAACGCGTCTTAGTTCGATATCTTAACTCGATTAGTTGATTTTCTCCAAGTTTTTCCCAACATGTATTTTATAGAAATATTATCCATATTTCTTCCTCTTTTCACATGTTACTTGGATGGTTTAAAATACTTATGTATTTTTAACCCAACTTGTTAACTTAACTACAAAAATGTTTCCAACGCTTTTATATTCCCATTTATATAAAAGTATTCATTTTTGTATAAGTCTTCCAAGTTTGTTTAATATTTTTATAAAATCTCTATTTTATAAAAATCCTTATGTTAAAACCCTTTATATTTTTATAACTTTCAAAAATACACTTTTATACAAAATACCCAAGTATTTCTACTAGTATTTACAAAAATCATCCTTAGACTTTATTACTTACATTTTTGACACCAAACTTTCCATACTTGTATTTTTGGACTAATAGTTTCTAAAATATCCATTTTAGTCCTCTAACTTTCAAAGTTGCAATTTTAGTCCCTTAACTTACAAAAGTTGCATTTTTCCATTCTAACTTCTAAAGTTAACATTTTTCACTCAAAATAGTAAACTT
The DNA here is from genome assembly GCA_030844895.1 of Ambrosia x helenae. NCBI lineage: Eukaryota > Viridiplantae > Streptophyta > Magnoliopsida > Asterales > Asteraceae > Ambrosia > Ambrosia x helenae. The sequence goes on along the minus strand of CM061230.1, from coordinate 84,260,383 downwards.
TGAAGATTCAACTTTTTATTGGTAAGTTATTTTTGTATCAAAACACTTATGTTAGTCTTGTATTTCATATGGAAGACTAATTATATGTGTGTTTTATGTATTTGTCCATTTTATCAAAATATCAATCATCTAAGTAAGCTAACTTAGATTTTCCATCTTCTTCATTTATGAACTTCTAACATGTTTTACCACATATTATAACTTAGATGATCATAATAAGATGGTTTAAAGTTACTTTTAACATATTCAAGTTCATTCCACAATTTTAACTAAAACATCATTCTACTTAGTCTTACATGTAAACTTTATATATTTTCAAGACTAATACATCATCATCAACAAATCCATGGTTTATTTTCATATCTTTAATCTTCCATTTTACACATGTAAAACCTATTAAAGATTATGTTCAAAACCACTTTTTAAACCCTTCATGTACAACTTGCTACTAGGAACACATACATGAATAATAATAATCAAAAACAAGATTGAGAATGCTTACTACTAGCACAAGGCTAGGGAAGACAAACACCTTGGATTTGAGAGGGGTTTAGTGTGTTCTTCCAAGTGGTTTAGCTCCAAGCTCTTGAAACACACAATGGGGGTTTGGATGATGGATTGTTTTAAGTGATTTGAAGATGTAAAAACTTGAAAGGATGATGTGTGTGTGTGTATGAAAACCTACGGCCCAAGAGGAGGAAAAGAAAGGAAGAAAGCTTGAATGTGTAAGTATCTAACACATGTTTATATAATGCTATCACATGTAATCTTCCATGGATCTTGTAATTATTACCAAAGCTTCAAGAGATTTATGAAGTACCTAAAATGATCTTGGATGGATATGGAAAAGGTGGTGTGGCCGTGGGTTTTGGGAGAGCCAAGGAGGTTGCTTGTAAATCTTTGGTAAATCCTTATGATCACTCCTAATCTTTATACAAGACTTAACTATGCATGCATACACTTTAGACTATGATTGGCTAGCCTTGTCTTGGATTTTCTTGGCCCTTGGCCGAAAATTACACAAGGGGACAAGAGGGAGGCTTGCTTTTGTACTAATGTTTCTTACACATGTTCCTTACACCTTTTGGCTTTATCCTTGCATGCTTATGTCTAGCTTAGAGATTATTATTATTAAACAAACAATCCAAGAAGATAATATGGCCATTAGGCCGGCCCCCAAGTGGGTCTAGGTGGGGTCCACCATTCCAAATATTTACCCAATATTTGTTATGTTTAATCCCCCGTCGTTCGGGTGTCGTTCGGGTATTTTTCGGGTTTTAATCACGCGTTATCCGGACATTAAAAATACCTTTAATAACCCTTAAATATAGTCTATTTTAAGCGTTGATAGGTTATTTAGGCCTTTGCCGGGTGAAATTATGAGTTATACGCGTATCGGGTGCGGTACGCGCATTTTATTCGTTACCGGGAGATTTGTACAAGACGTTTTCATTTATGGTTTTGGAGTTCCAAAACTCATTATATCTTATGAAAATACCTCTTTATTTTATATCCTGGGTGTCCGGGATCCGTTTCGTTTATTTAATTATTACCGGGTAATTGCCAACGTCCATACCGGATAGCTTATTCGCACATGATCCAATCATGCTTTACCATTAAACGTATGCATTCCTATGCACTATTTGGAAATTGCTATCTCCTAAGGCCTTGATAATTAAATCACACATAATTGCATTTAATTACGTTAATCATATATTAATTAATTTGTACGGAATTACCTTATTTTTGCCGGTTGTTACATTCTCCCCCCGTTAAGAGAATTCCGTCCCGGAATTCACTTCGAGTTCTCCGGTACAGGTGTCTTCTCGAATAGGGCAGGGTATTTTTGCTTCATCCGGTCCAGCCTTTCCCACGTGAACTCCGGTCCACGCTTGGCATTCCAGCGCACTTTGACCAATCTGATCTTGCTGCGCCTTAGTTTTTGGACCTTCCAATCAGTTACCTCGATTGGTTCTTCCACAAAATGTAACTTGTCGTCAATCTGGATTTCGTCAGCTGGAATAATGAGAGTTTCGTCGGATAGGCACTTTTTCAAGTTCGACACATGAAACGTGTCGTGTATTCCACTAAGCTCTTGAGGCAACTCGAGCTTGTATGCCACTGTGCCTACCCTGGACAAGACTTTGAACGGTCCAATATATCGCGGGTTCAGCTTTCCGCGCTTCCCAAAGCGCGCGACACCTTTCCAAGGTGACACTTTCAGTAGGACCCTGTCTCCGACTTGAAACTCTAAAGGCTTTCGCCTCATATCAGCATAGCTTTTCTGGCGGTCCCGGACCGCCTTGAGGCGTTCCTTTATCAAAAAGACCTTATCTGTGGTCTCTTGAACAATTTCGGGCCCGGTGAGTTGCTTTTCTCCAACTTCCGCCCAACATAATGGTGATCGGCACTTGCATCCATATAGAGCTTCAAACGGTGCGGCTTGAATGCTCGTATGATAACTGTTGTTATAAGAAAATTCTACCAATGGCAAGTGCGTATCCCAATTACCTCCGAAATCAATCGCGCATGCCCTTAACATATCCTCCAAGGTCTGGATGGTTCGTTCACTTTGACCATCCGTTTGGGGGTGATATGCGGTGCTCATGTCGAGGCGAGTACCGAGGGCTTCGTTCAAACTTTCCCAAAATCTGGAAGTGAAACGACTATCTCGATCGGAGATGATAGATACAGGTACACCGTGTTTAGATACCACTTCCTTTATGTACAAACGGGTCAGTTTCTCCAACTTGTCCGTTTCGCGAATCGGAAGGAAGTGTGCAGATTTTGTCAATCGATCAACAATTACCCAGATCGTGTCATGGCCGCTTGTCGTCTTGGGTAACTTGGTGATGAAATCCATGGTGATTCGTTCCCATTTCCATTCCGGTATTTCCGGTTGTTGAAGCAACCCGGAAGGTTTCTGATGCTCGGCCTTGACCTTTGCGCATGTTAGACATCGCGCAACATAGGCCGCTATATCTCTCTTGAAATTCGGCCACCAATAAAGTTCCTTAAAATCGTGGAACATCTTGTCTGCACCAGGGTGAACCGAATATCTAGAACTGTGAGCTTCGGCCAATACTAGCTCACGCAATCCACCATATACTGGGACCCAAATTCTATTCATGAAATACAGTGTCTGGTCCGCTTTTGGTTTCAGTGAATCAACCATCTTTCGTAACCTTTCACCTTTGACATTCTCGGGCTTAAGGGCGTTAACTTGAGCTTCACGAATTCGTTCAGTCATATTCGTGTGGATAGTCAATCCCAAAGCTCGAACACGCAATGGTTTAACCCGTTCCTTGCGACTCAAGGCGTCAGCTACGACGTTCGCCTTACCGGGATGGTACTTTATCTCACAATCGTAATCGTTTAATAATTCAACCCATCGCCGTTGTCGCATATTCAAATCCTTCTGATCAAAGATGTGTTGCAAACTCTTGTGATCAGTGAAAATCGTGCACTTGGTTCCGTACAAATAGTGCCTCCATATCTTGAGAGCGAACACCACTGCACCTAATTCCAAATCGTGTGTAGTGTAGTTCTTCTCATGGATTTTCAGTTGCCTGGAAGCATATGCTATTACTTTTTCTCGCTGCATCAATACACAACCCAAACCTTGATGCGAGGCATCGCAGTAAACCACAAAATCTTCCGTACCGTCTGGAAGTGACAGTATCGGAGCGCCACATAACTTGTCTTTTAACAGTTGGAATGCTGCCTCTTGCTTTTCCGTCCACTCAAATTTCTTATCCTTCTGGGTTAGCATGGTTAAAGCTTGTGCTATTTTTGAAAAGTTCTCGATGAACCTTCTGTAATAACCCGCGAGGCCTAGAAATTGTCGTACTTCGGTAGGAGTTCGAGGGGCTTCCCAATTTTTAATTGCCTCGATCTTGGCGGGATCGACGTGTATGCCCTTCTCGTTTACTACGTGGCCTAAAAAGTGAACTTCCCGAATCCAAAAGTCACATTTCAAGAATTTAGCATAGAGCTTCTCTTTGCGTAATACTTCAAGAATTAACCGAAGGTGATTCTCGTGGTCTTCTTTCGTGCGTGAATAGATCAAAATATCGTCAATGAAGACGATGACGAATTTGTCCAAGTATGGCTTGCACACGCGGTTCATTAAGTCCATGAAGACCGCTGGTGCGTTGGTTAAGCCGAACGGCATCACCAAAAATTCATAGTGTCCATACCGGGTTCTGAAGGCCGTTTTTGGTACATCTTCTTCTTGTATACGCAACTGATGGTAGCCGGACCTTAGATCAATCTTGGAGTAAAAGCTGGAACCTTGGAGCTGATCAAACAAATCGTCGATCCTGGGGAGAGGATAGCGATTCTTGATGGTTAGCTTGTTCAGCTCTCGATAGTCGATGCACATGCGAAATGTGCCATCCTTCTTCTTCACAAATAAGACGGGAGCTCCCCAAGGTGAGAAACTCGGTCTTATAAAACCTTTGTCCAATAATTCTTGTAGCTGGCTGGACAGTTCCTGCATCTCTGATGGAGCTAGGCGGTATGGCGATCGTGCCACAGGAGCTGCTCCGGGAACGAGGTCGATGCGGAACTCGACTTGTCGAGGTGGTGGCAACCCCGGCAAATCTTCTGGAAATACATCCGGAAAATCTCTGGCGACTGGAATGTCTTCCAACTTTCGCTCGTCGGCCTTCTTGTCCACTACGTGTGCCAAGAATGCGACAAGCCCTTTTCTCAGACACTTACGAGCCTTCATGCTCGAAATAATCCTTAGTGGCGTCCCGTGTCTTTCCCCTTGAATTGAGAGAGTTTCACCGCTTGCGAGGGGAACTTGAATAACTTTATCGTTGCAAACCACAATGGCATGATGTGCGGACAACCAGTCCATGCCGACAACGATGTCAAAACTTCCCAATACAACTGGCAATAGATCAATCCCAAACTCGTGCCCACAGAGTTCTAACTTACAATCTTTTGCTACCTCTCTCGTTTCAATAGTTTTACCATTAGCCAGTTCTATAGAGTAGGGTGTATCTAGTTTGCTAGTTTTTAAACCAAGTAGTCTTTTAAACTCAATGGATACGAAGCTAAAGTCAGCACCGGTATCAAATAATACAGAGGCATAATGACCATTTAGAGGAAACGTACCAGTGACCACATTGGGGTCTTGCCGTGCATCACCGGCTCCAATCACAAATGCCCGGCCGCGGGCCTGATTGTTGATCTTGGGGCAATCCTTCTTCCAATGATCTAACGACCCGCATGCAAAGCATGGTCTAGCCCCTCCATTTTTCGGTGCTCCAGATCGGCAATCTTCAGTCTTGTGCCCTGTGCGGTGGCACTTCCCACAAGTTAATCCATTGTTTCTCCCCTGATTTCCCTGCTTGTTACCGTTACCACGTCCCGTGGCGACATATCCCTTTCCTTTCTTGTTCGAGCTACCCGACGCTCGGTCCCTTTTTCCTTCATCCCTCTTTCTTTTCCCAAACCTCGGCTTATTACTCTGATCATTAGTCACAGCAGCTGAATTTGATCCCTGATTCTTGGCCTCAACACTGCTTGCCTCAGAAATTTTTAATCCTGAAACTTGGCGGATTAGGGTACCCATGCGGATAGCATCTTCAGTGAGGCTTAGTGCCAGATCAATTGCCTCGCGCATGGTCGTGGGCTTGGAAGAGGTGACCATGCTGCGAATCTGTGGTGCTAACCCGAATAAGTAACGTTCCACCTTGTTCTTTTCCGGTGTAACCAGACGAGGTACCAGTCGAGCGAGATCATGAAATCTAGACGTATACCCAGTAACGTCTGCTCCTACCATGGTGAGGTTCCAGAACTCGGTTTCCAATTTCTGTACTTCGCTTGCCGGGCGGTATTCGGCAGTCATAAGTTCCTTCAGTGCCGCCCATGATAGAGAGTATGCAACATCATCTCCTAGAGACTGTACTTGGCCATTCCACCAAGTTAGTGCCTGATCTAGGAACAGGTTGGTGGAGTACATGACAGACTGTCGAGGGGTACACCCGCTGATGCGGATAACTGCCTCGGTCTTTTCAAACCATTTGACCAGGCCTATGGAACCCTCAGTGCCGCTGAAGTTTATCGGCTTGCAGTCCAAGAAAGCCTTGAAAGTGCAGCCGCGCTCTCCCGAGGCTGTCCCTGTAATAGTAATGTAGTATGTTATTATGAGATAGGAGTTTGTGAAATATCCTCCCATCACTTTTTCATTTATTCTTAAACCTCTTACCAATGGGGGAGGTCTCTCGTCGCTCGCTCCCTGTCCTGTCATGGGAGTGTTCAGAGCGTGCGGCTTCATGCTCAGCGATGGCGCGAGCTATGCGTTCAGATATCATGGTTTCGAGCTCGGCGGGTGTTGCGGGCAGTCCGTCTGCTCCGCTATTGCTTCTAGTGGCCGGTGCCATTTCTCTTCAATAATGATTATCAAAGGTTAATTTGGCAAACATTTATACAATACAAAGCATAAATAACAAACCAAAGCATGAACACAATAATCAACACCATGTCATCACACAACATACCAACACATCATACAAAAATAAATAATAATAACTGTAGAAGTCATAACACAATTTTACCATAACAAGTCTTTCATAAATTTCAACATAATGATTACACTGATTTGTTCGATACAACAAAATTGAGGATTTCTTCCTCTTACATCATTCATTTGAAATACATTAGAAATATATCGTTATATGCCGGCACAACCCGCTCGGCTAGGCAAAATACAAGTGGGTGTCATAACCCACGTAGTGCTATCATACAACTACTACTACTACTACGGCTATCTTCAAATATTCTACCATATGTCCCAATGAGTCCCTACTGTGGCGGTGGCGGAGGAAACTGGTACTGAGGCGCATGCATGCTAATCGTCATGCTGATCTCCGTGATGCGCTCGTACAAAAACTGTCGGTGCGCCCAGTGTGCATCCCCAGTAATCCCGCATTGCGCATCCATGCGCAATAACTCCTCTGCGTAATGTGCTAAGGCATCACGAGTGTCAATCACCCTCGCCCACATCAATCTCGTCTGCTGCTCAACCTGATTCACGGTGCGCTGCACCGTGTTGACTAGAGTCTGAAAGTCCTGCTCTAAAGTGATGGTTGAGGTCCAGGCGGGTCCAGAGAGGGGTGTCATCCTGTGAAGGTGGGACGGTCCGGGTATATCAGGGCGAACTGGCGGGAATGGGCCAAAAGGGTCTGGTGCGTGGAAGAACATCGGGGCAAAGCCCTGTGGTATAGGTGTAAAGAGTGGAGGTCTCATGTAAGGATCTCCCGCACCCAAAGGGTATGGTGCAGGTGTCATGCCGGGTAAGGTGGGTATCGGCAGTGTCGTGGCTATGGTGTGTGGTGGTGGTACAGGCTCGGCTAAAGGGGTCAAGAGAGGCTCAGAGATAGTGGCCCACTCTGGGGTGGACACCACTACAGGGGGTGTGGGAGGGCTCGCAGTGGCGAATGCCTCCATGCCTGCCCTATGTAGCTCAGAGCTACGGGCGGGACTCCCTCAAGTACAAGTGCCGCTGGAGCTGGCTCCTCCTGAGGTATGGGCTCGAGTGGTGCCGGTGGGGCTATGGGGTCGGCTGGGGCGTCCTCTAGCATTGGAGCCACTGGCTCCTCCTGATCCGCTGGAATCTCGGGCACCAGCATGTGCTCCACCGAACCTACAGACTCGTCGTCGGAGTCGTCGGATATCCACCCGTTCCTCCCACGGGCGATAGGCAGGAGTCTCATGCCTGCAGGTACGTGGATGTGGGGTAAGGGTGCTGGCTCGTGCTCCATGTGAGCCTGTCGGTCGAATGGAGACTCTGCCGCATCCGACTGGGCTGGAACTGGTCGCGACGGACCGGCACAGCCTTCAGGGAAGTCCCTGATGGCTCGAACGGGGTGTACGGCCAAAGGTGCGGCCGGTACAATGGGCAGTGGCGCGTCAATCACGGCCGGTGCCCAGTGGGGGTCCTCGCTGGGGTCTGACTCATCTGAGCTATCGTCGCCTGCTCCGTCGGCGGCGACGCCCATCTCTACGTCCTCATCTCCCGAGGAGAGCACTACCAACTCTGCTGGCTCTGGTGGTGGTGCTGGGATGATCTGCAAGCTACTGTCATAGCTTGGCGCGATACTTCCTGCGTTCGACATTCCTGGCAAAAGAACCGTACTAATATATATGAATTATTTAAATTAGACAGTTATGGCGTACTTCATAGTAACCTTCCTAACTTCTAATTTTCACGTTAAAGCATAACAATACCCATGGCTGGCTTGGTCGGAATCTCCTCATGCCCAATGCTTTCTTGAAAAATTACTTTAGTGTCTTTCTATATTTTCTTTTGAAAACTTTATCTTTAGAACCAAATCTGGTTATAGTCTAGTTTTTAAAGAAAATACTCTAGTTCGCTATAACCTTGGCTCTGATACCACGTTCTGTCACACCACGACAACGGCGGAAACACGTGGCGCGACGGTTCAAAAGCATAAAGTCAAGGTTATTGCTAAACATAAGTAATTTAAGAAAATGGGTCATTTATTAAGGCGTCATTACTTGTTCCAAACATTACACAAAAGTAAATTGTTTTTAAAGTAACATCAAGGTTTCTCAAATATATCCCAAGCTTTGGGAAATAAAGGTGAAACCCTGCAAAAGGTATAACGCCGCATTGAGAGATTCTCCGACCCAGCTCGCCTGATCCTTCTTCATCTAGTTACCTGAAAGATATGTTTAAAAGTTTCGTCAATATAAAATATATTGGTGAGTTCACAGGTTTCAGTTTCTAAAACTTGAATACTTGGGAATACCATGTTATGACAATATATAGGAGTTGCAAATTCCTATAAATCTACTTGAGACTATAATCAAACCAAGACGTATATAAATAAAATGCCCCGCTCCAAGTCGTTACTCGGTTTCCCACGACTTAAGTTCAGAATATTTGCACCCCAGGCATAACCTAATGCATAATCGACGCTATCGATTAGGGGTGGGCCTTGTCAGGCACCAATAGTACTATCCGAATATTCCTCCGGTTTCAATCTCCGAATAAATGATTATAGAGGCGAGGACTCAACCCCGAGTGGCGGTCACACCTCAAGTAATAAACCGTCAAACATTTCCCTAACATATCTTTCCCCCGAAAACGTAAAAATAGTTTAAAATGGGGCCGTGAAACTCACCTGAAACTGCGTCTGGCTCAAAAGGGTGGATAGCAAAGGGGTGGTCTCGTACCTACAAACGTCCTAGACGTATAAGTCACTATTCCTATAGTGCATGTGCCTTGGCAAGTTGTACACCCAACTCCCGACCACAAGTTGTTCCAAAACCCGTTTAATTAAGCGCGTATCCTAGGTTTTGTTGGCGTTACATTACCCTTTGTGTTACAAGTTATATATTACTCTTGTTAATATTTCCTTAACTTGTATCTTATTATCATCGACTCGACTTCACTTAACATATAATTATTTTCCCATTTAAATAATTATACTTAAGATCGCATCGCTCGATATAATATATATTTCAATTCTCGACCCGTCTCACTTTGCCACACATTTGTTTTCCCATTTAAACAAATATGCTAAGATCTTGTCGTTCGATTGTATATTCTTAACGTCCGATTCAACTCACCATACCGTATATTTATTTTCCCATTCAAATAAATATACTAGGATCTCGTTGGTACGACATACACATATATATATCTTTGTCTTCTCGTCGCGGCTTTCCTTCCCACATATCTACTTTCCCATTAAGTAGATATACTAGAATTTTGCCGAGACGAGCGTACATATATATATAAATGTGTAATTTTTCTCGTTAAGTATATACGTTTGTTTAACGTCTTATTTGTTTATGTCATGTGTTTCTCCCACGAATAATTCTCTTAACACTTAGGAAAGTGTTTATTAGTTTTCACCCAATGTATATATATATTTTACTTCTTAAAATATATATTTTTCTTATCTTGCCGCAATGGCATTTTTCTCATGATTTGTCCGTGTACGGCTCGTTAACGCGTCTTAGTTCGATATCTTAACTCGATTAGTTGATTTTCTCCAAGTTTTTCCCAACATGTATTTTATAGAAATATTATCCATATTTCTTCCTCTTTTCACATGTTACTTGGATGGTTTAAAATACTTATGTATTTTTAACCCAACTTGTTAACTTAACTACAAAAATGTTTCCAACGCTTTTATATTCCCATTTATATAAAAGTATTCATTTTTGTATAAGTCTTCCAAGTTTGTTTAATATTTTTATAAAATCTCTATTTTATAAAAATCCTTATGTTAAAACCCTTTATATTTTTATAACTTTCAAAAATACACTTTTATACAAAATACCCAAGTATTTCTACTAGTATTTACAAAATCATCCTTAGACTTTATTACTTACATTTTTGACACCAAACTTTCCATACTTGTATTTTTGGACTAATAGTTTCTAAAATATCCATTTTAGTCCTCTAACTTTCAAAGTTGCAATTTTAGTCCCTTAACTTACAAAAGTTGCATTTTTCCATTCTAACTTCTAAAGTTAACATTTTTCACTCAAAATAGTAAACTTTGAAGATTCAACTTTTTATTGGTAAGTTATTTTTGTATCAAAACACTTATGTTAGTCTTGTATTTCATATGGAAGACTAATTATATGTGTGTTTTATGTATTTGTCCATTTTATCAAAATATCAATCATCTAAGTAAGCTAACTTAGATTTTCCATCTTCTTCATTTATGAACTTCTAACATGTTTTACCACATATTATAACTTAGATGATCATAATAAGATGGTTTAAAGTTACTTTTAACATATTCAAGTTCATTCCACAATTTTAACTAAAACATCATCCTACTTAGTCTTACATGTAAACTTTATATATTTTCAAGACTAATACATCATCATCAACAAATCCATGGTTTATTTTCATATCTTTAATCTTCCATTTTACACATGTAAAACCTATTAAAGATTATGTTCAAAACCACTTTTTAAACCCTTCATGTACAACTTGCTACTAGGAACACATACATGAATAATAATAATCAAAAACAAGATTGAGAATGCTTACTACTAGCACAAGGCTAGGGAAGACAAACACCTTGGATTTGAGAGGGGTTTAGTGTGTTCTTCCAAGTGGTTTAGCTCCAAGCTCTTGAAACACACAATGGGGGTTTGGATGATGGATTGTTTTAAGTGATTTGAAGATGTAAAAACTTGAAAGGATGATGTGTGTGTGTGTATGAAAACCTACGGCCCAAGAGGAGGAAAAGAAAGGAAGAAAGCTTGAATGTGTAAGTATCTAACACATGTTTATATAATGCTATCACATGTAATCTTCCATGGATCTTGTAATTATTACCAAAGCTTCAAGAGATTTATGAAGTACCTAAAATGATCTTGGATGGATATGGAAAAGGTGGTGTGGCCGTGGGTTTTGGGAGAGCCAAGGAGGTTGCTTGTAAATCTTTGGTAAATCCTTATGATCACTCCTAATCTTTATACAAGACTTAACTATGCATGCATACACTTTAGACTATGATTGGCTAGCCTTGTCTTGGATTTTCTTGGCCCTTGGCCGAAAATTACACAAGGGGACAAGAGGGAGGCTTGCTTTGTACTAATGTTTCTTACACATGTTCCTTACACCTTTTGGCTTTATCCTTGCATGCTTATGTCTAGCTTAGAGATTATTATTATTAAACAAACAATCCAAGAAGATAATATGGCCATTAGGCCGGCCCCCAAGTGGGTCTAGGTGGGGTCCACCATTCCAAATATTTACCCAATATTTGTTATGTTTAATCCCCCGTCGTTCGGGTGTCGTTCGGGTATTTTTCGGGTTTTTAATCACGCGTTATCCGGACATTAAAAATACCTTTAATAACCCTTAAATATAGTCTATTTTAAGCGTTGATAGGTTATTTAGGCCTTTGCCGGGTGAAATTATGAGTTATACGCGTATCGGGTGCGGTACGCGCATTTTATTCGTTACCGGGAGATTTGTACAAGACGTTTTCATTTATGGTTTTGGAGTTCCAAAACTCATTATATCTTATGAAAATACCTCTTTATTTTATATCCTGGGTGTCCGGGATCCGTTTCGTTTATTTAATTATTACCGGGTAATTGCCAACGTCCATACTGGATAGCTTATTCGCACATGATCCAATCATGCTTTACCATTAAACGTATGCATTCCTATGCACTATTTGGAAATTGCTATCTCCTAAGGCCTTGATAATTAAATCACACATAATTGCATTTAATTACGTTAATCATATATTAATTAATTTGTACGGAATTACCTTATTTTTGCCGGTTGTTACAATAATAACCCGCAAGACCTAGGAATTGCCGCACCTCAGATGGCGTCTTTGGTGCTTCCCAGTCCTTAATAGCTTCGATCTTAGCCGGATCGACATGAATTCCCAGTTCATTCACCACATGCCCTAGGAATTGAACTTCTCGTAACCAAAAATCACACTTCGAGAACTTAGCATACAACTGCTCCTGTCTCAAAAGTTCCAAGACCAACCGTAGATGTCCTCATGATCCGCCTTGTTCTTGGAATAGATCAGAATATCGTCAATGAACACGATGACGAACTTGTCAAGATAAGGTTTGCAAACGCGGTTCATTAAATCCATGAACACCGCCGGTGCGTTAGTGAGACCAAAAGGCATGACCAAGAATTCAAAATGGCCATAACGAGTGCGACAAGCAGTCTTCTGAATGTCAGCTTCCCTGACGCGCAACTGGTGATAACCGGACCGCAAATCAATCTTCGAATAGTAGCTGGAGCCCTGGAGCTAGTCAAAGAGATCATCAATGCGAGGAAGAGGATAACGATTCTTGATAGTCACTTTGTTCAGCTCACGATAATCAATGCACATGCGAAGACTTCCATCCTTCTTCTTTACAAACAAAATAGGAGCTCCCCACGGGAAGAACTCGGTCGGATGAAACCCTTTTCCAAGAGTTCCTGCAGCTGGCTGGACAACTCTTGCATCTCGGGAGGTGCAAGACGATACGGAGCTCGGGCAATAGGAGCTGGGCCCGGAGTGAGATCGATACCAAACTCAACCTGACGATGGGGAGGAAGACCAGGTAAATCATCGGGAAACACATCAGGAAAGTCACGAACCACCGGAATATCCTCGATCTTCTTCTCATCATCAGTAGAAACGTTAACAAGTGCCAGAATGGCCGAACAACCCTTCCGAAGGTACTTACGGGCTTTCATGCTAGAAATGATACTCAGCGGAGCACTGCTTTTCTCGCCATGAACCGAAAGAGTCTCTCCATCAGGGAGAGGGATCCGAATAACCTTATCGAAACAAACGATCTCCGCACGATACAACGATAACCAATCCATGCCGACAAAGACATCAAAACTACCCAGGGGTACCGGCATAAGGTCAATGGGGAAGGACAAACCCGACAGTTCCAAGCGACATTCCCTAAGGGTGTGTGTCACTTCGAGTTTCTTACCATCAGCCAATTCTATTAAGTACTTAGCCTCTAAAGGTGTGGGTACTATATCTAGCAATCGACTAATGTCCATAGATACGAAACTCTTATCGGCACCAGAATCAAACAAGACAGAAACATAGCGATCATTAAGAAGGAACGTACCGGTAACTGTGTCTGGATCCTGCCTAGCCTCTGCAGATCCAATGACGAAAGCACGTGCTGTCCTGCCTCCGCCGCCGTTGTTCCCATTACCGTTCCCGCCCCTCCCATTATCGCCCTGCTTCAGCTTAGGACATTCACGCTTGAAGTGTCCCGTATCACCACAATTATAGCACCCATGCTTCCCCGGAGTCCCCTGAGCAGCAGGAGTAGGAGTAGCAACAGGAGTCTGAGTTGGGGTGAGTGCCACCCTGCAATCCTTAGCATGGTGCCCCAACTGATGGCACCGATGACAACGAGCCCGATCACAACTCCCAGAATGGTGGAAACCACACTTGTTGCACTTGGGATGCTTCCCAACATACCCACCCGTCTTCTGCCCAGAAGAAGACCCAGATGAATCAAACTTCTTTGCCGGCTGAGCTGGCACAACACTCTTCCCCACACTATCCCACTTCCTCTTGTTCCCTTCAGTAACCTTCACAGCAGCACCCTTAGGAGGCAAAACACCTTTTGCCACCTTCAGGTTAGTCATCCGATGAGCTGATCGGACAACTTCAGCAATAGTGGGAAGATTCCCAGCGGCCACCAACCCCGCAATCTCCGGCACCAGCCCAGACACATAATGCTCAATCCTCCTATACTCTGGTGTGTGCAGATCAGGACACAACACCGCCAGCTCATTCCTCCTCACAGTGTACTCTTCAATCTCAGACCCAACCATCTTGTAACTCAGACCTCATGTTCCAACTTCTGTATCTCCTCTCTCGGGACAATACTCACCTTTCAACAGCTGCACAAACTCCGCCCAAGGCATAGCAATAGCCTCCCCTAATCCCATGTTCTGAGTAGTAGCATTCCACCACGATAGTGCAGGCCCCTCAAATGTCGCAGTAGCATACTTTACCGGTCCCCAGCAGGACAGTTGCACATGACAAACACAGACTCAACCTTCTCCAACCATCGGAGTAGTCCCACCGCTCCCTCAGTTCCAGCGAAGTTATACTAATTCTCCTTCGCCCCATATCAATGGTCGAAGGTGACCTCCTTCGACCCTTCCACAGGGTCGAATGAGCCCTGTCCTGGTCGAAGGGAATTCTTTCAATTCCACATCCTAGGTTCGCCCATTTACAAAGGGTCGAACCAGAACTCATGTTTAACTAGTTTTCCAGTTTGTCGTGTTTAACGCATTCTAACACATCTTAACACATAAGCATGCACCCTTAGTCTATATTTAACATATTTAAGCATAGATAATCATTTACACATCATTTAAACACATCTATGTATATAATCCACCACACGACCCATAATCTACACATATACTTAATTAGTTCATGTAATGTCACCAACAACGGAACCCGGTACTAGTGTATTACCAAAACGACTCCCAATGATCCTCCAGATCATTGCACCCTGGACAATCCTAACCTGACCCGACTCAACTAACCTAGTTAAGTCCGTTTATAAACGTTTATCGCTAAGGTAGACTTAGATGTTACTAAAATGTTTAAGCCAAACATGCCGGGTGTCACAACTTCCTACCCCCTTCTCCCTTACTCAACCCATCTACACTTTCGGGTCTCAGCAGTCCGGTCCTATCCTCGTATTTCTGTTCCAATGTCTGTTAAGTGTCATTAAAACAACCAATCAGCATTTATAGGATATAATGCTGATATTTAAAGAAAGAAAGAATCATTGGGGTTCTAATCCTACCCGACTCATTTCGACATGTTTGACCCCTACCCATTTAGACCAATTGCCCAACCCGCCTATGTTCCGCTTCTGACATATAGTATGGCACCAGGGAACATTGCAGAAACTAAATCATAATCTCGACTACAAATTTAGTGTGACAGATGTTAGGGTTGACTTTCAAAAGTCAAAAGAAGCCATTTCAGTGTGACAGATGGTAATAACTAATAAGTTATAACTTAAAACATATATAACAATGACAAAATAGATTGAAATTATATTGAGAGCATCAGAAGACACATTCTCTGTTGTAAAGATCGTCAAGTTCTACACCGGAAAAATTTACATCGATTTGCAGAAATCGACTGCAAATACTTGCCTTAACTAACTAATATACAAAGAAATGTTACCATTTTTAGTTAGATTAAGTAGTCATTGTATACCAAGAACACAGCATCAGGGATGTCTTTAGGAAGCTTGTTTATGTAATTGTAGAAGCGTTTCTTATCCTCCTTTGACACTGTTTTTTGGTCAACTACATCTCCTCTACATGGGAGAACCCATAAATCACCTGAGTTCACTTTCTTCATGCTTCCACGGCAAAAAGGACAGGACACTGACCTCACGTTCCTGTACAAATCTTGAAATTTAGCCTAAAAATCAAGAAAAGCCAATCGAAAGTATACAACTTACCTGTTAGAAGAATTATAATCAAGAAATAATGATAATTAGAAAGTCAAACCGAAAAGTCAAACAATAAGGAAAGGGTGCCAAAACAGAATCATGTCGGTTTGTTTATAGTTATGTCGGTTAGTTAATAGACGGTTAAATAACCGCCAATATCATGTATGTATAAATAGCCAAACATGTCTCATTTGTAAAGTGTGGAATATTAATATTAGTGTGTGTATATCTCTTGTCTTCCACCCTCTGTTTCTCTACCGAGTCACTGCACAATGATGTGCATACTCAAACATATCATATTCATCCTATAACCAAGTCGCATAGATGCGAAACAGGGGCAGAATCCGAACATGGTATCAGAGCGCCATGTTAAAGATCCTGGGAAGAAGAAGAAAGAAGCATGTGAAGAGAAAGATCTGATCCCCTGTTTTCGCAAATATTAGTCGGTACTTCAAAGGAAAAGAATCGAACATCAGTGAGTGGTTGTTTGATTTATACTTGGTTATTGTCATCATTAAATAAGAAAAACGCAGTCAAAAGAAGGCCATAACAGATTCGAAAGCAAAAACGGTAAGAAACCGTTTTCTGGCCCAAAATTCCGGCAAAAAAGAAAGACACCGGAAATCAGTCAAGAACCATTTCAGAACAGAAAAGAAGGGTTTAGTAAAGGGTTTTAAAGACGCAGAGGCGATCAAACCCAATCGAATTCGATACAAGGCAGAAGGCCCGAAAAGTCGAATTAAAGATGCAATTTTTTAGAAGAAGAAGATGGACGTGGTGCTTTCCATCTTTCCTTATCATGCTTAGGACCAGGCGAGTCAAAGGAGCATCAGAAGATCATGTGGATCAAGAAGGGATTAGTCGTGAAGACTTATTATGCATCAAAGTTTAGAAGATATTGAAGAATATGGTTCAAGATCAATCAAAAGAAGAAGATAAGAAGGACTGCAAAACGAGGATGAACGAGAACAGAGTACAGATCATCATTTCTTGATTAGGGGAGTGAATATTAGAAGAATTATAATCAAGAAATAATGATAATTAGAAAGTCAAACAATAAGGAAAGGGTGCCAAAACGGAATCATGTCGGTTTGTTTATAGTTATGTCGGTTAGTTAATAGACGGTTAAATAACCGCCAATATCATGTATGTATAAATAGCCAAACATGTCTCATTTGTAAAGTGTGGAATATTAATATTAGTGTGTGTATATCTCTTGTCTTCCACCTTCTGTTTCTCTACCGAGTCACTGCACAATGATGTGCATACTCAAACATATCATATTCATCCTATAACCAAGTCGCATAGATGCGAAACAGGGCAGAATCCGAACATTACCAGTCATGGTAGCAATTGATGCACATTGCATGACAACAATCGGGTAAAACCATCTTGGTGCAGGGCTCTAAACAGATACCACATTCATCTTCTCTTTCCATATCCAGTTCAGAGCTTTTAGTCTTTTTTTTAGTTTTCTTCAGGGGATGTGTCAAAAGATTCAGCATCATCTTCATTAATATCCAGCTCTAATGGGTTTGTGCGCAGACGCTTGAGAGATGGTAATATCACATCTGCATTTTATTTGACATGAAAACCATTACTTTTTTTTTTCATTTTTCTACAAAACCTACTCAACAAAGAATAGTTGTTTTAAATCCATAACAAAATGGTTGAATTTTCATACCATAGAACTCTCTAACGGATGCCTTCCTACCACGTGAACTAAGCTTTGGCCTTTCATCTGGTAAGACCTAAAAGACAACTAATATAAACTAAAATGAAAACTATGATGCCACACTTAAAGTTTTGAGAAATCAGCAAAATAGTGACCACAGGTTGAAAAATCACCATTCATTACGACAATAGGTAGTAAATTTTATAACTTGGTTACAAAATTCGTTATACAACTATTTTGCACAAAAATTGAAGGTGGGTTAATTGATTAAGTTCATTTTGCATTTTGCCCATTAAAAACTTGGCTATAAAGGATTTTTGACAAACGGGTCGAAAGTCTCGTAAATGTAATTTTAATGCCTAAAGCCACCCAAATCATTTTGTTCAAAAATTAGATTACTACAGAAATAACATAACTCCTCTAACCATGTAATCAGGAGTAGCATACTCGCTATTTATTTTTGACGGTTGAATGCGTCTCGTAAGATGTCCAAACACACTCTTTTCCATTCACTGTATTGTTCATTCACAAACATAAGCCCAATTGTTGGTTTCTTTGAAGCCTGCTTTAGAAGAAACTTCTTGAAAACAGAAAATCGAAGTTATTATTTAAGCATCAAAATATAAGAATTACATACATTTTTCAGGTAAAGCATAAACCGAATTGACCAATTTTAACCTCTTGCTTAACTAATGCATAGGAAATTAACCAAATTGAAAGTAATAAAAGGAACATAAACTAACCACCAAGATATGAAGATGCAATCTTCAATCCATTATTAAAGCCATGACTATACTCCTCCTCAATTCTAATCGATTCTTCTCAACCGATAACTGCCTGAACCATATCAAAGTTTTCAAATCAGTTCTTATCTGAATAATAATAATAATAATAATAATAATAATAATAATAATAATAATAATAATAATAATAATACAACACATGAGAAACACTATATGTGAAGTCAAATGTAAAACCAAATGATAAATCTAAGACAACATAATAAACTAATTCAAAGAGTTTATATAATTATATCTATATCCAGCATATACATAGTACGCTAATGAACAAAATTATGGAAACAGATCTGAACATGTTTGACATATGTTAGAAAGATAGTAGAAACAGATCTGAACAGTTTGATACAACATCGAATTTATTTTTGTATAATCCATAAAACGGATCTGAAAAGAAACAATCGGTTTGACAATAAATCAATAGTTTTTACCTCCATATTTCCTGTGCATCAAGTGCTCTGCAGATGAACAGCTGTGGAGCCCAAACAGAACGACCCATTAGCTCATAAAGTTATCCATATTTAGGATTTGATAGTCCATTATCAAATGATTAGCAACTCTGGTTCAATTGGCATCATCGGCTTTCCCTTATAAAACAATTACTCTTGCCCTTGTTACACTATCAATCTACATAATAAGTAATAAAACATGTGTCAACATTGGCAAGCATACACCAAATGTATATTGTATGCGACCGATCCATACTGCAAGCAGCAATGCATTAATATGAATTTTTAAACTGTTTGAAAAAGATTCGGCAAAAAAAGAAGAGTAAAATTCTATTGAAATCATACCAATGAAGAATAGAGAGAATAGATACATCGGTGTCTACCACTGTCGTCTGATTGCCAGCATGTACATTTCCTGCCACAATAAACCAAAAATAATTCTTCAAAAAAGGTCTTCCTAAAAGAAAATAAGAACATGACTGGGATTCGCATCACTAAGAGGACCTCGTCTGACGCCGGCTTCGTAAAGTATGCATCATCGTCGACTCAGTGGCTATTACTCCAAATCGGTTTCTAATTTAACCCCAACTCATCCTCGGCTCGTCACTCACCTACTTCGAAATGCAAAACAACATGAAAGCAAGATTGATTTGGAGCTCAAAATATATATCATTGAAGAAATTAAAGTGACTCTAGTGAGAACGAAAACCTTAGCGATGGAGATGAACAATTACCTTCAAATTCACTGCATAAAACCAAATCCATCGGTTCCATCCATTTCTCTTCTCAATTTGAGAATTCTTATAACAATGTTTCCACCACAACATTACAAACCTGATGAAACCTAATAATCAATACATATTTAAATGGCACTACAAATATTAATGTGGCTCCTCAAAGATACTAAAACAGTTTCAACAACACAAAACACAACCAAATTTCAAATCACATACTAAAATCAATAAATAGTTACAAACAGGGTATTTCATTTATACATATGAACCCTAAAACAATAATTAAACATGAACCGTAAACATTCAAAGGTAAATCATGTATACATATGAACCCTAAAACAATACATAAACATTCAAAGGTAAATGATGTATACATATGAACCCTAAAACAATAATCAAACATGAACCCTAAAACATCAGCCATAATTCAAAAAATTAGTGAACCTGAACAATAATCGACTATTGAAAGATAAATAATCAAAATCACTCTAAACATAGAAAAAAAGGTTAACTCGAATAAGAAATCAGAAAAAAAACGAACAAAACAGAGAAAAAGAGAGATCAATACCCTAATAATCGATTTATTGGATTGGAGATGAAGGATTAGGTTGAATGGCTCTTGAATCGCACTTGAATCGCCCTGATTAGGGTTTTCGCCGTTTGAAGGAGGCGACGATGTGTTATGATGTTTGTTATGTCCGCTTTTTTTAGGGTTATATATTTTTCAGATTTTTGATTAAAAAAGGAAAATTTTATAAAATTTCACATAATGCCATGTGGCTTAATAAGGGGAGGAGAGATGATTGCTAATTGGGTGAATAAATGTCATGTGTACAAAATGGCTTTCAAATATTATATGTATAGATTTCTATTTCTGATCTCACCTTAAAAGAACATCTTTT
Source organism: Ambrosia x helenae (assembly GCA_030844895.1). Taxonomy (NCBI): domain Eukaryota; kingdom Viridiplantae; phylum Streptophyta; class Magnoliopsida; order Asterales; family Asteraceae; genus Ambrosia; species Ambrosia x helenae. The sequence goes on along the minus strand of CM061230.1, from coordinate 84,239,827 downwards.
TTTCTCTAACGTCAAACCATTTCAAACTTTTACACATCGCTTACTTTTTTTTATTTAATTTATATAAAATATATTTCTTTCATATATTTTGTTTACATTTAAATTATATTAAATTCAAAAATTAAACACAACTATTAAAATCAAATAAAAAACATACTACATTAAAAAAAGATAACTAAAATGAAAATTTAATCTTGCTCCATACTGGCCAAAGGTGCTCAACCAAATTGTGCTAAAGCGTATGACAAGCTTCCCTATTACGTAAATCCCTAACCCGTTACAAGTGTTCCAGAAAAATTAACTGTTGGTTCATGGTTCGGTGGTGGCACATCCTTATGGTGTTTCAAAAGGAATGTGAAATTGGTAAAATAGGGAGTGAAGGTAAAGAGTGTCTCTTTGTGTAAGACTAGTGGGAATGCCCGCGCGTTGCGACGGGTATCCCATTTGACATCAGATTAAAATTACGATGCTCATTACGAACCATAACCTATTACGGGTTTTTAACATTTTGCTCCATTCAACAGAAAATCGTCTATATGGCATCATTATACAATTATTATAAAATAAATGTAACTACTATGTCATCGTCCTTTTGGAGCGTTTTCTATTTTGCAAGACGGAGTTAATTGCATATATTCCACCACCATTTTATGTTTCCTTCATTTATGTTTTGTATGATAATTGTATTTGTAAACCAAAATTTTAAATATAAACTCTTATCTAATCCCTATATACAAAAACAACTATATTTTTAACAACAAATTAACTTCTAACTACTCCTACACATACACCTTCAGGATTTGGTCCCTTGTGGACATATAAAAAACCTACATGAAGTTTTTTTTTAACGAACAACGAAAGCCCGGTCACCCGGGTAAACCTAATGGCAAAAGGTCACTCACGCCAGCGAACGCAGACAGCTTTGGTGACCCAACCCGCCACCATTCCAGAGGAAACCCACTACCTGAAGGTCCACTGTTGTAAAACCTCTGACCCAACCTAGAATAAATTTGCTCTAGGTGAGACCACAACCATTAACCTCCACATTAGAAGCTACATGACTAATATACATAAACAAGCCAAAGCTATGAAAGCTATATTAAGTCAAACAAGCAGATAACATTTGATGTGTTAATTATTGTTTTCAAAATTGTATAACTTCTTGTGATTTAACCATTCTACTTGGGTTTGTGATTTAACCATTCTACTTGGGTTTAGGTTGTCTACAACTCGGACAAAAACCACCTGTTTAAACAAACTTTGGCACCGCCTATAGCCATAAATGTAAAAGAAATCTTGGGGAACCTAAGACAAAATCCATCCATTTGCTGCAAAATTTTGTACACATATTGCAGGTAAACAAAATCCACATCCAACCCTTTGACCTACACAACAACTGAACACAAACATAACCTTAATATGCTAATAAATGGAAAGAAAAAAACAAGATGTTCAAATCATGCTACTTACTTCTGCGTTACTCTCAGCATTCTTTAGCATATCAAGGATAAACTTTATACGCAGGCCAACGCCGTTGCCCATTAGAATGACGGGTTTTCGCCTGCGCAGTACGCCCAACTCCATGAAACAAACGATCATCTGATTATTGTTTTCAACCAATGAATGAGTGTACGTAAATTGAAATCTAAAACCCCCAATTGTGTGTAGTTCCCAATCCCCACTGAAAATTTGTGGTCCGCTCAATCGATCATCTGATTATAATCAAACAAAATCTCATTACTCATACGAAACAAACGGAATATCAAACAGCAATCAGCGAACCGAATCAATTGATTCGATCAATGAATAGAAACATACCTAAACAACAATTAGCGAACTGAATCATCATCGTCGTCGTCGGAACTAACGCCCAAGATTCAATAAAATAAATAGGAGACTGGAAATGAGAGTATTTATCCCGCATACTTGAATCCTTAGACTCTCCCTAACCATCCGATAGCACCACCACCAGCCAATAATCGTAGAAGTAGTAACCACCACGAGAACCACCATTAATTGGATTCACACAAATTGTTCAATGAGCCTAAACATAATCAAACATGCCAATTTAAAAACCATGGCTAGTACTATCAAACACCATATTGCTTAGATTAAAACTTAGAGACAATAATCCAGCATAATAATTACAAATGTCACTAACGGCTAAACTTTGCTTGAATTCAGTAGAAGTATAACTATATTGGCTGGACAATTAACAGTAATTATTTTAAAAAAAAAAACTCATTCTCACCCTTTGTTTGGTTAGACAATCATAGAGAGTCTTTGTGACTTCTTGGCCTTGTCTTTCTCAACATAAACGCTAGCTTTGTGTTGTCGTTGCTCACGCTCAAACTACATTACCATAAACAAAAATGCAGCAGCTTAATGTGATAATACAAGTATTCAATATATTTTTATTTTTTAGGTTGATAAAGTGTTGTATGAGAAATAAAGCATCAATCAAAACGTGATTAATAATCAAAACCAGAATCAAATCAAAACCATTGGTAATCAACCTTAATGCAATTTCAGTGAATTTACATCGCATTGGGTAAACTCTGGTAAGGTTTTATATCTCACCGGTCAAACGGGTATAAACTTCGATGAAGCAGTGTCAAACTGTCAATCGAGTTGAATGGGTCAGATCAGAAGTCGACCAACGTATTTTAAAAGCTATATTATAATTGAAACTATATGATGTCTAGTTATATTTGACTCACTAATTATTAATAAAAAAAGATCTTTGGACAAAAAGCGACCTTTACCAAAATACTCGTTTTGACCTGTTACTTAACCCATTTGTTTTCAGTAATGTAGTTCTATTTTAAGCCTTAAGCTCTGATGCTTTTTTTTATACATTTACAGTGGAATATTACCCACGCTTGATATGTTAACTTCCAGTGCTTTTGTTGGGGTAAGTGTATAAAAACTGCCATGTCAGCATGTTTCAAATTAATTGCAATGACTTATGTTTTTTAGATTACCGAGGGGTTATCGGTATTTGACTACTCATCTTTGTGTAACTTGCAGATCTTCTACTTGATTGGATTTGCATTCTTTGCTCTTGAATCAGTAATGAGCATTTGGGTCACCCAGGTTCTAAATATTTAAATATTTTGATTAGTACTATGAATGGTTTAAAAAAACGAGTGAGGCGTACGCCAAGAGGTGCGCCTCGAGGCGAAACTCTAAGAAAATGAGTCTGAGGCGCGCCTCATGGGGTTTAGATTGTACATACGCCTCTAGGGGTTGAGGCGCTAAGAAAATGTGCGCCTCAGGTGTGCCTTGGGTGGTTTAGGGTGTTTTTTTATGTGCTTTAGACTTTTTTGGGTCAATTATTTTATTTTATGTGTTTTTGATGTTTTAGGCTTTTCTAGGTCAAGTATTTTATTTTTTGTAGACACATAATTTTTATATTTATTTTTTGATGGCTCCTTGAGCTTACGCCTGGGTTCGCCTCGAGGCTTACGCCTCATGAGGCGAAGGGAAAACGCCTTGAGGCTCCTTTCCGTTCTTTTAAACTTTGGTACTATCAAACACCATATTGCTTAGATTCAAACTTAGATACAATAATCCAGCATAATAATCCCAACTCTAATGCTAAAGCTCAGGAACTGGTTGAAGGATGGGTACTGATACAAGTCTGTATATTAGAATAAAAGGGTAATTTTCCCTTTCCATTCTTCAAGTCACTTATAGCAGTTACTATCCTAGTATCCTTTATCATTTGTGTTAGCATATACAAGACCCCTTACCTAATGAACAATTCACCTAAATACACTAATACTAAGTGTAGCTCTCAAGTTATACTAAGTTCCAAAACTATTCATGCATAATTTGTTGCTGATTATCATTTTATCTTCATCAATTAAATAAACACGAATAAAAAGCAACATAAAATAGAGTAAAAAACATAACCAACAACTCACTTCTCATTAAGATTAGAATTACCAAACGGATTCGAATCATCCACGTATCCATAAACATTATGAGACTTCAACTTCTTCGTCACTTTCATCGCCTAAAACATCACAACAACAATAAATAAACAAATCAATAATCACATTCAATCATCAATAACTATACAAGAACCCTAACCTTCTTTTGTGCTTTCTTAGCTAAATACTCAATAATCTCCTCTTCACTAATCTTCTGCGACTTGTTCTTCTTACTTTTTCGGTCATCATCCGAATCATCTTTTGAATATTCTGAATCAGAATCAAAGTCTCTGCATCTGTTGCATTTGCTACAGCATGTCGACAACTATAAATCCTTACTTGGCTGCCTTCTTATTCTTGCTTTCTTTTTTATGTGTTGTTTATTCTTCATCCTTGAGAATTTAATTCTCATTACTTGACGGTTTCAAGAAATGAAAGGAAGGTGAAAGGGGTGTTTCAAGAAGATAAAAAGGGGAGGGTAGTAAGGGAATCACATTTTACTTTTTAACTAAAAACAAAATATAAAATTACATAAATAACCTTACAAGTGTCTTAATATACCTCTATGTGACTAATTTACCCCTATCAATTAAGCTTTACTAAGTTGTATATTTAGCTATAAAACTTGTACCAATGACAAAATGATAATTTTGGCCATCACTCCTCCTTTATAATGTACCAGTGGGAATGCCCGCGCGTTGCGGCGGGTGTCCTAACTCAAATCATATTCAATTATGATGATGATTACGAATCATAACCTATTCCGGGTTTATAACAAATTATAGGCCTTCATAAAGAGCACGTGATCGACAAAAACTCGCATAGTCTTTGCAACTTTCATCTTTGGCTCCATTGTTGCCATGACCATGCAAGAGGATTAGCAAGGAAAAAAGGAATGTTGTAAATTGATCCCTCCCACCATTGATAAGTGGCTAAAGCATTAATTTCTTCTACAAATCTATTAAATGCACCCTCATACCTGCAATTTTAATCAATTACTCAGGTAATATATTCACCTCTCACCATCTCTAAAAATAAAAACACAAAATAAAGGGAGCATGGTATTAGTGGTTAAGAACTTGCACAATATCTACGACTTGCTCGAGAGGTATGTGAGGAAGATGCCAAGGTTCCCTGAAAGTATTTTGTCCCATAAAGTACATCCTATGCACATGACCTTGAAAGTCCACTCTGTTTGTTTCCAAGACCTGCAGCAACACAAATCCAAAGAGTATTTCAATAATCATCTGTTAGAAAAAAAAAAGTTTGTATAAGTGTTTGGATGTGCTTCTCTTATTTGAAGTTGTGATAACCAGTAGACCAGATAATCAGATCTTTCAGTTTTCGGCAAATCTGACTATGTGAAGAATTAATAGATAAAATGACCACAAAAGACATCATCATGAAAAAAATAGACTTTTAGTTAAATGGAAGTAGATGTCTCTCAAATCAGGTGAAATATGGGTAAACTTGTACTTTTGTCTTAAGCTTAGATAACCTGCTTTGTTGCAGCTGGTTTAGAACTCTTATCCAAAACTAATCATTTGAGTCTTATATAATCGGATAATCAGAAGCCTGGTATATAAAACTATAAAAGAGCGCGTTAGGCACGCTTAGGTGCAAGGCAACACAAGGCTCGAACCCCTGCACTTTTGGTAGCATAAGGCGCAAGTGTTGCATTTTTGCGCTTGGCGCTTCAAGCCTCAATTTTAGTCCTTGTTGCTATTGTACGCTTCTTGCTTTTTTAAAACCAAGATCAGATCTGAATCTATTCATCCTAAGAAGTGATCATGTAGGGGTGCAAACGAGCCGAGCCCGAGCTCGATCAGGCTCGAGCTCGATTAACTTATAAGAGCTCGAGCTCGAGCTCGGCTTGTTTAGTGTTTATTAGTTAATATATTAAATTAAATAATATAAATAATAGGCTCATGATGTGTTGCAAAACACATCTAATTTCCTTTGTAGTTTGTAGTCATTTTCAAGTCCTTTTATTATTATTTTATTAGTTTTAGGCTTGTACCTGTCCATTTTATTTATTTTAGCGTTTAATTAAATTTTTATTAGTCTTGAGTCGTTTTTATTATTTATCTATTTATTTTATTATTTTATAGGTGTTCGTGAAAAATGAGCCAAAAACGAAATAATTTTAATCGAGACACCGACACTTGGGATGCAGTGTTCACGGACATTGGAGCGTAGACGAGAAACTTTAGTCGAGTCAAGAACACCCGAGTTTAGAGTACCGAGTATAATACTATACTATTTATAATAACAATAATAAATAGAATAATAAACTTAATTGGACTTAGAGTTTTAGTCAAAAAAGCATACGTGATTTTTTTTTAAAGGGGCCCATTTGTCAACCCTAGTGGAGTGCACATTCATTGAGCCATATATACTGCCACAATCACAATTACGATGGAGGGAGTGGCCGCAAAAAGACGAAAGAAGAAGACACGAGCGGCGACTTGAACACAAGGCTACAAGACAAGAAAAATTGGCAGAGCTTTGAAGTCACGTGAATTTTGAAGAAAGAAATATTAATTTTGAAGGGGTTGAAGGCTAGGGAGGCTTGGTACAAGATTAAAGGCTCGGGTTTGATCATTAAACGTTATAGTTTTTATATTTATTTACTCCGTGTTCATAAATATTTAGACCATGAGTTTGTGTTATTTTGAACCTATGTTTTTCGCTTTTTCCATGACCATGATTGGCTAACTTTTTAGTGCTACCTAGGTATTGATGACGGGTGACAATTGACTAATAATTTTCAGGTTGGATTTATATAATATTTTGGATAATGTTTTGGTAAAGGTTTTTCTAATAAGGTTTCTTTTGTTTATGCGTGCTTAATATCTAAATATTAATTTTTGTTTCGCGTAATTCTAGTTTAATTGATTTCGTATCTTTTGATCTAGGATTTTGTTAGTATCTTAGACTTAGTGTTTTTGATATATTTTGAGGTTGCTAGACGTAGTAAACCCTAGAAACAAGTTAATTAATTATTCGGTAATTTAGCATTCTACCACCTTTGAGACCGAGAGGAGATTAGGTGTCAGTGTGTCTAGCTTGGTAGGTATTCGGGATCGTGGTCTGCACGAGAGTGAGTCACCCCTAGCGTGCCTGTTTTGTTAGCATCCTGTGTTAGAAACCTGTTAGAATAACTATCCCTTGCATCCCTTACACATCCCGGATGTATTGTTTCTGAGGGGGCCGAGAGGACATTCAGATTTAGGATACCTTAGCATAGTTTGGAGAGACCGAGAGGTGATCCGAACCCAAGACCGGTGAGTTTACACACTTCCCTAGATTCAGTATTGCGACATGTTGGAGAGTGATTCGCGTTCCAGTGTTGGTCTAGTTTAGTGTATCTTAAGATCCCGGTAGCCAAAACCCATTTATCCAATCCCGAGAGCTATACGCCAGTCACCTTGATTCTTACCTAGGTAGCCATTTTCTCATTATTTGATCTCATCCAGTTCTACTTGTTCGTTGCTTTGTTTGAGTTGTTTGCATTTTGTTTACTTTAATTTTATATTTTTTTTAGTAGTTAATTAAATCACCATCACTCCAATTTATTAGACTAGGACTCGACGAAAGCTTAGTACCGAGAGCCGCTATTACAGTGTCCACGGTTCGATACTCGGACTTATTTGCTCTACTACACTGCGACCGGTACACTTGCCGGTAGTGTGTGGTTTAGTGGGTATTTCCCATTTAAAACTTGAATTGAAATTAATTGGACTTAAAATAAATTTATCACACATTTCACGCATCAAGTTTTTGGCGCCGTTGCCGGGGACACTATTGCGATTTCGAGGACGGCCCGAGTCGGGGATTTAGTCACTTTTACGGTTTTTTATTATTTTTAATTTTTAATTTTTTTTTTTTACTTAAATTTATAAAAAAAAAAATCAATATTTATATATATATTTTGTTTTGCTTTGTGTGCTTGCTTGCTTATTAGTTTGTGTGCTTAGGATTAATTGTTTTTCTTGTTTGCTAGTTTAATTTGCCTACTGTGTTACCTGTTTTTGGTAGTTTGTCTGTTTAGTCTTTCTTTCGGCGTGTGTGTGATTAGTGCTCTTTCCACTCCCTTTTTCAGTGTATGCACACACGTTCCTCGGGCCCACCTGATATTACACCATTCTCTGAGCCCGAACGAGAGTTCCACCGTCGCTTACGCCAGCCACAGGTACCTCTTTCTGATCTTGATTCTGTTTTAGTTATGGCTGACACTAGGACTGTTCATGAGCACATTAGTGATTCACCCACCACCGTTCGCTCTAGCATCACTCTTCCCACTGTCGAGGCGAACAACTGGACCATCCCACCTACTCTGATTAACACCATTTCCCACTCGGTTCAGTTTCATGGATTGCGTGATGAGGATCCGCATGCTCATCTGACTAGGTTTGGTAGGGTCTGTAGCACCTTCCAGCTGAATAGCGTTACTGAGGACGCCATTAATCTTCGGTTGTTCCCATTTTCTCTCGCTGATCAGGCCGCTGTTTGGTTAGACTCCCTCCCACAGGGAGCCATTACCACCTGGACTGATCTTCAGACCAAATTCCTTCAGAAGTACTTCTCCCCAGCTAAGACTGCTCGTCTTAGGAACCTCATTTATGCTTTCACTGAGCAGCCGGGGGAGTCTTTTTACGAGACCTGGGACCGCTTCAAGGGACTTCTGAATAAGTGCCCTAGTCATGGTCTTGAGGAATGGAGGGTCATTGAGAAGTTCTATAACGGAGTTTCTAATGCGACTAAGAGACTCCTTGACTCCACAGCAGGCGGTAACATGATGAAAACTAAAACCGCTGCTGCTTGTCTCGAGATGATAGAGGATCTTGCCTCTAGCACTTATATTGAGCCTGGCTCTGGGGGCGTTACTGCTGCCCCCGCTGGTATTCATTCCGTAGATTCTAGCATAGCCTTGTCTGCCCAGGTAGAGTCCTTAGCGAAAATGATGAAGGACATTCAAGTTAAGATTTCTGCTAAGTGTGAGGTGTGTAGAGGTGGGCATGATACGATTGATTGCCCTGTAGGATCTGAGGAGGAGTTGAGTTTTATGCAGAACCAGGGACGAGGTTGGCAGCCACGCCAGTCCTCAAACTGGAGGAGCGGGGGTCCTCCTGGATTCCAGCCCCGCCAGAGTCTGTTTCAGGCCCCTGCTGATGGGCAGAGTAGTGGAGAGTCTAAGTCTGAGATGAGTGAGTTTCTTAAGAAAAGTGAGGAGAGTCAGAGTAGAACCAATAAGCTCTTAGAAACTCTAGTTATGCAGGGTGAAGCTAGGCATCAGGAGCAGCAGAAAAAGAACCAGGAGTTTGAGTTGATGTTTAGGAATCAGGGTTCCACCATTCAGAGTCTAGAGAGGACAGTAGGAGAGATGGCTAGTAGGATGACTGAGAGGCCTGCAGGATCATTCCCTAGTAGTACCCAGGTTAACCCAAATTCCACTGCTAAGGCAGTGACTACTAGGAGTGGTAGAGGGAAGGAAGTAGAGAAACCAGTTGAGGTAGAGGAACTGGTTGATGAGGAGATTGAGGTGGAGACTCCTGCTGGCGATGTGCACCCTAGGCTGCGCCCAGCAAGTACAGCACAGACAGAGGAGCCTCCTAAGGAAAAGGTAGTTGAGAGGAAGTTTGGTAGAATTCCTTATCCCACTAGGTTGATTGAGCAGAAGTATGAGAAGGAGTATGGTCACTTCCTTGATTTGTTTAAGCAACTCAAGGTGAATCTTCCATTTGTTGAGGCATTACAGCATATGCCTAAGTATGCTAAATTCTTGAAGGACCTCCTGTCCAACAAGAAGAAGCTTGAGGAGATTTCTACAGTGACTTTGAGTGAGAAGTGTTCTGCGGTGGTTCAGAACAAACTGCCCCAGAAGATGACAGATCCGGGTAGTTTTACTATTCCTTGCTTGTTTGGTAGTTCGTCTGTGAGTCATGCATTGGCTGACCTTGGTGCTAGCATTAATTTGATGCCTTATTCGATTTACTGTAGACTAGGCCTTGGTGATCCGGTCCCTACCCGCATGAGCATCCAGTTAGCTGATAGGTCAGTTAAGTTTCCTAAGGGGATCGTAGAGAATGTCTTGGTGAAGGTGGATAAGTTCGTATTTCCAGTTGATTTTGTGATCCTTGACATGAAGGAGGATGAGAGAGTTCCATTGATTCTAGGACGCCCATTTCTTGCTACCGCTAAGGCATTGATCGATGTCTGTGACGGTAAGCTTACGCTTCGTGTAGGGACTGACACCGTGACTTTCGGTGTGAAGGAGTCTATGCAGCACACCGGTGCTCAGGATGATACTTTGTACTTCCTAGACTCTTTTATGTCTCATGTTGGTCAGAGTTTGAGTGATTTTTGTAGGGGTAGTTCTGAGATAGATTCTGTTGATGAGAGTTGGGAGGACCACGGGATAGAGATGATGACTTATCCGTTAGGACAGAACCCTAGGTCTAGTGATAGCCCCATTGAGTCTGTGGAGAGCGTAGCTATTGAGAGAGATGAGCCCGTCGAGAGGCCATCAGTAGAGACCCCACCGTCCTTAGAGCTTAAGGAGTTGCCCGATCATATTGAGTATGCGTTTCTGGATGAGGAGTCACGTTTGCCCGTCATCATTTCATCAGATTTGACGGCGGAGGAGAAGAAGAAGTTGCTAGATGTGCTTAAGGAACACAAGCATGCCATCGCTTGGAAGCTTGTGGACATTGAGGGTATCCACCCTTCCTTTTGCACGCATAGGATTCTGTTAGAGGATGGCTCTAAGCCCGTGGTGCAACCTCAGCGGAGGTTGAACCCGAACATGCAGGAGGTGGTGAAGAAGGAGGTGTTGAAGCTACTTGACGCCGGCCTTATTTACCCCATTTCTGATTCACCATGGGTTAGTCCAGTCCATGTTGTCCCTAAGAAGGGAGGGATGACAGTTGTGACTAATGAGAGATGTGAGTTGATTCCTATGCGTACTGTCACAGGTTGGAGGGTGTGTATAGATTATAGGAGGCTGAATGAGTCCACCAGGAAGGACCACTTTCCCCTTCCATTCATTGATCAGATGCTCGAGCGTTTGTCAGGACAGCAATTTTATTGCTTTCTTGACGGTTTCTCAGGTTATTTCCAGATCCCCATTGCACCAGAGGATCAGGAGAAAACCACGTTCACATGCCCCTATGGGACTTTTGCGTATCGTCGCATGCCCTTTGGACTGTGCAACGCTCCTGCTACTTTTCAGAGATGTATGGTGGCTATTTTCCATGATATGATAGAGAGCTCCATGGAGGTGTTTATGGATGACTTTTCAGTTTTCGGGAGTTCTTTTGATCACTGTTTAGGGAATCTTGAGAGGATGTTAGCTAGATGTGAGGAGACGAAGTTGAAGTTGAACTGGGAGAAATGCCACTTCATGGTGAAGGAGGGCATAGTGTTAGGCCATAAGATTTCACGATCGGGGATAGAGGTTGATAGAGCTAAGGTAGAGACCATTACGCGTTTACCCCCACCGACTTCTGTGAAGTCTGTTAGGAGTTTTCTAGGTCATGCAGGTTTTTATCGTAGGTTCATTAAGGATTTTTCTAAGATTGCTAGACCGATGACTCAGCTCCTAGAAAAGGATAGGCCTTTTGAGTTTAGTGAGGAGTGTGTGAGAGCATTTGAGACTCTGAAGGAGAGGTTAGTTAGCGCCCCGATTCTGGTGGCCCCCGATTGGAGCTTGCCGTTCGAGCTCATGTGTGACGCGAGCGATTTCACGGTTGGGGCCGTTTTAGGACAGAGACACAATAAGCATTTCCACCCGATCTATTATGCTAGTAAGACACTTAATGATGCACAGGAGCACTACACTACCACTGAGAAAGAGCTCCTAGCGGTGGTTTATGCTTTTGATAAGTTTAGGTCCTATCTTGTTTTGTCTAAGACCATCGTTTACTCTGATCACGCGGCTTTGAAGTTTTTGTTTAGTAAGAAAGATGCTAAACCGCGTTTGATTCGGTGGGTCTTGTTGCTTTCTGAGTTTGACATAGAGTTGAGGCAGAAGAGTGGCGCCGAGAACGTGGCGGCCGATCATTTGTCTCGTTTAGAGCACCCGGAGAGTAGGTCGAGTGAGGATAGAGATATTGGGGATGCCTTTCCCCATGAGTTCTTGTGTGTGTTGACAGCTAAGGAGGATGAGTTGCCTTGGTTCGCCGACTTTGCGAACTATCTTGCTGATGGATTCCTGAGGGGGGACCTAACGTACCAGCAAAAGAAGAAATTCTTTGCGGACGTTAAGCATTACCTTTGGGATGATCCTTATCTTTTTAGGATAGGCTCGGACCAAGTGGTCCGTAGGTGTGTTGATGGTAGGGAGTTGAGAGATGTGTTGAGGCATTGTCACGAGGGCCCTACGGGAGGCCATCATGGAGTTTTGTTGACCGCGAGGAAGGTGTTTGACGCGGGTTTCTATTGGCCGACCATCTTTAAGGATGCGGCCACATTTGTGAGGAGTTGTGATAGGTGCCTAAGGGTTGGCAACATCTCGTCCCGGGATGAGATGCCCCAGAATATTATGCATCCATGTGAGGTTTTCGATCTTTGGGGTATTGATTTCATGGGACCATTCCCTATGTCTCGTGGGAATAGGTACATTCTGGTCGCTGTAGACTACGTTTCTAAGTGGGTGGAGGCACTTCCTACCCCCACTAATAGCGCGAGAGTGGTAGTGGGATTCCTACGAAAGTTGTTTGCTCGTTTCGGTACTCCAAAAGCCTTAGTTAGTGATAGAGGCACCCACTTCTGTAATTCATTGATGGAGAAGGCTTTGCAACGCTATGGGGTCACCCATCGGCTTGCTACAGCCTATCACCCGCAAACAAGTGGGCAAGTGGAGGTGAGTAATAGAGGGATCAAGAGGATCTTAGAGAAAACCGTAGGGGCAAGTAGGATTGATTGGGCTGAGAAGCTAGATGATGCACTCTGGGCCTTCCGCACGGCTTATAAGACACCGACTGGTTCTACACCATTTCGGATGATCTATGGGAAGGCGTGTCATCTCCCGGTAGAGTTAGAGCACCGTGCATATTGGGCATTACGATCCGTTAATCTTGACATGTCTTTGGCCAAGAGAAAACGGTTTCTGGAGTTGCACGAGTTAGAGGAGTTGAGAGATCATGCATACGAGCACACTCATGACTATAAGGCTCGTACGAAGGCATTGCATGATAGGAAGTTGAAGGGGAACAAGGATTTTAAGTGTGGGGATCAAGTACTCCTGTACAATTCCCGTTTGAGATTGTTCCCAGGTAAGTTGAAGTCCCGGTGGTCAGGACCGTTTGTGGTGAAGGAAGTTTTCCCCTATGGCACAGTTACTATTGAGGGGAAGGATGGAGAGATGTTCAAAGTGAATGGACATAGGTTGAAGCTCTACATAGGAAGAGCTAATGAGGAGGAGGATGAGGTCGAGGTTATCCGCCTCGAACCTCATCTCGAGTGATTGTAGAGGTTAGGTTCTCCGAGTAAGAACCCAAGTGTAGAGTTTTGTATCATGATTCGCCAGGTATGTTCTTTTTCTTTTATTTTATTTTCATTCTTCTTTATTTTAATTTTTTTTTATTTTTATTTATTTTTATTTATTTATTTATTTTTTGTTTATCGAGTCTTGTGAGATTGCCTTGAACTTTTTCACTAATGGATCTCCCCCGCCCGTACTCAATCTCCATTCGGGTAGGGGTCGATCTTAAAATTATTTTCTGTAAACAGGCATCTCACTTGTTATTGAGTCATTTTACTTTCACTTTCTTTTTAGTTTATTTTTGCAGGATTCTGACTATGGCCGCGAAGGAAATGCTATACGGCTGTAGATGATGGACGGACATAACACTTTCTGCGAGCTATCGCCACATATTTCAGGGGAGTTCGTTCCATTTATTTTGTTATATATTTTATTTTTACATTTTTTTTTTAGTTCACGTTGTATCCTGGAGCACATTGAGGACATTGTGCCTTTCTAAGTGTGGGGATGGGAGACTTCGTCTTTATTTTGCTTAGTTGTAGGTTGAGTCGAAAAAAAAAAAAATCGAAAAATTGAAAAAAAAAATAAAAAAAAAATAATAATAAATAAATTAAAAAAAAAAAGTCCCTGATTTTTTGTGCAATTTTATATGGAAAATGATAGTAAAATTGGGATTTTTGGTTTTCAAAATATTATATATATGAGAATATAAACAGATTGAAAGCGTGTCTGCTTAAGATGTGTCGGTAGGCCCAGCTGGCTTTGAAAGGTTCCCATGATTGTCTTAATATACCTTAATAAATCATGATATCTTGTGGGTTCTCATCTTAGGAGAAACGGTAGAACTGAAACCGCTGATAGTAATTAGAGGTACCACTGTAGGTTGAAAGCCCATATGTATTATTAATTAAATGGCACACTTGATCCTTTTTATGAGAATAAATCCGGTGAAAAGTGGCGCCCAAAAAAAATATATATATATCCACATTTCCATCAATTGAGCTAGACCAAAAAAAAAAAAAAAAAAAAAAAAAAAAAAAAAAAAAAAAACTGAAGCCTCTGATTGAAACTCCCTCGAGGTCAAGTTGAAAAAAAAAAAAAAAATACCGAAGCTCATGCTGTCGCTCTTGGGGATAGTGACTCTGATTGAGACAACCTCTGGGTTAGGTATGAAAAAAATAAATGTGTCTAAGCTCATACACTTCATCCATCATCCATCATAAATTTAATTTCTAATACATTAGGGAGTTTAGTTTGCAGTGGTTGGTAAATCTATATGGTTTAACCTTTGCCTCGAAAGCTTGAGGTGGGATTAGGTGAAGCTGGATATCTTGAGTGTGAGACCCACAGATTGATTGAAATAACATGAACTTAATTGCTTTACATGATTGGGGCCAGATTAGCTGGTGGTTGGGTTTAGGTGGACAACAATACCGGCAGTTTTGGTTGATGCGTAATTAAATCTTAATTAATAAACCTAAAAGTTTTTGAAACCAAGAGTCCTGGTTATGATTCCATTGCAGTCTTTTTCAGGGACGAAAAAGGTTTAAGTGTGGGGATGTTTGATGTGTTGCAAAACACATCTAATTTCCTTTGTAGTTTGTAGTCATTTTCAAGTCCTTTTATTATTATTTTATTAGTTTTAGGCTTGTACCTGTCCATTTTATTTATTTTAGCGTTTAATTAAATTTTTATTAGTCTTGAGTCGTTTTTATTATTTATCTATTTATTTTATTATTTTATAGGTGTTCGTGGAAAATGAGCCAAAAACGAAATAATTTTAATCGAGACACCGACACTTGGGATGCAGTGTTCACGGACATTGGAGCGTAGACGAGAAACTTTAGTCGAGTCAAGAACACCCGAGTTTAGAGTACCGAGTATAATACTATACTATTTATAATAACAATAATAAATAGAATAATAAACTTAATTGGACTTAGAGTTTTAGTCAAAAAAGCATACGTGATTTTTTTTTAAAGGGGCCCATTTGTCAACCCTAGTGGAGTGCACATTCATTGAGCCATATATACTGCCACAATCACAATTACGATGGAGGGAGTGGCCGCAAAAAGACGAAAGAAGAAGACACGAGCGGCGACTTGAACACAAGGCTACAAGACAAGAAAAATTGGCAGAGCTTTGAAGTCACGTGAATTTTGAAGAAAGAAATATTAATTTTGAAGGGGTTGAAGGCCAGGGAGGCTTGGTACAAGATTAAAGGCTCGGTTTTGATCATTAAACGTTATAGTTTTTATATTTATTTACTCCGTGTTCATAAATATTTAGACCATGAGTTTGTGTTATTTTGAACCTATGTTTTTCGCTTTTTCCATGACCATGATTGGCTAACTTTTTAGTGCTACCTAGGTATTGATGACGGGTGACAATTGACTAATAATTTTCGGGTTGGATTTATATAATATTTTGGATAATGTTTTGGTAAAGGTTTTTCTAATAAGGTTTCTTTTGTTTATGCGTGCTTAATATCTAAATATTAATTTTTGTTTCGCGTAATTCTAGTTTAATTGATTTCGTATCTTTTGATCTAGGATTTTGTTAGTATCTTAGACTTAGTGTTTTTGATATATTTTGAGGTTGCTAGACGTAGTAAACCCTAGAAACAAGTTAATTAATTATTCGGTAATTTAGCATTCTACCACCTTTGAGACCGAGAGGAGATTAGGTGTCAGTGTGTCTAGCTTGGTAGGTATTCGGGATCGTGGTCTGCACGAGAGTGAGTCAACCCTAGCGTGCCTGTTTTGTTAGCATCCTGTGTTAGAAACCTGTTAGAATAACTATCCCTTGCATCCCTTACACATCCCGGATGTATTGTTTCTGAGGGGGCCGAGAGGACATTCAGATTTAGGATACCTTAGCATAGTTTGGAGAGACCGAGAGGTGATCCGAACCCAAGACCGGTGAGTTTACACACTTCCCTAGATTCAGTATTGCGACATGTTGGAGAGTGATTCGCGTTCCAGTGTTGGTCTAGTTTAGTGTATCTTAAGATCCCGGTAGCCAAAACCCATTTATCCAATCCCGAGAGCTATACGCCAGTCACCTTGATTCTTACCTAGGTAGCCATTTTCTCATTATTTGATCTCATCCAGTTCTACTTGTTCGTTGCTTTGTTTGAGTTGTTTGCATTTTGTTTACTTTAATTTTATATTTTTTTTAGTAGTTAATTAAATCACCATCACTCCAATTTATTAGACTAGGACTCGACGAAAGCTTAGTACCGAGAGCCGCTATTACAGTGTCCACGGTTCGATACTCGGACTTATTTGCTCTACTACACTGCGACCGGTACACTTGCCGGTAGTGTGTGGTTTAGTGGGTATTTCCCATTTAAAACTTGAATTGAAATTAATTGGACTTAAAATAAATTTATCACACATTTCACGCATCAGCTCAATAGCTCGATAAGTCAAAAGCTCGGCTCGGCTCGTTTATTAAACAACTTTAAATGTGGGGTAAATAATATAAAATATTAATAAAATTAATATTATACTAAAGCAAGCTTATAGAAAATAATACCTCCTCAAAAGGATGAGAACCTGGATTTGCTTGCAAATCTTGCTGTAATTTCTGTAATAAATCGATATAAAAACATCAAAACTGCTCACTCTACTAATTTAGCAACTTTTCTATCAATCCACAAACATACGCCTATATATATATAATAGTAATCAGACTCATATAAATATAGGTTTTACCAGTATCAATTTATTCAATTACCTGAGCGAGAGACACAATTTCACCACGAACAGCGTACTCACATTTCAAGACCTGGAAAGAAAAGAGGAAAACATTAAAACACAAGTCTATGCATATAATCATCCTCTAGATTAGCAGGCACCCATTAAGACTTATTTCATGGAAGCCAGAAAGCTGTATACAAGCAAATCTCATGTATATCAGTTAAAACACCAAAACAAATACAATAAGAAAATACTTGAATACTTGCAAACTTTGAAAACAACGCACCTCATCCAGATTAACATGTTCAGGAAAAGGCATGAGTGTCCTTCCTGCAGAATAACAGTTAAAGCATATATGAAGCTCTCTAAATCAAGAAACAATACAAGAATTAAGATTAAAAAAAGCAGAAAAAAAATGAAGAAGACTCACTTTTAAAGCCTATCTAGAATGTGAAATGTAAACGTTCACACCAAACATTACACCTAATTGAGAACATAAGAATAAAAGGAGGGTTAGATTGGGGGGGGGGGGGGATTTTGTTGCATTCAGTCCCATTCAATTGATCTGATTCATGACAAGGCGATTCAGACAATAAGACAGATGCTTTATAAAACAAAAGCCCTTTTCTTCTTAAACACAGCTGCATATTTATAAGAAGATCCCACTTTTGAGTTACAAAGGCAAACCCTTTGTGGAAAGAATGAAAGAAAGATGTTTGCTACCTTTCTAGAGCCCTAATATCAGACAAGAAGATCCCACTTTTGAGTTATCCAATACATCCATCAAGCATGGAAAGAAAGATGTTTCCTTGGAGCCCTAATATTAGAAGCGTACATCGGAGAGTATCCTAAGCCCTAATACTATCGCAGAGAACACACCATTAACTTCAATTGAATTGAACGATTGATTTCGATTGTAGGTTTCAAGAAGGCGAACAGACCATTGTGGGGGTAGCTGATGTCGATTAACTTCAATTCTTTCATCACCAGGAGGTTACAGGAAGCTGGCATTAAATTGGTAGGGGTTAGGAAGAGAGTGCATTATAGGGTTAAGGGGCACTAAGGGAAACAATTTTATACTTTTAACTAAAATGTCATTACAAATTTACTAATATACCCTTCTAAGTGTCTTAATGTTCCACAAAGTTCCAATTATACCCTCATGATGTAAGCATAAATCGCTTGTGCATGTTGCTTCTTAAGTTGTACGGAATTGAAAATTACTATCCTATATAGATTATAGATATGTATGTAAAAGTGTATATATAGTGGATGGGTTAAATTTTGATTTAATTTGTTTATTATTTTTAAAAATCAATCGTTATGTTTTTTTTATTTAATTGAGTTAACTGCTGAATGGGGCCTGCATCATTGTGTAGGTCTAATTACGGATCGATTCAAAACTATTGATTCTAAAGATTATAAGAAACTATGCGGAATTCAGTTTCATATACAATCAACATTGTTATGATGTTTGTTCATGCACAATCAAGTAATAAAAACATTAAATTCTTTCCAAATTTGACAGAGTAACAACAGGATAAGGAAATCAAATGACAAAGTTGTTTAACACGTGCGTATGTTCTGGTTTATATAGACACCAACATATATGTTTGATGCCATCAAGCGTATATGTTAAATTCGTTTAATAAGCATAAACATATATTATATACGTTTGTGTCCACATGCGCATGTATCATTTCTATACATCAAAACTCTACCCAACTTTGATAAACGTGTCCAAAACGCTTTCCCGGTTGTTCTCACGCCACTACGTAACAACAGACTCCCCCTTGACAACTGCAGGATCTGATCTTCAGTACTCAACTATTTTTAGGCACTGGCGTAGAAGAGTAGGATCAAATACAAACCAAGTTATGTGTAAAAACAGTAGGAACCAATACTAAGCCGCCATGTGGCCTCTATTTAATTTATACAGATGGACATTTTTGTACATTTACTTTCATGTTAGTTTTGGTAATTCCTATTTTTATGTAACTTTACCTTTTTTTAATGATAATTATATTTTCATATCTTCATTTTTAAAACCTTTTCCCGAAAATCAATCCATGGTTCTAAAGATATCATTTTGTTTTTATGCTAATATATTACATTTGTGATAAAAACCCAAAATCATCATATGGTGACATGGTGTTAATATCATTTTATTTGTGCTGATATCATATGGAGTGTGCTGGTATTATCATAAATTAATCATGTTTCTTTGTAATCATCACCAACAATCAAAATATATATAGTACTAATATCATTTTATTTATGTTGTTATCATTCTGATTATGCTAGCATCATTATGTTTATAACCAACACCTATTATTATCATATAGTATTGATATCATTAGATTTGTGCTGATATCATAAAATTATTATTATGTTTGTAATCGTCGCTAGCAATCAACATATAGTGTAAATATCATCTATGTGTGTTAATATCACTCTTATTGTGCTAGCATTATCGAAACCCATAATCACAATAAAAAAAATTATAGACGATGAATATAAAATAAAAAAGATTGAATGATTAAACTCACATGTAATCAAGCATACAAGCACAAAATAAAACGATTAGACGATTAAAAATACAAAAAACAATTCTAGCACATCATTGCATACAAAGCAGAAACAATTGAATGATAAAAAACTCGCGTGTAACAGAACGACTTGCCTAGTGTCCACCAGTTTCCATCCTTTTCGATAGATTAACAACACGATCTCGCTTCCTCGATGGTTGAAACAAGGGGGTGACGAGAAACGAAAAAAAGAAAATTAAAACACAAATGAAAAGAAAAAGAAATCAAGCAAAGGAAAAAAGAAATCAAGTAAACACACAAGTGCATTATCATGGCTTGAACAAATACATGAGATGATTTTCGATTTTGTGAACAGGGTTGTTGATGAAACCCATGCGACATTAGGGATTTGTTGAAAATTAATATTAGTTTTAATCCTTTTATTCCGTTCAAAAAAAGTTTTAATCCTTTTATTTAATATAGTAAACACAATTACTAAAATAACCTTACAACTACTAATTAACATGACTAATAGCAAGGGTTGATGTGTAATCAATACCATCCGTTGATTAAAACTTTAGATGGTTCAGATATGTTCTCACAGTTTTTACAATTAATATGGTTTGTACCGGATCACAACTCCTGGCGTAGATTCAACAACAACAACCGTACCCAGTACATCCCATAATTAGCAAAGCTAGAAGTAGGGTCTGGGGAGGGTGGGATGTAGGCAGACCTTACCCCTATCCTTACGGATAGAGAGGCTGCTTCCAGAGAGACCCCCGGCTCGACAACATACAAATGACAAGCAAACAACACTAAAAAACTAATAAAGAGCTACCGAGTTTATAGAAACATTAAAAGCACCACGAATAATACAAAGGTATATATGTCATCACAAAACAACAAAATCCATAAACACCCAAAAAAACAAGTGACCCATACCGACCTCCCACCAGTGAATGAAAAAGTCTAAGCTCCTAGAACCACACTATGATACAACCTAACCCTCCCTAAAAATCCTTAACCTTAATCTTGTGCCTTTACGAACTCCGATCCTCGACCATGTCCTCAGAGAGGTGCATCTCAACTAAATCATGCCTAATCCGCTCATCCCAAGTCAATTTGGGTCTTCCTCTACACCTATTTCCCTCTATAGTGAGGGTTTCCACTACTCTAACTGGGGTCGTCATTTGCCTCCTCTTCACATGCCCATACCATCTTAATCTACCCTCCTTTATCTTGTCTGATATACTAGCTACCCCTAACCTTTCCCTAATAACCTCATTTCTTATTCGATCTACCCTAGTGTGCCCGCACATCCACCTTAGCATTCTCATTTCTGCTACCATCATCTTGCGAGCTTGTGTCTTTTTGATGGCCCAACAATCGGTCCCATATAACAAAGAAGGTCTCACTGCAACCCTATAGAATTTTCCCTTTAATTTAGTTGGGAACCTTTTGTCACATAGAACCCCACTGGCGGCCCTCCACCTACACCAACCAGCTTGTATGTGATGGATGACATCACTATCTAGCTCCCCATCTCTCGGAACAAATGATCCTAAGTACTTAAACTTAGTTACCTGTGAGACAACTTGACCTTCGAGCGAAACTTGAGTATTTTCATCGTGACTTGCACCACTGAAACCACAATACACGTACTCAGTTTTGGAACGACTTATCCTTAAGCCCTTGCCCTCTAAAGCTACACGCCAACTCTCTAGCTTCTCATTCAAACTATGTTTGGACTCTGCAACTAACACAATATCATCTGCAAAAAGCATGCACCACGGCACTGACTCCTGAATCGACTTGGACAACTCATCCAAGACAACTGCAAAAAGGAACTGACTCAACGTAGATCCTTGGTGGAGTCCTACCTCCACATGGGAGGAATCGTTATCTCCTACAGGCGCGCGAACACTAGTTTCAGTCCTACTGTACATATCCTTAATTAAGTCTATATAACTCTCAGGGACCCCTCTACTCTCTAGACTATCCTAAATCAGTTTACGTGGCACACTGTCATATGCCTTTTCAAGATCTATAAAGGCCATATGAAGATCCCGCTTTTTCTCCCTATACTTTTCCATTAACCTCCTTAGAATGTGTATCGCCTCCGTAGTTGACCGTCCTGGCATGAATCCAAATTGGTTTACCGTAACCCGAGTCTCTTTTCTAATTCTAGCCTCAATAATCCTTTCCCATAATTTCATAGTATGACTTAACAACTTGATACCTCTGTAATTCCCACAACCCATAATTTCATAGTATGACTTAACAACTTAATCCTTTCCCATAATTTCATAGATTCAATTGTGTTAATTGTCTTAGTTATCATGGCTGATAGTGAAGGTGATATAGTTACTTTAGTTAGTAGACTGAATGTCAGTGATCCTTTGTATCTTCATGTTACTGACGATGCTAACTTGACTATTGTTAAAATAAAATTGAAAGGAATAAAGAACCATACTATGTATTCTAATGCCATGAATCTTGCTCTTCAAATTAGGGTTTATAAATGGTACATGTGTTAAATATGTGGATGATGAGGTTCTTGTTAGACAACGGGAAAAATACAATTATGTGGTTCTTACTTGGATATTAAACTTGGGTTTGAAGAATTATATTTATGACAAATGTATTCAAAACTTGCTTATGATATGATATTTGGAAATAATTAAAAGAAAACTTATGACAAAGTGGATGGTTCTGTTGTTTTTTATTTGTATCAAAAAAATTAATTCTTTCTCTCAAAAATGGTTCTTTAGTCTCTAAATATTATCATAATTTGAATATTGTATGGAAACAGTTAGATCAGATACTTTAATTACCATTGTGTACTTGTGATGCTCGTTTAGATATTCAGAGTGTCTATCAATCTGTTATAACAAATTTGTTGATTCAAGAAGAACTTCCTTCTGTTAAAAGAGGTATTTGCAATTGTGTCTATAGAACAATCTCATAGGAACACTAGTCACGGTGGTTAAATTCGGTCACAAACACTTGATTTTGCTTCTAAAACAAATCAATATGTTTGTAAGTCCAAAAATCAGGATCTCCAATGCTAGTGATTGTTTCTCAACACTAATTAGATCCAAAACACTTATTTACTAAGTGCTTGGATAAGAAATTGATTGAAAACTCAAAAAGATGAAAAGAGAGTATGAATATTTTAAACATAAACTTCATTAACACTAAATATCAAACACCCAAAAGATGTAAATAAAAAATCCCCTGGTGACGAAATAGGTTTCTACCGTTCTAACATAATCTAGAGACAAATTCATAGATTTTTAGGGCAAAAGGTTACCCAAATAAGATTTTCAAGCTGGGTATTTATGGACAGCTGAAGAGTGTCGACATGTGCACTGTCGACACTCTCAGTATCACCGATGCATATCGTATACCAATGCTTGTTCTTAAGGCCTGGCCATTTTAGTGTCTTTGGGTTTAAAGTAAACTAATTGGGTTAAAGGTTGGGTTTATTATAAATGGGTTATATGTTTTAATTGGATATTGGGTTTTAAAAGTAATGGGTATTTAGGGTTATAAATTTGAATGTTTAATATAATAAAATCTTTATAAAATTTTTTTATTAAAATATTTAAATCAAATATTTATTATTTAATATCTTAAATAATAATATAAAAATAAATATTAAATAATTTCCCTATTTAATTAAAATCATAATATCTCAACTTAAGAAATATATGTTTAAATGTGTAATTACATTTTTTTTATTTAAAAAAAGTTGAACTTTTCGGATACAATATTAGTTCAAATAATAAATAAATTGATACAAATAGTCGTAACGATAAAATAAAATACAAAAATATTGCGTGTGGTTTCAAAACACAAGGTCTAGAAATGTAACTACAAGAAAACAAGAGGGACTAAAGTTGTTCAATAATGATAGTGAAAGGTGACGGATGTCACATGTATTATGACTACGAGATATGGCAAACATTGGCGGAGGTATGTTGTTTGGGACGTAGTCCCGGGACATCAATGTTTTTCGAGTGACATCAATGTTTTTTTTTATGATGACTACATTAGACCCAACCCAATTCCAGTTAAATGAGCTCAACTCTAATTTTTAAGTAGATAGAAATATAACCTTTTACAAGGCCACATCACTATTTAGCCCATTAGGGGTGAAGGGACACTTATAGGATTCACTTTTCACTTAACTGATTTCAACCAATCATGCACTAGCACATCACTTTACTGATACACTTTTTTGGAGGCAGCACTCCACTAATTATTTTATTTATTTTTATTTAAATTCAAATCTTAATCTTTGTTTTTTTTTTAATTTACACGGTTTTACCACCAAACGGTCAGATTTCTCAGAAATCGTCCTACCAACACGATCAAAAAATAATTATGTGCATTAAAATCGGTTTCATCTAACCTTCAGAAATATTGAATTTCACATGCAATACGGTTGAGATTTTTTTTTTTTTTTTGTATATAAACCATTATACCACGGTAGTGAAAACACAGTTCAACATCAACAAAACCCACACCTTCAAAATGACTCGCTGGACCGAAAATGAAGAAATAGCTCTGGTCGTGTGCGTTAAAGACGCGCAAAACGACCAATCCTTGCAACGCCAACCCCGTAGGGGCTCACGGGGCTCATAAGACCATCGAATTTATATTATGTGTTTTTTTAATTTTTAATGACGACGTTTTTTTTATTATTGTATAATATTTTTTATTATGTGATCAACCTTACCTGACTTGAACCGTCAAACCGATCCACCCGAAAATATTTATGTCCGGTTCTACAAAATTAGAATATCTAAAATAGTGACATCTTTGGAAAAAATTTCTGAATCCGCCACTGATGGCAAATGGATGTTAAGACCGTGATCCTTAATGGACACTTACTTGAAGACGTCTATATGATACAACCTGAAGGTTTTGTTGATCCAAAGAATCCTACCAAGGTGTGCAAGCTAAATAAATCCATCTATGGAATAAAGAAAGCATCTCGCAGCTGGAATCTTCGTTTTGATCAGAAAATCAATGAGTTTGGTTTTATCAAAAATGAAGATCAACCGTGTGTTTACAAGAAATCTAGTGGGAGCTATATCATTTTTCTCATTTTGTATGTAAGATGACATACTAATCATTGGAAACAATATCCCTATGCTAAAAGATATTAAGGCATGGTTGAGTAAATGTTTTTCAATGAAAGATCTTGGTGAAGCCGCTTATATTCTAGGAATAAAAATCTATAGAAATAGATCAAAGCATTTATTAGGTTTGAGTCAAAGTACATATATTGATAAGGTCATTCGACGCTTCTCAATGCAAGACTAAAAAAAAGGGTTCTTGCCCATGGCACATGGAACCATTCTTAATAGCAAGTAGTGTGCCAACACTGAAGAAAAAAAAAAGAAAATGGAAAGAGTTCCATGTGCTTCTGCTATTGGTTCTATCATGTATGCTATGTAATGTACTAGACCTGATGTCTCGTATGCTTTTAGCATGACGAGTAGATATCAACAGAATCTAGGAGAAGGTTACTGGGTTGCAGTGAAGGACATTCTTAAGTACTTAAGAAGGACTAAGGACATGTTCTTAATATATGGAGAACTGGATGAGGAGCTGGCAGTTAAGTGTTACACTAATGCAAGCTTCCAGACTGATCGTGACGATTTAAGGTCACAGACGGGATATGTTTTCATTCTGAATGGTGGAGCTATTACTTGGAAGAGCTCTAAGCTAAGTGTGGTTGCTCAATCCACCTGTGAATTAGAGTACAATGTTGCATCGGATGTTGCCAATGAGGCTGCCTGGATAAAGAAGTTCATTGTTGATCTCGACGTTGTGCCTAGCATGAAGAACCGATCGAGATACAGTGTGACAACACTTGTGCCATTGCTCTTGCAAAGGAACCAAGGTCACATCAAACCACAAGGCATATACTCAGAAAATTCCACTATATTAGAGAGATAATAGAGCGTGGAGATATTGTAATAAAAAAAGTTCATATAGATCTAAATCTGGTTGACCCCTTCACTAATGTGACACCCGACAAACTTAGGTTAATAACTTTTCTCAAACTAGTAAGTCTTCCTTAGTGAGTCATGCATACATTACACTTAACTAGGTCAATTGAGTCATTATGATGGTTTCGGGAATCATCGGGAGTCGTTACAATGATCCACGGGATCATTGTGAGTCAGTCCATAACCATGTGTACAAGGATTGGTGATTTGTAGAATTATCGGGTTTAACGCACACATGCAAGTCTCGAGTCCCGGGGATTGGTGAATGAATGTGAACATGTTAGTTTTCAAGTATTATGTGTTTATAATCATTATATAACTTGTTGGTATGTGAATACGTGTTTTTATGTGTTAAAATAGTGTTTAACCCGCCGAAAACCCGCACGGACCTGTAGGAGTGAGTAGCTAGCTAATTGCCTTATGTTAGGGGTGAGTAGCTAAGCTAATTGCCTGATGATAGGGGTGAGTAGCTAGCTAATCGCCTGTTATATGGGTGAGTAGCTAGCTACTCGTGTGTAATTAGGGGCGAGTAGCTCATAACAAGGGCTACTCGCATGTTGTAGCATGGACGACTAGAAACGCCTATAAATACCACCCTTGTGTTATAAAACATCATTTGTGAAACCCTAACTCACCCCAAACCTCTCCCACGCCATAATCAACCTCTGGAACACGTTTTTGCCCTAGAATCCATCCTTTCAAGCTTTACACATCATTCTTTAGCAAAACCTAAGGTGTGTCATCCATCCTAAACCTTTATCATGTTATTATGTTGATCCCTAAAGGTCCAGACCTGGTTTTGTGATGTTTGTGTCTTTGAAAACCTTTGAAATCAGTTATTAAACAAATCTAATCCTTCAAGATGTCTTCTATGTGGTGTATTCATGCAAGAAATGATTTTTATGGTTAAAACATGGGGATTCTTATGTGTTTGATGTTCCACTGATATGGATATGTTGTTAGGATGTTTATCTAGGATTTTGAAGGTTGTTTGTCGTGTTTTGATGGTAATATGCATTTTGACCCGTTTGAGTGATTTAGAAGGATTTAGGGTGTTATGATATGATTTGTTGATTGTATGATGTTAGGGTTTGTATTAGGATGGTGTAGTAACAGTAGGATGATGATTCGCAACGTTGTCATGTGATGAAATTCGGATATTTGCCATTTAGGGTAAGTTGTGCATGCCTTGATGTGATGTTTTCATAATACTATGCTATTTTGGGAAATGCTTGCAATTAGGGTTGTTAGACTAATGATAAATTGGGGGTTTTCACGTGGAATGGGCTGCTTGATAATTTGGGATCGATGTTGGGTGTTTTTACATGTCTCGGATCTGATTTGGGAGGTTAAACACGCGAAAAGTGACCCTTGGACTGCAGGGGCGAGTAGGAAAGCTACTCGCCTGTCCAAGGGGCAATTAGGAAGCTAATCGCCTGCCTTAGGGGCGAGTAGCTTCCTACTCGCCTGAAATAGGGGCAATTAGCTTTGCTAATTACCTATTTGATTCCTAATCGTGTGTTTTGCTGTTGTAAGTGTATTTTATGATCCCGGAACATGGTTGACACCTAGGAACATGTTTGGAACCTTGCCTTGATTCCTTCCACCAAACTTCGATTTGTGCGCTCAACTTGGCCATTACCTTGCGGGTGCGCAATTGATATGAAAATCGGTAGATATGCAAGTCATCATACCATTTCAACATCCCCTTATCCGCGAACTGTGTGCCATTGTCTGTGACGATGTTGAGGGGAAGGCCAAAGCGACAGATGATAAATTCCCATATAAATTTCTTCACATGTGCTGCTGTAATTTATGCCAAAGGCTTGGCTTCCACCCACTTAGTGAAGTAATCAATGGCCACAATCAGATACTTTCGCTTCTTAGTCGTCATTGGGAATAGGGGTGTTCAGAATTCGATAATGATTCAAAAAATTCGAAATTTGACTTAGTTTGATTCGATTATTAAGAATTCGAATTCAATTCAATTTGAATTCGAGTCCAGTAAATCGAATACGAATTTATGATTTTAAATTCGATTCGATTCGAAATTCGAATAAAAACTATACATGTATATTTTTTAAATATATATACACACGTACACATTATTATATACACAAATATACACATCGAAAAAAAAGAACTTCTAAATTTTGGTTAAGCTCTAAGAATCCATAGTCTCGATCTATAACTTTTACCATAACCATATTTACCTTATAAATCACAAAACTCTAACAAACTGTACTCTCTACTATTTTTACTATTCCCGTTTTTGACATATTGTTGTTTATCAATTTTGTAGATTTGTATTTTATATGTTAAAAATAATGAGTTTGTATTAGTTTTAAAACTAAAAATAAAACAATTTATTAATTATGGTGAATTTGAACTAAATCGAATTTATTCGAGTCGAATAAATTGAATTTTAATCAAATACGAATTAAAGTAAAAATATTAGAAATTCGAGAAGTTCGATTCGAATAATTTAAAAATTCGTTATTCGATTCGTTGAACACCCCTAATTGGGAATGGGCCGACGATGTCTATTCCCCACTTTTGAAATGGCCAAGCGGAGGTGACAGGGATCAAGTCATTTTTGGGCGCATGGCGCTGGCATGAATCGTCCTTTCTATCCTTTTTTTGTACCTCGTACCTGCCAGAGATCTCTTCAGGGAATGGCTCCGAGCTGTCTTGATGATGTGTGTTTTAGATATGGGTCCGTGCGCACGTGCGGATACATATCTCTTCAGTATACTTATGAGCTTTGATACCACCGAATACAAAAATGAATCGCAAACTCCAAACTATCTTGTACCACACAAGGTAGATGCTAAAAGGTTGCATAAATTACATAAACATATAGATAAACCCCAAATTTAGAGAGCGCTCGACGTATTAACTATAGTATTAAACATTAACTATAGTAACATTCTAGTATCATTAAGAAAGAATAATCCGCTAATCTAAAAAAACGACTAATATTAAAAGACTAAAGTAACAATTTCTTTGAGTCACTATCCCTTTCATCGGTATTCGATTCACATATTGTTCGACTACTCATGTTATCGGATTCCTATCATTATCAATTACTTTTAAAAAAAGTTTACCTCTAGTTTTTTGAGTAGGGAGTTTCACTTGACCCACTTAATAATTTATTTGCTTTCATCGACACACCTAGCATCCAACTTCTTTCTTAATTAACTTTTTAGTTAGTCTCTTGAGACCATCCAACGTAGTCAGTAACCGAGTGTTGGTGAAACCGGTTCGGGTATGGAACCCGTTTTTTGAGGAGAGAGTGACTGGTTTCAATTATGATTTTTTTTCCTCATGATATAAGCGGTTCGGGTTAGATATAACCGAGCTGGAACCGATTTCAAAGTATATGGTTACAACTCAATGCATGCCCGACAAACAGGGTCGGGCATGACATGGGTGTTTTTAGGCAAGCCGGTTCGGATTATAAACAGGAGCGATATTTTCATTGGGCTGGGTCGGGTCCATACAGTTATATTTATCGGGCATAGGGTCGGGTTCTTTTTTACACCTCTATAGACTATAAACCAGTTCCTCAGTATTAACTTGACAAGGAAAGATCGATCGAACCAGACAAAATATAATTCAGAAGCCCTAACTGAGGGATCGCTGCTAACCTACACCGCTCAACAGAGGCCAGAGACGACGGTCTGCTGCTGCAACAGGTTAGGGTTTTTTTTTTGTGTTAAAAGTTTGTTTTATGGTGTTAATCCTCAATTATTGTCCTAATTCACATATATTTAAATCCTAATATTCGGTTATCACTTGTAAGATATAAATTTACAAGTTATTGAAGGAACACCTCCAGTATTATAAATTAAACTAATTAGGTTAAGACTCTGTTGCTATATCTATAAAGTTAAATGTGTATGTGTGTTAACAACTAGTTTCCAGGTCTTGCTTGATATTAAATTGTTTTTATGTTAAATAAAAGCCCCCTAATAGCGATCCAACTACGATAAAGTGCTAGGTAAACGAGCAACAAGCTGTGTTGCAACCCGTTTTGGATGGCAAAACCGATCCTATTAATTATGTTTAATTGTTTGATGTTGTTTTTATCATTGTTTGTTGTTTTCTTTGATCTGACCGACCTACGTGATGACGTTAGATTCATTATATAATATTGTTGTGTGATTATATTTCGTCAGGCATCCCCAACTTGTGCAGTTTTGAATTCAACTAATTTGTTGTGAAGAAGGATAGGGAAAGATGCTTTCAGGTTTGAAGTTTATTCCTCGTGATGAGATCGATAAAGTAAGTGCCGTTTCTTTGGTTATATTTTCTATATCATTACAAATGTGAGGTGTTGCTCAAGGTTTAAAAGAACGGAAACGAGCCTTGAGGCGTTTTCCCTTCGCGTTATGAGGCGTAAGCCTTGAGGCGAACTTGAGGCATAAGCTCGAGGCGCAGTCAAAAAATAAATATGAAAATTATGTGTCTATCAAAAATAAAATACTTGACCTAGAAAAGTCTAAAACATCAAAAACACATATCCAAAATAAAATAATTGACCCAAAAAGTCTAAAACACCAAAAAAAAAAAAAAAAAAAAAAAAAAAAAACACATCAAAAACACCCTAAACCACCCGAGATGCACATTTTCTTAGCGCCTCAGCCCTTAGAGGCGTATGTACAATCTAAACCCCATGAGGCGCGCCTCAGACTCGTTTTCTTAGAGTTTCACCTCGAGGCGTACGCCTCACCCGCTTTTTTAAACCATGGTGTTGCTTATGTATTAAAATGATATCTTTTTATAGGCGAATGATGAGCGGTCAAGTGATTCAGACACAAGGAAAAGTAATAAGAAGAAAAAGAAGTCTCGTCATCATGAGGATGGGTATGAGAAAATCAAGAAACGGTCTAAAAAGAAGTGGTATTCCTCGGAAGAAGATTTGTCGGATGATAGTGAAAGTGGTAGTGATGATACAAGGACCCGTAGGAAAAGGAAGGTTAAGTCTAAGAAATCAAGGAGTAGTAGAGAATATTCCAGTGATGACGATGATGAAGATAAGAAAGGGCATAAGAAGAAGGGAAAGAAAAGATTAGACAAGAATCTTGAATCCGATGAGGATGGTATGAGTTATGAGCTATTTGTGGGATTACTTTGTTAATACTCATAAGGAATTACTTTGTTTCATACATTTTATGTATTGCAGGTGTATCTCGTTCCCCAAATGCTGACAACATTGTAAGGAAAGAAATGGGATTGGAGTGGATGCTTAGACCTAAAGAGGACGTCGCCTCCAAATCAGCGTCAGCTTCTTTCGATCTGCTTGAAGAAACACCTGCCAAGGATGTATGCGTTCATCTTATCATAGCTACTATATAAAATGTCATTTTTACTTCTTAGTTTTTAATATCTTTCTTCGGTATTTGTTCTGTAGTTAAGAAAAGTATAACGGTAGATAAGCTTAGTTCAAATATAAGGACCAATGTTTTCAAGTTATATTTTCAGGTGTCATATTATATTACATTCTTTTCATGGTTTCTTTTATTAGTGAACAATCATGGTTTAACTTTTGGGACATGTGAACGATTGGCTGTATCTTCGTTGTCTGTTGTGGTGGATAAGAATCATAGTAAAGAGTATCTATTGTTTGTAAACTTGGCAAAATTCTGTGTTATTGGTGACGTCTATATGCTTCGGGATAACTTAGGAAATTGTGTGCTGGTAGCTATTTTAGTGAACAAAAAGGAAGGGAAAATATGCTTTGAACATTCAAAATGACATCCAATAACCCTGAGCTGGTGCATGGGTAGTGCGTATTTGTTGAACAAGCTATACAAAAAAAATTAACTGTTAGGGCACACGGGTGGTCCGTGATGGCCACCCCGTGATAGCTTGATGGCCGCGAAACACCACCCCTCCCTTCCAAATCACGGCCGCGAGCAAAGATACTGTGATATATATCACGGCCAAAACAATTGTGAAAGTTTGTTGGTGGTCCGTGTGGCAGCCAAAGTCAACAACAACATCACATGCTTTTTGTTTTTTATTAAAAAATAGTGATGGGTCCCACCAAAAGTCACTTTTTCTTTGTTTTTTATTGAAAAATAGTAATGGGTGTGATGGAATGAGGTGTCACAAGGTGATTGGGTGTGATAGTTTTAGTGATAATTGTGAACACCACCACATGGGTTTAGTGATGAAATGTGATAAAATGAGGTGGCACAAGATGATTGGGTGTGATAGTGTGATGAGTGTGATAAAATGGTGACCACCCCATGTGCCCTTATATCAAGTTATTAGTTGATTACGTTAGCTAATAGTCTCTAAATCTTCCTTTCACCTTGGAGCATTTGAAGCCTAATGCCTTGATCATGTTATGTTTTTATCTTCAAAGTGCTCTTATACCTGTTTTTTGGGGTATTTCGTGTATTAAAAAAAAATAGTTCTGCAAGGATTGCAATATAGACCATCAGTTTTTTTGCTAATTACTATTTACTAACCATCTATAGTTTTTATATTCAGATTAAAATGGTGAATCCAAGAGAACTGAATCCATACTTTAAGAATGATGGAAGTGGCTATCCAGAAGAGGAAGAAAAAGAGGGAGAGAGTAATCTGCTGTCAACATCTGTAGTAGGAGATGGAGGTGCCAGCTGGAGGCTTAAGGCGTTGAAACGTGCTCAAGAGCAAGCAGCTCGTGAAGGAAAAAAGCTTGATGAGGTTCCTCATTTTTCATTAATATGTAGTCCATCACCATCTATTACTGATCCTATTATACTTAATTATAAGTATCATTACCTATTATCTAAATATTTTGACTTTACAGGTAGTTGGAGAGCGCTGGGGTTCTTTAGGTACACTAGCAGTTTCTGTGGCATCAGGTTCTGCTGCACCTTCTCATGCTCACCTTCATGCCATCAAAAACAGAATAAGAACGCAGTCTAGGGATCAACAAAACGTAAGCATTTTTTACCTTTCATTTTCATTTGCATTTGCATTTGCATTGATACATTGCAGTTTTAATCATACATGGGTCATTCAGTATTTATTTAAGGGAAAATATGTGTCCAAGAGACTAACCTTGACAGAAGGCTTACTAGGCTACCGATGTTTGCTCTAGCTCCTAAGGCTGACTGGTGTGGTGGTGCCCCCTCCACCTCAGCGTTTTTTTTGTTCAAACGGGCGCCTCACGGTTTTTAGCACCAAGCACCTATAACATTAATATTCAAAAGACGAATCAGTTTCATTACTTTGTTCGAGTTCAGCTTAGTGGACTTTTTTTCACTTGGTTTGGTTGGTGAAGTTTGCCATATGTGTCAAATGTGAATGTTGTGCACTTGTATTTTCTCTATGTTATTGCTGAGTTTGTTTTATAATGGTGTGTATGTATTGATATCAGGACACTGAAAGGGACAGCAAGAAGGAACGCCTGACCATCATCATACTAAAATGAGAATGCCGAGATCTGATGATTCCTTATCTTGGGGGAAGCGTAAAAGTCAAAACATGTCGGCTAAGGATGCTGGTGTCATTTCTTCTGCATTGTCCAGCATGCAGAAGTTTAGCAATGATGGGAGCTTTATGCAACAATTCAAGTCTCAGCAGCAGCAAGAAAAGCAAAATGATGACTCATGTACAGATCATGATTCAAATTTAATGCCTGATGTATCCAAATATAAAGAGCCATTATCAAGTAGAACAGACATAAAGCCTGCACTAAGTGCAAACCAGTTGGCTGCTAAAGCAATGCAGCTACGTATGAAAGGAAAGCATGACGAAGCTGACAAACTTCTGGTTAGTTTTCACGTCGCTCCTATCCTATCCTCATTTGATTTTTTTTTTTATATTTATTAGCAAGCAAAGTAAAAGTATGGTAATGTCGTTTATGGGGTGTGACATCTTTTTTATTTTATTCACCGTTTGGAAAAGGAACAAATTAAAAAATGTGGTGTTTGAAAATTTGCATACTCACAATCCAGTGAACAGATTAATGAGAAAGTCGATTAACACCATGAACCAACATCCATGATCTTAATTGAAAGAGACTTGCATATGCACATTTTTGAAAGAAAACAGTTAGGGTGCTGTTAAGTTTAGTTGAGAATTGCGAGAGACAGTGCATCAAAATAGCTGTTTTTTTAAAATACTTCCAGATCCATATTTTTAATTCTGACTTGTGTTTGATATAAATAGTAAATATAGCAGTTGTGGCATAGTTATCAAAGGCGCTAGGCGCACTCAAGGCGCATAGGCCTCGCCTGGGGCCTAGGCGCGAGGCGCAAAAAAAAGCGAGGGCCTCGGATAAAAAAAGCGAACAACAAAATAAAGTAAAAATATATTAAAATAATACTATTTTTCATCTAGTTAGTATCAAAAGTTTTAAAATATTGATGTATTAGTGTATAGAAGTAGTTTTTCCTTAGATAAAAGTAGAAATATGGCTGGAATCTAGCCATAATTTAACGAATTTGGCTGGAAACTCTCCGGAATTTGGGAATCTAGTTGAAATCTATGCCTAAACCATCACCTGAAGAAGTAAAGCGCAATTTCCTCGACTCAAAGAGCAAATGCATCGCCTCGCCTAAAAAATGGGCCTAGGCGCAAGAAGTGATGGCTTTTAACAACTATGAGTTGTGGTAGATTATATGTTTTATATTTGATTGTAGGTGTTCTGTATATGACTTTGTTAGAAGTTAAGACCTAAACTTTTATCTTCCATAGTGAAATCACTTTCCTGATTGTATCGAAACCTGTTTTTCTCTTCATGACCTTGTAGTTCTACACTTCTACCAAACGGTACATTCTGGTGAACTAATTTGTAATTACTTTGTTATTTCAGAAAGAGACAGAGGTGTATGAAGCGAAAAGCAAACCAGATATCTCTAACAGAACCAATTCAGAGGGTGATGGAACCACAAGCAGGTAATTCTTTCATCGAGCAACTAAAACTTGCTTATATTTGCCAAGGTTTTCTCCCGAATTGAAAAAAAAACAAAGAATATTGTTTTGAAAATATTTTTGTTCGGGTGTCATATACTTGATTTTTGTTAATCGGTTGACATGGTTGCTTTTACGGTATAGGTATATTATGCACGGTTTAAAAAGTCGTGAAAAGAAGAAAGAAGAAGATGCGGACATGCATGTAGCACGTTCAATAATGCAAAACAGAAAGTTTAGTATATCTGGTCAAGCAGATGATGAATATGATTACGATGATGGACCTAAGAAAAAGAAACGCGGTAAAGGTGACAATGGTGCTCCCAAGTCAGCTGGAAATACCCGTTTTGAAAAAGGCATTTTAACCCAGAAAGAACGCTGCAACTTTTGTTTTGAGAATCCTAAGAGGCCACGCCATCTAGTTGTAGCAATCGCCAATTTCACATATTTAATGTTACCTCCATGGCAACCTGTTGTACCAGGACATTGTTGCATATTGCCCATGCAGGTTAGCCGTTTGTCACACTCAACTCAACTTTCTTTTATTTACTCTCTGGGTTGATAAAATTTATTTTTTTATGTAGCATGAGTTGGCAACGAGAAGTGTGGATGATAACGTGTGGGACGAGATACGCAACTTCAAGAAGTGTCTTCTAATGATGTTTGCTAAACAAGACAAGGAGGTTGTATTTCTTGAAACAGTGATGGGGCTGGCAAAGCAGAGCAGACATTGTATGATAGAATGCATCCCTTTGCCTCCAGATGGCGGTAAACAGGCTGCTCTCTATTTTAAGAAGGTTTGTTTATGGTTTTGCTCTTCATTCGTTTCTAAAGTTACTTTCCTACAGTCTAAACATGGAATAGGAGTACAAAAATCTGTGACATTATTGTTTTAAACCAGGGGTAGCAATCGTGTAGGGTTGACAGGCTGAATTGATAAACGACGCACTTAAAATCGTGTAACTAAAACATGGCCCATTTATCTAAATGAGTCAAACAGGTTGTAAACGGGTTTGTGTGTTGTAATACATTGGTTCAACGGGTCGGTGGGTTGACGTTTTCCGATGTGAACTCTTATTCAAATTTCAAACCGGTTGAGGGGTAGACCTTTTGAGTCAAATGCTTAAAAAATGTAGCTTGAAAACGACTTGTTTATTAAACGAGTTAGATATGACAACCCAAAACCTGATTAATTTTTACACACTGAAAAAATATTATAATAATAGTTTCGCATTTTCACGAATGACAAATGAACCGAAGAAAACAATGAGGATAATTGTTATGTTTGTAGGCAATTGATGAAGCCGAAGATGAATGGAGCCAACACAATGCCAAGAAATTGATCGACACAAGTGTGAAAGGGTTGCGACACTCGATACCAGAAGACTTTCCATACTTCCATGTGGAGTTTGGTTTGAAGAAAGGGTTTGTTCACGTTATCGATGATGAATCACAGTTCAAGAGCAATTTTGGTGTGAATGTTGTAAGGGGTATGCTACAGTTACCTGCAGAAGACATGCATCGCCGCCACAAATATGACTCTATCGACACTCAAAGAGAAGCTGTCGCGAATTTTACTCGAGATTGGGAGCCTTTTGACTGGACCAAGCAACTTGATTAGTATGTATTTCTATCTTCTCTTGTGTCAATGCTACATTATTATTATTGTGTGTGTTTTCTGTTTGTAGACAAACAAGCAAATTTTAATTTCCATCACTTGTGAAATGTCGATTAGGGACTTGGTCAGGCTGTCAGAATCTTCAAACCAAGGTATGACAAATTGACAAGTAAAGATCATCTCGGCCGGGTTCTCTGGCCATTAACCCTGTGGGACTCTCAGTTCGCGAGCGAGTTGCCACTCAGTTCCCTATGACTAACTTATTC
This sequence comes from Ambrosia x helenae, assembly GCA_030844895.1. Taxonomy (NCBI): domain Eukaryota; kingdom Viridiplantae; phylum Streptophyta; class Magnoliopsida; order Asterales; family Asteraceae; genus Ambrosia; species Ambrosia x helenae. The sequence continues at coordinate 84,203,338 of CM061230.1, read as the reverse complement.
CGCGCCTGATCTGTGCATGTTTCTGATTGATAGTGCTTGCAGAGGTGATATAACATAATATTTCGGTGATACTTGTTTTAAACTGAAATATAACATGTGGGTGTTTTATTTTTGTGGTATAGCGCTTTTTAAATTGTTTATTTTTGAATCTTTTATTTGTTTACTCCATAAATATTTTTATAGTGTAGTAAATGCCTAGTGCTAAAAATATGATAATTGTCATAGTTTATAAATTTTGCCAGTGTAATGAGGGGTAGTAAATGCTCTTAACAAGTTGTTTACAAATGATTATAAGAAAAATCAAGTTTATTAGACTATGAGTTGTGGTAGAGGCAAGGCTTGGGAGGACTTGCCGTTACGTCAATAAATCGTGGGCCCTTCTCTTATGATGACAACTTGAGGACTACCCAAGGGTGCGGGGTAGTCTTCCTTGGGTAGTCCTTTACTTTTATTAGCTAGCATTTAATTTTTATTTTCTAATTTTTAAATAATTAAAATAAATAACATAAAAAGTCACATAATATTAAAAAAAAAGGTTACAATAGAATTTTTTTTAAAAAAAAAAAAACAAAACCTAAAATTTAAAAAAGAAAAAAGACCGAAAGTAATCAATTGCCATGCCAAAAGACGGGAGATGCTGAATTCTTTCCCCTGAGTAGACCGATAGTCTTGTTGTGTGCGTTAGACTGCCACTCGTTGGGTAATACCAGAGTTTGCCTTCATCGTGGCTTGAAATATGGTGTTCCATCTCGTACACCTTCTGTATAGCTCCGCCACTTATTAACGAGCTGATTCGCGGTGCGGTGATTTGTTTAGCTTAATCGATTGAATTCCGCCAAAACATTGTTTCAAAAAGAAGACGTATTTGCATTTTTGATGTTGTTAGGTTCATATTGAAGATTAGAGCACTCACATCCCATCCATCAAATGTATGTGAGTGTGTCCACCAAATTATATGGGATGAGTGTAAGTAGTTGTGAGTGGAGGAAACATAAAATATTTAGTGGAAGCACTGTTCCACCCTAAATATGAAAAGCTACTGTTCACCCCTATATATATTTTAATATTTTTGTAAGTAGTTGTGAGTGATGAGAGAGAAAATGTAATGATAAAAGTATGAAAAAGTATTATTATTTTAATTAGGAGAGAGAAGATTTAGAGGTGAAGTAGTGATTTTTAGTGTAATTTGATGGATGAGATTTGATGGAGGGGATGTGAATGCTCTTATAGGGGAAAGGTGAAGAAATATGGATGATTTTAAAATTTTTTTTTTGAAGAAATGGTTTTTAAAATAATTTAACGACTACTTTAGTGTGGGGCCTCACCAATTTCAAACAAACCAATCAAACACACTACCCAAATCGTCCAATTCTAGCCGTTTATGCTGAGTTGGGAACGACCGGGGCAGTGTTGGCCGGCCCAGGATGCGGTCGACGTGCTCTTGCCATGCCCATACCTCACAGTCTAATTTTCTTATCATGCATTATGTTAGCATATGAAGACGACATTTCTTATTTATTTATTCATTTACTGGTTTATTCATGGGTGCTTCTCGGGATAGACAAATCTAATATGAAGTGATAAAATGTGTGTACCGTAAAAAGAATAGATCGTTTTTTCAGAAATTATTTTAAATGTTCAACACTTAATAACTTATAAAACATACCTTTAATTCTACATGTGCACATCTTATTCCAGTGAAATCTCTCTACAACTGTCACTTTCTCAAAACACTTCAAATCTATGATGTGGACCTAGAAAAAAAATGAACAAATTGATATTCAATGATATATCATGTTGATGATTGATTTAACATGCGTGCATGGTGGGCTGATTAATTATCCACTTATTAGCTAGAGATTGACCTAGTGTGTAAAAATTGCAAGTTCTAACCCGCTTAGCAACCTTTGTAATCAATGTTCCTAGCAACACCAATCAAAATACAATTTTTTTTACCAAACTGACTAAATCTGTTAATATATATGTAGTTTTATTTATCGGCTAGCTAAACGGGGTATCCCAGCATTTTGCTTTAGACGCGGAATCGGTTCGTGACGGTGCCAAGACGCTTCAACTGAGATACCCCACAAGACCCTGGCCAGGAATCAAGGGGCTGCTAGGAATTGAACTGGAGACCTCCACAGGCGGGAACACACCAAAGGTGTTAAACCCTCTCACCTCAACCATGTTGCCCTGGTGTCATTGGCGAATATATATGTAGTTAGCGGATTCTTATATGAAATAGTAGATTCAAAAGCATATATATTATCTTAACATGATTAATGACTTGTATAGACATGATTAATGAATTAATCAACACATTGTGTTTTTTTCTGCATAAACAAAACCCACAAAAAGAGTCGTTTTTTTCTGGCGTGCTCGTTGAAAAGATAATAAAACGCTCGCTAATTTGGTGTAATTTTTTTTTAAAAAAAATGTATATAAAAGTTACTAACGTTTAAAAATTGTGGACTGAAGTGCATGTGCCATGCATACGAGAAAGAAAAAGACCTTTGGAGGGAAATCACGGGGTGTGAAGGTCTCACTTAGTGTTATGTGCATAAACCCTTTTCGTTTATTATATCTACAGATATAGATAATAAAGATAAAGATAAATATAATAAAGAGATAATAAAGATTATAAATTAATAAATATTAAGTTAATTAGGTTATTTATAACCCATTATTTTTGGTGGGAATTAAAGGGTGGAATGGCTTCACCAAGTGACATATGTCCCGAAAGCTTTCTGGGAAAGACAAATCTAATATAAAGTGATAAAACGTGTGTTATGAAATAACATAGAAATTAATGTACTACAATACGAAAAAAACAACAATTTTAATCATGTGAATAAGAATGAAAATGTACATTTAGATAAGGAGTAGAGATAGAAGCAACTGTTGTAAGACGTGATTGAAGCGGTGGTCCAGGTACGGATTTTTTCTACCTCTACCTCTACGTACTCCCTCTTAATATCAGGCCCAAAGTTAAAAAACTAAGGCCCAATAATAAAGCCCAGCAAGTAAAATAGGTTTGCTAGCAGTCGTATAAACTGATCACCTAGGGTTTACTCCAACACCTTAACCACAGGGTGTCACTAACACCTCCTCCGCCGCCGCCGTACACTTCCACCGGAGACACCGATCCCTTCCACCCCACACTGCAGCCATGGTACCCTCATCTTTCTTTTATCTTATTATTCTCTTACAATTTTCTTTCTTTCTATTACAAAATGTTTCATTTTATGTTTTTAAGCGATTAATATTTCAACTGATTGGATCTGGGTTTTTTTTTTTAAAATTACTGTTATTATTATGTGTTTGCAGGCTCGTGGATTGAAGAAACATATGAAGAGGCTTAATGCCCCTAAGCATTGGATGCTTGATAAACTTGGTGGTGCTTTTGTAAGTATATTGTGTTTTTTGCTTTTTTATGGATGGTGGTTTGTGGTTTTTATCATTATTATTATTATTATATTATTATTATTATTATTGTTATTAATATTATTATTATTTTGTGTGTGTTTTAGGCTCCTAAGCCATCGTCTGGACCCCATAAATCAAGGGAGTGCTTGCCTTTGATATTGATACTGAGGAATAGGTTGAAGTATGCTTTGACATACCGTGAGGTTCAGTCTATTTTGATGCAGCGTCATGTGCTTGTTGATAACAAGGTCAGGACTGACAAGACTTACCCTGCTGGTTTCATGGGTAAGTACGCTTGTTTTTTTGTTCTTTATTGTTTTTGGTGTGATGAATTAAGAAGCATTTGTTGTGCTTGTTATTGTTTGTGTTTAAAGAATGAATTAAGAGTTTCTAAGGCTTAGCAGTTATAATCGATGGGATATTGGTTATAGTCCCTCTGCAAAATATCGGTCCAGAATATGGATTACAATATTCTGGACTGACTGATATTTGAAAGCCTTGGTTGACGTCGACTTGGTGGACGATTTCATGGCTTCGATTAGACCATGTTCCAAAGACTGTCACTTTTGAGTTTTGACAAATTTTTACGTTATTAAATATTGGCCCTTGACCGGTATTTGATTTGAGACCACATTAACTGCTTAGTTCTACGGCATAGTTGTCAAAAGCGCGAGGCGCACCAAGTGCGCTGCGCCCTTTGAGGCGCGTGCCTAGGCACTGAGGCGCACTATTAGGGCTGATTTTCAGCCAAATTCAGTCTAAAAGTTGCCCAAACCTCTAAAACATCCTAAATGAGCTATGAACAAGTCCTAAACAACCCGAAAACATTCTAAAGTAGCCCTAAACAAGCCTAAAACATCTCTAAAATCCCTAAAAATGTATTTTATACTATGCGCCTAATTATAAAAAAAGCTCTCGTTTTTATGCGCCTTGCACCTAGGCTTTGGCTCGGTCTATGCGCCTTTAGTGTGCCTAGGTGTTTTTGCAACTATGTTCTACGGTGGTAGTGATTTATATTAGCATCAGAATTGGTTGCATTGTTTGTAATTTTATAACATATGATGTGGCATTGTGGTGTTTTGAGATTTGAGTAGCAGCTGAGTTTCTTACCTTTAAATTTAAATTATATGCTTATTGCTTGCTGTTCCTATTTAAAGTGTTTTAGTATATTTAGTGATGCATCTTTTACAAGTTGCATGTTTTGTATGGTAGTTTGCATATTATGAGGCCTAGTAGTCTATTCGTGAAGCCTGTTTACTTTTATGTTCTGATATCGTGCATTAGTTTGTGTATATTGAAGATCGGGCACAGGTCCATGTATGAAGTTACTAGTTCAAATGAATTATCTTTTTTTTTTCTACCTGATATGTAATTGAGTTTAATTGAATTATCTTATGTTTTTTTAACTAATATGTTCTGCTGATCAGACGTCGTCTCAATTCCTAAGACCAATGAAAGCTTCAGGCTTTTATATGACACCAAGGGCAGGTTCAGACTGCACTCTATTAGGGATGAAGAATCAAAGGTTAGTTGGCTAACTTGAAGCAAAATAGACTTAATTATGTAGATAGCTTTTGGTATATGTTAGCTTCCTTTGTGGTGTGTTTTTTTGAGTTGCTATCGTTTTTGCAGTTCAAGCTGTGCAAGGTTCGCTCTGTCCAGTTTGGTTCAAAGGGATTCCTTACATCAACACCTATGATGGACGAACCATCCGCTACCCAGATCCTCTTATCAAAGCTAATGACACAATCAAGCTCGACTTGGAATCAAACAAGATTGTTGACTTCATCAAGTTTGATGTCGGGAATGTTGTGATGGTTACTGGTGGGCGCAACACAGGCCGTGTTGGAATCCTCAAGAACAGGGAAAAACATAAGGGAAGCTTTGAGACGGTTCACATTCAGGATGCTACCGGCCATGAGTTTGCTACTCGTTTGGGAAATGTGTTCACTCTTGGAAAGGGTTCTAAGCCGTGGGTGTCTCTCCCCAAGGGCAAGGGTATCAAGTTGACCATCATTGAGGAGGCTAGGAAGAGACAAGCTGCTGCCGCTGCTGTTGCTTGATTATGTATTACAGGCATCATCTTTGCTTGCTTTATGTTTGGTTATGTTACATTTATATCTTAGCACTTGTTTGAATTTCGGTACAATTTTGCAACTTTGGATCTGCATGTTAAGGTTAGTATGATTATGAATTTGAGACTTTTCACCGATTGTGGTTTTTAAAGTTGACCTTTGCATGTTAAGGTTAGTATGAAGGCTAGAATCTTGTTTTAAAAACAATTTACAAAATTGGAATGATATATTTATATGTATGCATTGTGATCTTGGTATTAAGCCTTAGCTTTGCTATAGGTGGGATTAACTGAGTATGATAATGATAATGATGATGCATTGTGATCTTGACTGTGTTTGCAATCCAGATTTGATACGGGACATGCCTCTGTGATAGCTAAAACAAGTGTCAAGATAAACCAATGTTTTAGTAGAACTATTCTATAAATTTTCTAGTAACATAAACCAATGTTTTAGTAGAACTATTCTATAAATTTTCTAGTAACATGTTTTTCATGCAAGTATGCTCAATATTACAAAAGAAAATCAACCAACAAACCTTCTTAATTAATGAGTTTTTGTGTACAACCACTAAGTCACTAACCCATAAACGCGAATTTTCTCTCATTTGTACGGTGGCTAAAAACCTCCATAAGCTCAAAAGATAGGATAGATTCCATGAGGTCAAATTCTTTCAATAACTCATTCTTATTTTTAACCATACTTGCTAGAGAATATTATAATTGGGTAGCAATATTGAGGGTCCACCATCTCTCTCTTCTCGATCTATCCCTAACAGTGAGTACTACCCTCTATGGGTACCCCATGACCGACGGTGGTGTGCCCACAGAGGTAACCCGCAAGCCACTAGCGCCTTACGCCTCTATACCAAATGATCCTTCAAATGACGATACAAACGTCATAACTCAGAATAGTTGTTGCATAAATATTGAATCTTGTTATACTTCGATCTTATCACAAAACTTTCATTTGCAACTTGTCCTTAGAAAACTCCCACCATCACTTATTCCTGCATCTTTTAGCACTACTTTCTAGATACCACAAATCAACGTTCCAAATCGAGGTCACTTCGTGATAGGATGAGACCTGGTCAAATTATAAAAATATTGTCTCTTTAAATAAACATCATATTTAAGCACTATAAATGGTGAGATAAAAGTCTAGAGGCGCACCTCCAAACCGGTTCTTGACTGAATCCAAAGTTCAACCCGAACCAAAACTGGTTCAAGCCTATAGAAAGTGTAGGTTCGGGACCCGGCCATTTGTGGTCTTCTCATTTGAAACGGTTTGAACCCGAACCAAACAGGTAAAAATCAACTATTAATTGCTCAAATAACCGGGCAACAAACTGGCATACGGCCATGCCCAAATCAGTATATGAACCTGAATTGAAACCGGTTCTGACTTTATGTTGACCAATCAAAACCAGTTTAAACTCAAAAATCATGAAAAAAAAATATGTTAACTCACTTTTTAACAAAATTTTAAATATATATATATATAGGGGTGGATAATATGGAAACCTCATGTTTAGGAAAAACCCCTAGAAATCCTCTAGTGACCATTGATCAAGTTTGATCAATGGTCCATAATTAATTCCTATATAAAATTCAAAAGCAAGTGGGCCACGATAATAAAAAATAGGATTAAGGGCAATATAGTAATCTTGAATTAATTTTTTAAAATTTAATTTTATGAATCCTAGGTTTAAAAAGGTTGATTTGACACTTGTCAAGTCACCTCTCTCCTACTTTATGGCACTTTTTCCAGCATGAAAAATTAACGTACGTTAGTGTTGTGAAAAAAAATTCTGACCTCGTGTGAGACATCGCTAACATGTGTTACCAGGCATATACTAAAAGAACATATTAAAAGAACACATACAATGTGTATTTATTTAAGAAATGATAAAAACGATCGTAACAATCAACACTAAAACATATCAAAAACCGTTTAATACAATCATAATTATTTGTGAATTTTCAAACAAACTATCATAACAAACATAGAAAAAATCTAGCTATTCTTCGTTCTTGATCCTCATCATCATCTTTAACTCAAAAACATCTCTTCACCTACAAAAAAAGTAAACACGTGTTAGCCGGGCTCTATAAAACACATAATGGGACATCAATGACATGTGTTAGTGTATTCTAAAATATATGTTTTACTGAAATAACGTATGTTATACAAACCGTAACACATGTTAGTTGGGTATATACTAACATGTGTTAGCATCACTAACATGTGAAAGGGCGTATACTTACATGTGTTAACATCACTAATGTATGTCATATGAACCCTAAAAAGAATAAACCCTTTTTCAGTTTTCATAAACATGTGTTAGTTGGGTATATACTAGCATGTGTTAACATCACTAACATATGATAGGGCGTATACTAACATATCTTTCCTGAAATAATGTATGTCATATGAACCCTAAAAAGAATAAACCCCTTTTCAGTTTTCATAAAGCCAAGAAACTAATTTATTCAAGCTAATTTAAACACCTCATTCACCAAAATATTAAAAATTTATAATCTTTATAAAAAAACATCACTTACCACAGCCACAACACCAACGCCGCCTTCTTCCTAATAGCTTATTCCTGAAAACCAACACTAGAACAGAAACACATGTTAGTTGGGCATATATTAAAACACATGTTAGTTGGGCTCCCCAACTAATATGAACCCTAACACCTGTTAGTTAGGCATATACTAGCACGTGTTAGCATCACTAACATGTGTATAAAAAAAATATCACGTACCACAGCCACATCACTAACTAACATGTGTATAAAACACATGTTAGTTGGGATCCTAAAACACATAATCAAAAAAATTTAATCACATGTGATCTATCAACATCATGTCCCCTATCCAATAATAATCTAACATAAACAAAATAGTAATAAAAAAAATAAAAAAAGGTTAACATAAGGTTTTTTTTTTTTTTTTTTTTTTTTTTTTTTTTTTTTTTTCATTCAAGCATTTGATCAAACACTTGGTGTGCAACCAAAAACTATCTCCAAAAAATATTATTATTATTATTCTAGCAAAACCCAAAACCTATTTCACTAAACCCAAAACATAATAGCTTATTATTATTATTATTATTATTTTATTATTATTTTGAGAAAGATTCATTTTTTTTTTGCAACAATTTTCTTGGAAAACAACTTCTTCTTCACAGAATCACTGACGTGATTCATTTTTTTTAGCAAACAAGTTTTTTTTGGCAACAATCTTGTAGTTTTATTATTTATTAGATCCAGATCTAGATCTCAACTACAACTCTAGATCTAGAAAAGAGAGGGAAGAGGAGAGAGAGAGATAAATTGCATTTTACCTACTTTAAAATCTGAACAGAGCATCACTCGAAAAGTTTGAAACAGAGCACCAGTTGTTCTTCGAGATGATTATGACGAGATGATGACGATGGTGGTTGTTCTAGTGGTTGGAGGCGATGCAGGTGGTGGCCGGTGGTGGTGGTTGTGGTGGTGGTGGTTCAAGAGAGAGGATGGTAGAGAGAGAGAGAGAGAGGAGGGTATGATTTATGATCTGCATTTGAATTTTGAAAAACAAAATGAAGAGAGAGATGTGAGAAACATATATATATAGGAAGAGAGAGAAGGGGGTGGTAACATTGACTAAATTGCCCTTTTGAATATTATTATGTACTAGGTGATGTGTCTTAATATTGACCAAGGAATGGGTTTGCTAGGGTTTTTTCATTTGGAAGAGTTTCTTGTCTATACTTTCACTATATATATATATATATATATATATATATATATATATAGAGTAAAGATCAAATACATATAGTTTTTTTGTAAGAACTGTGAGAATCAAAGGGGGTAAAAAAATTATTTTTTTTTTAGAATTTTTTTTTTCCCATGTGCTTAAACATTCTTTCTAGATGAATAATACAAAAAAAAATTAAAAATTTTTTTTAGTGTAATTACGTCATTAAGGTAAATACATTAGTTTACACTAGAGTAATTATGTAATTACTCTACACGTAATTACTCTACACCAATTTTTTTTTTTTTAGTTTTCAATACTATAATACATGTTTAACAATATGGGAAAAAAAAATTTGAAAAAAAAAATAAAAAAAATACCCTCCTTTGATTCTCACAGTTCTTACCATAAAAATTATTTGTACCGGATCTTTCCCCTATATATATATATATATATATATATATATATATATATATATGGGAGGGATAAAATGAAAACCCTTTTGAGTTGAGAAAACCTTTGAAAACCCATGTAAAAAACAAATTTTTTTTTGAAAAAAATAAGCAATGTAAAATACAAGTTTTTAAGCATTTTGGGCAATAAAATAACAAAATCGCCGATGGGATTTTTTTAAAAAAAAATTAAACAAAGTTGCTAAAAAAACATATGTTTTCAACTATTTGCCTATGTTTTTAGCAACTTTGTTTATTTTTTTTTAAAAAAAATCTAGTCGGCGCTTTTTTTTTTATTTTTTTGACCCAAAACGCTTACAAACATGTATTTTACATTTGTTATTTTTTTCAAAGAAAAAAAATATTTTTTACATGGGTTTTCGAAGGTTTTCTCAACTCAAGCGGGTTTTCATTTTATACTTGACCTATATATATATGTATATATATATATATATATATACATATATATATATATATATATATATATATATATATATATATAGAGTAAAGATCAAATACAAAGTGTTTTTTCGGTAAGAACTGTGAGAATCAAAGGGGGTAAAAAAAATTATTTATTTTTTTAGAATTTTTTTCCCATGTGCTTAAACATTCTTTCTAGATAAATAATACAAAAACAAAGTTAAAATTTTTTTTAGTGTAATTACGTCATTAAAGTAAATACATTAGTTTACACTAGTTTACACTAGAGTAATTATGTAATTACTCTACACGTAATTACTCTACACCAATTTTTTTTAGTTTTCAATACTATAATACATGTTTAACAATATGGGAAAAAAAAATTTTGAAAAAAAAATAAAAAAAATACCATCCTTTGATTCTCACAGTTCTTACTGAAAAAACACTTTATACCGGATCTTCCCCTATATATGTGTATATATATATATATATATCCAAAACAACCAATTAGAAAACGTCAAATAAGGACTACCGGCTAAGCCTTATAGCACTCACATCCCATCCACCAAATGTATATGAGTGTGTCCACCAAATTATATGGGGTGAGTGTAAGTGGTTGTGAGTGAAGGAAAGAGAAAATATTTGGTGGAAACACTGTTCCACCCTAAATATGAAAAGCTACTGTTCACCCCTATATATATTTTAATATTTTTTGTAAGTAGTTGTGAGTGAGGAGAGAGAAAATGTAATGATAAAAGTATGAAAAAATATTATTATTTTAATTAGGAGAGAGAAGATTTAGGGGTGAAGTAATAATTTTTAGTGTAATTTGATGGATGAGATTTAGTAGAGGGGATGTGAATGCTCTTAGCCAACTAAATAAATGATATAAAGATTACCCGGGGTCCACGAAAATGGTAATCAAACCAATACACGTGTAAAGTCCAACTTAATTTTAGTCGACGACTAAAGCTTAGTCCACGCCTTTAGCCACCAGCTAAGGCTTAGCCGTTGCTTATATGCACTGGTTAAGGCTCATCCCCGCTCTTAAATATTTTGTCTTTTTTTTTGGTTTGCTTATGTATTTCGTACCTGGCTAAGGCTAATTCCTAGCCAATTTAGCCAACATTGGTTTTTTCGGGCTCAATTTCCTTGTTGAAAAACTATGGTTTCCTTAATTATTTTTTTATTTTTATTTTTTTTTAATTTTTTTGTGTGAAGAAAAATTTCATTAAACACCAACAAAACGTCACAAGCGTCGTCAAAACGGGGACCCTTGAACAAGCGAGATTAAATCAAGTCTAAGGGATATTTACACCAATCGTTCCAATTTTTTACTTTTAATCTAGATCTATATCGAACCCAAAAGAAAGCGGCCGACTTTATGTTTTCAACAACAACCACTCGCCGACATTTTCCGGTGAATACTTTAGCATTTCGCTCATTCCAAATACACCACATTGATGTATACATGATCCCCCTTATCAGATTCTGCTGATTAGCATTATGTGAACTTGTATCCGCGAGCAACAACAAGTCAGTCACATCAAAAACATATATCGGCTGCAGACGACACCAACTTCCAATACGAATCCATACCTCATAAGCGAACCAACAACCTGTGAAAATATGAGAAGCTGTTTCTGCAGCTTCATTGCAAAAAGGGCAGTTATAATCGGCTACATAAATGCCTCTTTTCTGCAGCTCATGTTTCGTAGGAAGGCGATTTTGTACGGCTCGCCAAATCATTATTTTACATTTCAGAGGAGTCCATCCCTTCCAATTAACTTTTGCACCGTCTGTATTGTCCCTTCTGTTGACAAAGAGCTTCTTGGCTTTACGAACCGTATACGAACCATCTTTGTCGCCTCTCCATTCCCAACGATCCCTGCCTTCTTTCCACTGGTAATCATAAATTTTCTGTAGTAAATTGAATAGTTCCATGACCTCTTTAGGAGAGGAAGGACCTCTACGCCAATCCCAAACCAAATTTTGGACATTATTAATCAACACTACCCGATTTGCCACACTCACCCACTTGTTCTTTTCTAGACAAAATAAATTTGGATATTTATATCTAAAAGGTTCAGCATCGATCCATACATCATTCCAGAAATTGACTGTAGAACCGTCCCCTACAATCCCAACGAACAACCTGTAAAATTGTCTGCCATCCGAAATCTTTTTTTCACCAAGTTTCACAATGTTTTTCCAGCTTCCACTCGAGACATTACTACACGGCAGCATAGACCACATACGATTAGAACCATTACATACAAGCACAACCTTTTTCCATAAACAATTACCCTCTTTCTTAAATCGCCAAGCCCATTTAAGAAGGAGAGCATCATTTGTGTGTATAAGCTTGTTAAGACCCAATCCCCCCCCCTCCTTTTTAGAACGAGTAATATCATCCCACGCCACGCAACAAATCTTTTTTCCTTACTCGAACCCGCCCACAAAAATCTTCTCATAATGCCTTCCATTTGTTCTATCACCACCATAGGAGCTTTGTATAGGGAAAATTAATATACAGGAAGATTTTCAAGCACCGACTTAATGAGTGTCAATCTACCACCCATAGATAAAGTCTTAGCTTTCCATGTACCAAGTCTCGACTTAACCACTTCCACGAATGACGCCCAATAGCTAATGCGGTTCATATTAGCTCCCACCTTAATCCTTAAATAATTGAATGGAATAAGACCCCTTTTACACCCCAAAACCTCCATGATACTATCCACTTCCCAATCTTCCGTACCAAATCCAAACAAATTAGACTTGTTGAGGTTAATACGAAGATCCGAACATAAGTAAAAAACTCGAAGAACACAAGCTATTTTCTCTGGGTTATCACGGGACCAATCACCTAGGATCAAAGCATCGTCAACATAAAAAAGATGTGAAATATCAACCTCATTATCCGAGAAATTAATACCTCTGAATTCACCCATCTCCTTAGCTTTATTCAACATCCAAGAGAGCGCCTCCATAACAATCGGAAACAGAAAATGAGACAGAGGATCTCCTTGATGAAGACCCTTCTCACACTTAAAATCAAAGGTAGGAGAATCGTTAACCAAAACTGACGATCGAGCAGAAGCAAGAATCCCTCTAATCCACATACACCATCTGAAAGGAAAACCCATTTGCGCTAAAATAGAAATCAAGAAGTTCCAATTAAAATTTTCGCAAGCTTTCTCGAAGTCCATTTTTAAGAGGAACACTTTTCTTTTTCTCCTTTTTAGCCATTCCAATACCTCATTCACCATTAACGGCCCGTCTAGAATAAACCTTTCCTTAAAAAAGCCGATTGGGATTCTAAAATAACATCTCCCATAACCTTCTTAATTGAATATGATTAGCAAGAATTTTTGAAATTACCTTACTAACCATACCAATAAGGTTTATTGGGCGCTAATCTTTAAGGCCTAGAGGAGTTTTTATGTTAGGAAATAAAGTAATAAAAGCCGAATTACATCCCGTATTAATAATGCCAGTCTCATGAAACTCCGCCATAATTCTATAGAAATCCTCTTCCAAAACATTCCAAAAGTGTTTAACAAAGCCGAATTAAAACCATCTCGACCCGGTGCTTTGTTTGATCCACATTCAAAAACTGCAATTTTGATTTCTTCTTTAGAAAAGTCGCAGATAAGTGACCCGCAATCTGCATCCTTTATTTTAATGATACCTAAACAAACCAAAGAAGGGCGAACTGATGCTTCTTCTCAAAAATGGTTCCTGAAGAAACGTAAAACTTCCCCCTTAACAGTAGACGGTTTTGAGACCCACTCTCCATTTATTATCAAACCTGGAATAGAATTTCTCGCCTTTCTTCCATTAACAACACAATGGAAGAAAGCCGAATTTTCATCTCCCAACGACGCCCACTTCACTCGTGACTTTTGTTTAATATCCCGTGATCTCCGAAGCTCAATCTCTTCAATATTTTTTCTACATTCAGACCAAATCCATAGTTCCGATTCTTCTAATTCCCTGTTCTCCATAACATGCTCCAATTCATCTTTCTCGGACTGAAGAGTAATTAAATCAACATCCTCTTTATTTCTTTTGATTTTACTCCACACTTTCAACTTGTTGAGCAGCTTTTTAAGCTTCAAAATCAGCATCACATCTGCCGGGCCTTGTGAGCTACCTTTTGATAAAATCAAATTAGTAAGATCAACACACTCTGGATGCTCTAACCATGAATCAAACCAGCGGAAAGGCTTAGGCCCAAAGTTTGTATCGACAACGACAACACCAATGGCGAATGATCAAACATCTCTCTATGTAAAGCTCTAACACACGCATTGGGCCATTTGTCAAACACATTAGAACAAACAAACGTTCTATCAATTCTGCTCATCTTACAAACACCCATTCTGTTGGCCAAATACGTGAATTTCATTCCTTTTAAGTTGTACTCCCGCAGATAAGTGTCATCAATAAAATCATTAAAATCTCTTGCACAAACCGGATCAAAAATAGAATTCTTTCTTTCTTCCGCATATCTAACAACATTAAAATCCCCCATCACAATCCACCACCCTTGGTCTGATTGAATAATCTCCTTAAGTTTTTCCCATAAAATTCGTTTTTCCACATTTTGTTGGGGAGCATAAACATTAACAAGGTTAATCGAATTGCCCCATCAGTTAACATAACAGACACACACAGAAAACTCCCATCTTTCACCACTTTATCTTTCTTGAAAACCTTAGGATCCCATATACTAACAATACCCCCGAATGACCATTAGCATGAACTACTTCAAAATCGAACCCCAACCCTCCCCAAAAACTAGATAATATACTCTCATGAACCTCACCACTCATTGATTCCTGTATCCCAATGAATGAAACCCCAAACTCATTTTTCAGTTTTTTAATCCATCCCCCTTTCCCATTAATGCCAATCCCTCGTATATTTATCGACAAAACATTCATGACTTACCAATCCGTACCCTTTCTTTTAATAATTGACTCCCTAATTAACTCATCATACCTGTCAAGACAAGCACCCAATTTACCTCCTATCTCCTTTGTAGCTTCAATCTCTTCAATGTGATTAATTGAGACATAGGAGCATTCGATTACCGGATTAATATCATTATGGTTTTCAATATCATCTTCAATCGATTGAATCTGAATTGTTGAAGAAACCGTTTGATGGTCAGAATCGACCTGCTCAACAGGAACAAAGTTCGGGTCCAAATTTTCATCTTTAGTCGATTCAGAATTATTATCCAACTCCACGTCTAACTTTTCAGTTTCACCAGACAAACCCAATAACTTGTTGAGTCCAAAAGGGTCTTTTTTGGGTAGTTTGGGCTTTTTACCAATCTTCATACTTTCTTGGCTAGTAGAGTAGCTAGCCCAATCCTTTTAATTTTTTGAATTTCTTTCTTTTGTTCACCTTTTTGGAAACCGACTTATTTGCTTTATCTTCCAAAATTTGATCAAAAGGAAAATTAATGGCTGGAGTGAAACTGTCCATATCCTTCCTATAATCTTGCACATCACGATCAATCATAGGGGATGATTGACTATCATTAATGTCTCATTAAATCCGACATTGACCGAATCATCACCTTTCGCCGGTTTACTAACGTCATCCGACCCCTCGTTCCTTTTTTCCGATGAGTTCTTAGAACTAGTGACAGAATCATCCATAACATCATTCGAGGAATGATTGGTTTCAACTGTGAACTCTGGAACCCAATCCCCCAATTCTTCCATCACCCAAACTCTAAACTTTTGGTCTTTCCAATGCACCACCACCTCCTCAGAAACCCTCTTTCCATCACCGATCAAAACTCCGACATATTCAAACGATAAATCAATATCGGAAGTTGATCTGTTTGCTTTATGCACCACCTTCCCAAATAATCCAGCCACCATGTCAATAACTTCATTAGACAAAATATTGAGTGGTATACCTTGTACTTTGAGCCAAGCCACACGTTCAAACCCCACCACTTGACCATTCCAAATATCAATCTTCGAAAAGCTTTCAGTCATATTCTTAGCCGCTTCACAAACTGCTACTGCAACCTCCGCATCGTCAAATGTAATAAGAACGTCCAAACCCCCCAAGTATTGAATCAAACCAAAAGAAGGGAATATCTCATGCATGATCAGTTTAATATTTTTTAACGATTCTAAATCCACCATACGAGCAACTATGGCCCTCCATGCACATTTGTGAACGCATTAGTCGAGTCAGGAAGTCGCACCGATTTGCCATGAAAATATTCCATCTTTTTACCCAAAAGGGTCTCTTTAAACGATCTATCACTTTCATTCACCGACGGTTTCTTGTACTCTCCATTGTCACGTTCATCATGCGGATTTGGATCTGGCTTGTGATAACTATTTTGTTTCAACCCGTTGTTATTGTTAATCTCTCCATCTTCAAGAACAAATTGAGCAACACTAAACCATAAGTGGAAATCACCCATGCAAATCTTACGAAGGCTTTTAAGCAAATCCTCTTTATCTTTAACGTCCAAGAAAGATATAAATCCTAAACGATTACCTCTTTTGTCTCTTTTTCTCGCAATATCCAAGTCTGAAATCTGACCATATTCACGAATGAACTGAGTCAAATCGTTACCACTACATTTGTCAGGTAGATTTGGTACGAAAAGTTTTGTAATACGACTTAGTAACTTACAATGTTTTAAAAAACCGATTTTTTAATTATACTGGATTTGGCTAAAAAAATAGTTCAACCAGTTGAACCGCGTTGTACCGGGCAGTTCAATCGGGTTGATTAGTTAGCTATATAATTTCATAATTACAACATTAATACAAAAATAATCTAAAAGTACATAATTACATACTAAAATACTATCAAACAGTTAAATCAATAATTAAAAAATAATCCAAAAGATAATCTAAAGTTTTTAAATTTTTAAAAGTTATTCCTTAAATAAAAAATAATCTAAAAATAACCCAAAAACTAACCTATGCGGGTACCGGTATAGCGGTTCAAACCGGTATACTGGATTTTACCAGCGGTACAAAATCGATATCGTTTCCCATATTTACCGGAGTGTTTTGTACAGGATTTTCATCCGAAAATGGTAATACCGGTATAACCAGCCGGTATTTACCGGTTTTTAAAACATTGGTTACTTATAAACAATGAATTCTGGTGTAGAAAACTGAAGTATAAATGACACTATCTCAAGGTTAATTAGAGTAAAATATGGATAGTGGCGTCTTTAAATAAGCTAATTAAAAATGATAAATGGACATAACATGTATTAACATGTATTAATGTATTTAAGCTACAATATTTTTCATAAAATGGCATCTCTCACAACGAAAATATTATCATGTATGTATAAACATGAATTTGGTGATTTAGGTTTAAGTAGTAAGCCTCTAAACATACTTATATAGAAGCCCATCTATATTTTTTAAACAAAATAAGTTCCAAACATATGGTAAATAGTATAATTGATATCACATATTATAAAAATAGTAATAGGCATGTTTATTTACCATACTATGTAACTTGACCATATATTTCATTCTTGATAGCCTTCTTTATGAGAATAATACAATACGTTTCTAGTTCTGATTTGGTACAATAACTAAGATTGGATAATAAGCATAGCTAAAACTCTCGGTTTCATTCAGTTGAAATGAAAACTTGACATGTGGAAAACAAAATTCTAATGAATTTACACACTATTGTATTTACATGCGGCTAAGGTGGTGGTTGCGCACGGTTGCTATGACTACGATGGTGGCAACACGCGTGTGCTGCGATATATCCATCATATTGCACCACCAGGACCGGTAACTAAGAAGGAAGCAATACTTTCTGCAAGCATTAGCTTCTCAATAGCCACCTTCTCACCAAACCTATACGAGAAACAAAGTTGACCTTCGGATTCAGCGGATCCCACTTGCACAGGGAAACACACGACTGCGCTACCGCCCAATGGATTTGCATACTCATAAAGTTGTTTCAAAGACTGATGAACTTCTCCTATGTATCTATCTCCAAGCTTACGCTTGCAATAAAGCTTGATCACAAGCATCGTGCCATGATGTTCTAACCATTGTTCGCTTATAGAGTATTTCATGGTGTAGTGCCACGCCGGGTTGGTCCGACCGTGCTTGTCGACAGGCGTTCGCTTCTCCATTTCTTGGTTACCACCTATAAATACCTATGGTGAAATCATATAAAAAACAAATAAGATACACAATTGATTTTATCTTTGATATTGTAAATAACAAACTAACACAAAAAAAGTAATACCACTTTAAGCACCTATAGTGAAAATGTGAAATTATATATAAAATCACATATGATAGATACATAATAAACACCTATAGTGAATTCATATATAAAAAGCACATAAAATACATAATTATTTTTATCTTTAATATTATTGTAAATAACAAACTAACAAAGAAAGTGGTACGCATAAACACCTATAGACTATAGTGAAATCATATATAAAAAAGCTCATAGATACATACTTGAATTTATCTTTGATATTATTGTAAGTAACAAACTAACAAAGAAAGTGAAGCCTATATAAACACCGTGAAATCATATATCCAAAACACATAAGATACAACACCAAGTGAAATCATATAAAAAACAAACAATATATGTACATAATTGATTTTAGCTTTGATTTTATGTAAATAACAAAGAAACTAATACCTTAGCATAAACTTTCATCTTGAAAATCCGTCTTACTTCTCTTAAACCGTTTGCAGAATTAATGGTCAACTCGAGTTTTCGGCATTCCATTTTTGCATTTCTTTGGTTGGTTGGGTGTTAAATTTTACTAGTGACTGTGTCTCTATATATGTCCAGAGACAAACTAGATAGAAGGAAAATACAAGGAAGGTATAGAGACGACTTTTGGAAGATAAGATGACTTTGTAAATTAAAATATTTGCAAAAATTATAGTAATATTTTGTTAAGAGTGGCCCTCCATGTTATATTAATTTCTATCGAATGTTTATTGACTGGTTCTTTCGGTACATGATGTGCAACTAGCCAACTACCAAGTATATCATAATATCATATAATCTTCCAACGTGTAAGATAAGCTAAGACAAAATTTATGTTTATATATAGAATGATGTCAGGCTGATCAGTCCGGTCATAAAGTTTACAAGTCGCGCTATCATCGTGCACCACCACACCCTCATCCGTTGTTCGCTCTATGTCAACACGAAAACATACGTTTATGATTTATCAACTGCCTTTTCCTTCAGACCCTTCCTTGGCGAACCATCTTGTAATGCTTTTATCGAGTTTTTTGACAATTGAGTTTCAAGTGAACGGCAAGGGAGTTTTGTCTCTATGTATTATCTATATCTATATCTATATCTAAATCTATATCTATATATATAATAAACCAAAACCATTTTAATGACATGTCACTCAAAGAGTTATTCTCTTCATTGAGTGTGTCATGTGTCATCCTATGTGGCATTGAGATATTTTAGGAAAAAATAATTTAAAAAACAAAATTGGATTTTTCACCCTCATGTTTCCTCCCATAATTTTTAAACATTAATATATTTAATGAGTAAAGATCAAATACATATAGTTTTTTTTGTAAGAACTGTGAGAATCAAAGGGGGTAAAAAAAATTTATTTTGTTTTTAGAATATTTTTTTCCCATGTGCTTAAACATTCTTTCCACTACTAGAAAAATACCCATATCTTGACGCGCATTGCGCGTCATAAAAGGGTGTTTATGACACACAGCAAAGTGTCAAGGAAGAACATGTCATTAAATTTTTATGACATGCAAGGGCATGTCATCTTTTAATGATACGCGTTTATGACACTCATTTACGACACACTTTTTTGACACGCATTTATGACACACTCTTTAATGACACTCTTTCATGACATACATTTACAACACACCTTTATGACACTAATTTTGCGTGTCATGTTTTTTTTTACCTAAAAAAATTCTGCAAAATAACTAATAAATCTGGATTTATATTTATATTTATAATAACAAAATCAATAAATTTCAAAATAAAATTGCATATATTATATATACCACAAAAAAATTACAATTAGCATTTGTCGCTGCCGTTTCAGGTTGATTAAGTTAGTTGATTGCCAACCACCACAAAACACTATCCTCTTGAATTGAAACCTTACCAAGCTTTAAAGGTTTAGATTGATGCCAACGTCTTCTTCAATAGCCTGATACACCCAAAAAAATTTCTAACCTTAGCCCATGTTATCAAACTTTAATGGATTTCTTTGAGCTCTAGAGTTAGAAATAATTACCAACCAATATGAATCCACAACTTCATGACTTCTGGTGGGAACCACAATGGTTATATTTCTGCTCAAATCAACTAAGAAATGCTGGACCCACACAATTGCTCGGTATCGATCAAGATCCATGGCTCTAAAGGTCTGTACATTACTCTATTCATATCTGAAATGAAACAAAAGCATATGAACCATATTAATATCATTATTCACACATATAGCAACTTTTAACATTAAACTTCCAATTCGTAGCACTTGTTATGTAGCAAATTAAATAAGATTAGATGGCGAGGACTCTGAATCACAATCACAGTTTGAAGTGCCGCATGAAAGCTAAAAATTCAGAATCTATAGGCTGCCAAAAAAAAAAAAAAAAGTGTTACGATGCTTCTAGCTCAATCTAATGTTATAATGTGCGCCTTTTAACACCATATATAGATATTATAGGTTGGGATATATAGTTACTCTACATTTTAAATTATCCAATACAATTTTGCGCAGTCCATTTTAGTACAGCAGGTTACATCACATAACTGATATACCGTTCCATAGGTCCATTATTAGCTAGTTTTCAACATTTGATATGCTTAACTCTAGGGGTAATCCTTGACATGACCCAAAACCTGAACCAAATCCGACATGAAAAACAAGTTCTGGGTCAACTAATACAACCTGTTTAAAAAAACGGGTTGGGTTTGGGGCAACACGTATTGAAAAGAGGCCGATTCGTGTTGACCTGTATAAAATGAAGGTTTGAACAGGATAGTGGAAAAAAATGGTGTTTCATGTAACTCACCTGACGTGGCTCCGATATTAGACCAACATCTCTATCAGCGTTTGTTTGCGCTGTAGTCATCTCGTTCCCAAACCACCACCACAGTCGCCGTCATCTCGTCTTCAAACCACCGGCATCTCGTATTCAAACAACCATCGCCGCCTTCACTTCATCTTCAAATCACCATCATTTATGTAAATGTTGACTTTTAACTCGCATGGCAATTTACCCATTTGAAATATGTCCCGGCAAAATTGGCATAACATAAACAAAACCAGCATGGAATGGATGTCCTAAATTCATCAGTGCTTTTGTTGAACTATCCGAAAAAAAACTAATAAAACGGATAACTCGAAGCCCTAAATATACGGCCATCAGACCAAGTGTAACACCCCAACCAATGGCGGAATCATCGAGGTGCCACGTAGTGACGATTGTTCAAAAGCACATGGTACTAAAATGTAAATATTATTGAATAAACCAAAAACTGTCTTACATTGAAATGGAAATACAAAGTCTTAAATGAAATGTAAATAATGAAATAACTGATTAAAATAATGCACTAAGTATCCCTTGCTAAAGCACTATATCAAACTGCACCTGAAACATGTACAAAATAGATTTGGTCAACATATGAAATGTTGGTGAGCATTCCTAGTTTTGATATATATAGTAGGTTAAAAAGTTATACAATTCAAGTGCAAGCTACAGTGCAAATATGTAAACTATGTATCATACAAATGAGCGAAATCAACCCCGTGACTGTATAATGTACTGTATGAACGGCGGTGTACTTATCCAATAAATGGATAAAAGCTTAACACTGGCCACGGATTCTCCGATGAAAAAGGGGGAGAATCAATCTAGGCGGGTTGTCAATCCAAATAGCGCTATCCAATGTTAAGGTCGGCTTGTACCATGTTAATGATTTCACTAAGTACAAATGTAATCCACATGTAATGTCTAAGCATAAAGCACGTTGTAAGCAATGCACATAGTACTAGAATTGTATTGTAAAAATGTAAACTTGTATTTGAAATTGTAATAGTGTACATGTAACACCCCAAAATGTAATAAAGCAAAAAGGGGTAGGAATTACTCACAGTTCACGTAATAACTTGAAATTGAACTTGGACAACGGAATATGTGTTGGAAATTATCTCAAATGATCAACCTAAAGAATTTGATAATGTGTAAGGGAATAGCTCTAGAATACATGTACTTCTAGGGTTTCGAATTGGGGATAAACGTTTATTTGATTAGTTAATGAATTGTTTATTAAATATAAGAAATTCAATAAATAAATAAATAAAAGTCTCTTTGTAAAATTTTAAGTTGAATATAGTCACAACATAATGTTCCGAGTATGAAAATAATTTTTATAAAATTATTTTCTCGAAAATAGAATATTTAATCTAATTATTTCAAATTGTCAAAATATGACTTTAATATCTAAAAATATTAAAATTAAAGAATTTCTGAATTAAAAATTGTATTTCTGTTCCAAATGACTAGAAATAATTTATGTAAAATTTTGGTGCAAAAATATTGAAAAATGAATTTATTATGAATTATTTATGATAAAAACTAACGAAAATTAATTAAAAATATAAAACTTACGGTTTTTCAGAATTAAAAATTATTTCTGAAATGTTTATTGTTGTATAAGTTTATGATAATTTTTGTGGAATTTTATAAAGTCGTTTAGATATTTTTATAGAATTTTATAATTTTAAATGAATAAACTTGTAATATTTATAATATATATTAAATAAATTATTTTTGAAAAACTAAAATTGGATGATGAACTTTATCATTGGAATAACATAAAATAAATTTTGTAGAATTTATAAAATAGTTTTAGTATTTTAAAACGATTTTTAAAAGTTAATAGCAAAAATGTAAAAGAAAAGGGAGTTGTTAAAAAAAAAACTGTAAATGGTTGCCCATCCTTGGGCTCGAACCTGAGACCTCATGTTTTTAAGAGACGCCCCTGACCAACTGGTCTGGGCATCAGACTTGGTTATGTTTCAACTTTCAAAATATTTAATAACTGTTTAACATGGTCATCTTCCCCAATCCTTATACCTTCAAGCCCTAATTTCCAAAACATTACAATTCGTGTTCAATAGCCCCTGATTCATTGGGGCTATTGTTCACGAGATGCTGAACATTGAAACCCACAAACAAAGAAGACTTACACTGATTCACGATCAAGATCTAAGCTCGGTCAAAAAAAAAAGTCAAACGCGACTCTATTCTTCGATTTGCAGGTTGTTTAAACAGAAATTGAAGGTAAGGGAATGCTTATCGGCCATTAGGGATGGTGTAGTGATGTTCAATTTATAGGGTACAAGTCCGGATGTTGATTTGGTAAGCTTTGACCACGTTTGAATGTTTATGCGTGAATCATGCTCGAAATCGAGCTGAACACGGGTCTTTAGGGCTGTTATAACGCGTCTAGAATGAGCGAGATTAATTGCCGGGTCGTAATCGTGATTAAGGTTTCCAATCAGCTTCAATTATGGGATCAGTGATGGTGTTGACCAATAAGGTCTGCTGTAATACGAGTAGCAGACAAGGAAGGGTAGGAGTTAGGGATTTTTGTTGGCTTTTATATTATTTGGGTTGGGATAAATACAAGAATGAGCTATAGCCCAAGTGGTGTGTGCGTGTGTGTTGTTCCAGCTTCTGCCCGGGTTCGATCCCTGGTAGAGGCATTATATTTTTTTTTTACAAGAAGGAAGGGAGAGTGGAGTTGGGCTTGGATCTGGGCTGGTTTCTTGGGCCGATATGTGGGCTCCGAAAATTGTCAAAGGGTATGTGTGGGTTATGTTTAATGGGCTAGGATGGGTTTCAAGGTTTGTGTAAATAAATGGTTTGTGTTTAAAAAATATATATCTATATATATAATCTGAATTATTATTATTATTATTATTATTATTATTATTATTATTATAATTATTATATAAAGAAAAGTGACGGATGTCACACCAAGGCAAATCATCATAGGCAAATAAGTTAATGTAAACCCTAATTAAAACACAAATTACAAATCAAAACGTTACCTGGAAACCGGCCTAGCACTGCTGTATGACACAAAGCATAGTTTGAAGAGGAGAGAGGGAGAGAGACGACAACATTGAAGAAGAAAGAGAAACGATGAGCAGCCCAAAACAATCATCAGCATCAGCGTAGCTTCGGATCATGAAAACCATCATCGTGCCCTCAATATGTTGTCTAAATCTCCATTAGGGTTTGAAAATGGAGGTTTGAACAAGACAATATAGTGAGAGAGACAGGGATGAGGGATCTTGTGGGTGTGGATTGTGAAGGGGTGAAAGGGGTAGGTGGAGACGCGTTCTAGTTAGGAAAAGAGAGAGGGATGCAAATCAGACTTGTACATCATGGTACAAATAAAAATGCATAAAAGGGTTACTAATTGTATATATTTATAATTTGACACTAAACATGACACTCAATTCTTATAGTGTCATGTTTTTTAAAATCTTGACATTAGATTGTTGACACGCAAAAAAGAGTGTCATTGTTTGACCATTTTTTTTAAAAGACGACGATTTTTTAATGACACGCGCTTTTGCGTGTCATGAATTCTCGCGTGTCATTAAATGTGTGTCAAGATAGGGGTATTTTTCTAGTAGTGTTCTAAATGAATAATACAAAAAAATTTTTTTTTTTTAGTGTAATTACGTCATTAAGGTAAATACATTAGTTTACACTAGAGTAATTATGTAATTACTCTACACGTAATTACTCTACACCAAATTTTTTTTTTTAGTTTTCAATACTATAATACATGTTTAACAATAATAAAAAAAAATACCCTCCTTTGATTCTCACAGTTCTTACCAAAAAAGCTATTTGTACCGGATCTTTCCCCTATATTTAATATACGAGATTTTTTAAAGAAAAAAATTACACCAAATTAACGAGCGTTTTATTATCTTTCCAACGAGTACCATAGTGCTATATAAAAACGGATAAATTTTTTTGTGGGGTTTTGTTCATACAGGAAAAAAAACACAAAGTGTTCAGGTAAATCATTAATCATGTATAGACAAGTCACTAATTATGTTTAAATCAGTAAATATGAATTTTTTTTTTCAACCAGAGCCGAATAGGTTAATAGAGTTATACGTTGTTTTAAGTTAGGTATCAATATTAGTATGTTAGAGTTGTACATTTGTTTAGTATTTAGGATATGTGTTAATATTAGAGTTACATTAAAGTTCTACATTCTTTTAGGTTAGGTGTTAGCATTGGAGTTGTACATTGTTAATTTGTTTTAGGCTAGATATTAATATTAGAGTTATACATCAGTCTATTTCATATGTAAAATTGATGTATTGTATTAAATTTCTCAACCCGGGACGCTCCCGGGGTATAATCTAGTCTATTATACTATATTATAATATATTCTTACAAAAACTCTTAAAATTTAAGTTTTACAAGTATAACTACTTAGATTGAGTTAAATGCCAATTTAGTCCCTGAGGTTTGTCAAAAATTGTCACTTTCATCCAAATTTTTTTTTGTCTATTTAGTCCCCGTGGTTTCATTTTTTTGTCATTTTAGTCCATGTGACCTAACAAGATTTGGATGAAAGTGACAATTTTTAACAAACCTCAGGGACTAAAATGACAAAAAATGAAACCACAGGGACTAAATTGTAAAAATTTTTTTGGATGAAAGTGACACTTTTTGACAAACCTCAGGGACTAAATTGACATTTAACTCTACTTAGATTACAAATAACTACTTTTTGAGGGCATATGGGTCTTTTATACAATACTTACATATTTACCCCCATCAACTTTACTCAACTTGTGTTTACTTAAATAGTAATTAAATTTTTACACATTTATTTTAATCAACTACCCCCATGATTTTTAAACGTTAATAACTTTTTTCAGACGATAATATTTTCTTAATATTATTACACCGTATAAAAGAGTATTTTTTTTCTCTTTAATTTAAGTATAATATTGCTATAGTTTTTTAATTTTTAAAAAATTATATGTTAGAGTTAAGCAATAATCGAAACGAAAACAAAGAGAAAAAAATGAAAACGAACTGAAATCATCTAAACTTTATTATAATACATTTCCCAATGATATCTTAAAATTCAAGTTTTTCTAAGGATGCCCCGTGCCAGGAAGCCTTGGGCCTAGACATCCGGAAACGTAACACAGGCCTTATGCCTTTACAACCTAATGGCAGGGCGCGTAGTGTATCGTACGCATGGAGCCAAAAAGTCACACGTGCAACAGGGACGCTTGTACACGTTCGCCAATGAAAGATTGCATGTCACGTCATCAGATATCTCCACCAACTACCTTTCCACATGATTAGACATAAGCTTAGGACATGTGGCCAATCAACAAATGACACGTGTCCCTTCCAGGAATACATTCGGCGTTTAAGGCGGTATTGATTCCATTTC
The DNA here is from genome assembly GCA_030844895.1 of Ambrosia x helenae. Lineage (NCBI taxonomy): Eukaryota > Viridiplantae > Streptophyta > Magnoliopsida > Asterales > Asteraceae > Ambrosia > Ambrosia x helenae. The sequence goes on along the minus strand of CM061230.1, from coordinate 84,176,689 downwards.
CATATTTAAGTATTTATTTCCTAATTATGATTACTAACTTGCATTAGGGTAGGGAGAACCTAATCGGGCCTCGGCTCACTAGATTAGGGTTTGGTGATGTTGGCATGTCACTTCTATATAAGGGGGTCTTGATCACCTTATGGAGGACACTTTTTGCTATCACGAGAAGCTACAACTGTATTATACAACATCACCCATTTTGGTTATAAGCGTCTACGATTGTAGCACACTCCCTACCCTACACCTTATCTTTCAGGTTTATTTCAGCCCTAGTTTCATCGGTGAAGGATCAATCCTGTGGATCAATTATCTAATATCCCTACTAGGAGGTTAGACTATTGTTTCTTCAATCATCTTTGTTGGTGCGAGAATAACAAATCAATAACACACAAGAAGCTTTACCCAATTGGCTTACACGTTTATTGATTTTTCTTATTTTCTCAATATGACATTTTGACAAACCTAATGCTTAGGTTAGCGCAATTATGCTAAAAGAAGTTACCGATGGACTGCAATTGATATATAATTGTTAATGGATCGTGAATTGTGATTGTAAAAAGAATCAATTATAAGCAGAATCATAACAGTTAATTTATTAAACACTAAAAACAGATGATATAAACAAAACCAAGAGTATATGACACCAAAAACATCCTAAATTTAAAACATAATATAAATAACGAAATTTTAATCATAATTTTTATTTTCGATCTTTATTTTAATCACATATAAATATCAGTAAAGAACTAGCATTTTATTTAAAACATGAATTAACATCCACATTATGTCATATTTTATCTGTATAATTCATAAGCTACAAAAAATAACAGTTGAGTAGTAAAAGTTAATAGATTATCAATTTACCTTCAAGGGATGCTTAGCAAATTAACAATTTTGATTGACGATTTCGAATGAACTAAGTCACTAACTACAACACCTTAGATTTTGATTTTGATTGTAAAAAGAATCAGAGCAAGAATGCAACAGTAGATAGTTGGACTCTGAAGGTTGTGATTTTATGATAAGGTGTACCACCTTTCACTGTTACTACACGATTCGATTCGATTTCCATTCCTCACTTTCCCGCTCTCATTTTTATCCTAACAGTGTTGCCTCTTTTTGGAACGATCTACGATCTAATACTACATAAACAAGTTTGATACAAATATAAAAATAACATCATAGAGTTGGGCCCCAAAAAGATGGGGCACTAAGCTCATGCTTTAGTAGACTTATACTTTGGCCAAAGTTTAGTTTTGGTTATTAACAAAATTAACTTAACCGGATTGAAAAATGACAATCTAATCAAATAAACCAAACCAATTAATCGATCGGTTAATAAGATTATTTAACCATTGACTTTGATTTTAGTTGAGGCTAATAACTGAATTGAACCGGATCATGCATACCCGTAAAAGTAGTTGTGTTCCCCGCCGCATCGCGCGGGCACACTACTAGTATTATAATACATTTCTTATTGAGCTCTTAAATTTAAGTTTTACAATATAATTGCTTAAAGTACAACACACAATGCAAATGTTAACTAAATGTTGTTTCCTGCCGCAACGTGCGGACACATGACTAGTTATGTATTATTGATCAATATGTGTTGTAAAATAAAAGTAATACAAAGAGAAACATACCTTTTTTTTGAACGACCAACAAACATTTCTGCGTGACTACCCAGGGAGTCCCCACACTATAGACAGACCCCCACGACCAACCCAATGGAGGGCCCATACGTACCTCACCCGCCCGTAGGCACGACAGTGAAGGATTGGTAAAACCCGGCAAGATCAGGACTCGAACACGTGACCATAGGCCAAGAGTCATCTATCATTTCTCATTATGTCCTTCGTAGGAATCGAACCTTGGACCCCTAAGAGGGATCCCTGATCCATTCACCAACTGAGCTACCTGTGAAAGACAAAGAGAAAACATACCTAAGTACGTAATATCTGTTTTCTCCACCATTAAAAAAAAGTAATATTTCCTATGTATTATAATAATAATAATAATAATAATAATAATAATAATAATAATAATAATAATAATAATTAATAGTAATAGTAATAGTAGTAGTAACTTTAATAGTAATAATAGTAATAGTAATAAAAATAGTAGTAATAATAGTAATAATAATAATGACAAATATTCAGATTCCGATATTAGAAATCCTTTAATACATAAAAAAGAAATGATAAATATTCAGATTCCGATATCAGAAATAGATATAAGTTTTGATTTGTTTACTTTATAAGATTATAATTTTCTCCTCCTAATATATATGACCACCTTATATGCTAGATAATTATTATGTTTGGTATGATTATGATATATGCTTGATGTCTTCACTAGCTGAGTTGGAAACGATCTCGTATTAACTTGGTTCTCACGCCAATAATAATAATAATAGTAATAGTAATAGTAATAATAGTAATAATAATATATTATAATAACACTAATAATAATATTATTAATATAATCTATTATTATTAGTATAATAATATAATAATAATATATTTAATAATAATATATTATTTTTATTATTATATTATTATAATAATACTAATAATACTATTATTAATATTATTATTATTATTATTATTATTATTATTATTATAATTATAAGATATTAATAGTAATGTTATTATATTATTATTATTAGTATAATAATAATAATATAATAATAATAATATATTTAATAATACTACTAATACTAATAATAATGATAATAATAATAATATACCTTGAGTCCTTGACTAATGTATTGATATTTGAAACTGTTTTGTTTGTAGCTAGCACCCGTCGATCAATCGGATGGTGTTACATCCTTGATTTGCGACTTTAATTCATTTAACTATAAAAAAACAACATTTTAAATGAAAAAACTCGTGTAAAATTCAAACATATAAATATTAAGTATTAACTCTTGAGACTTTTAGTATTAAAATTTGTTTTTATTTATTGAGGAAAGTGCCATGTGTTTCTTAATCTTGGTGACATGGACTTTGGTCGTTCGTAGTCAAAGACCACATAGTACAGACGTATAAGCTACGTACAACCACAAATCAATTCATTTCATTTATTTTAGAATTCTAGAAGTTGGAATCTTGATTAGTATAAACGAATAGTCAATAGCATTACAATGTACACCTTGTGGAGTTGTGGTACAAACAGTCGTGGGCAATGATAGAAAACCTGGGGATCCTGAGTTTGATTCTTGAAGCAGACGAGTTTCACTGGTAATTTCATTATTGTGTCTACGGGCGGGTCGGTTACCGGGTTTATTACGGAATTGGTGTTTGATAACTCGGGTACTCTCAGAGTACTTGATTTGTCGAAAGGGTGCGCCAAAAGTACTCAGATTTGATTTGTTGGCCGTTCGAAAAAATTATAAACGAATAAATCATTTTATTTTATATATTTTGTTAATTTTGTAATTTTCATCTCAAAAATTTGAATTTCCTCAAACCCTATCATTATTACTATTTAATTTGTTATAGAGTTCTGGAAATTGGAATCTTGACTAGGACAAACGAATAAATCATCTAATCTATTTTGTTTTTTTTTGAACGATCAAGTAAAGTATTGCCGGGTACTCTGTACGCGGCCCTCAATGGCTGAAAGGGGCCCCAGACGGCCTCTAGTCCGTACGGACAGAGCCCTTCGACCCATCCGTCTCTTGTTCCAGGGAAAACCCGGCCCACAAACCCGCCCGAAGGCACGACGGTAGTGAAACGGTAAAACCTGGAGGGATCAGGAGTCGAACCCATGACCACAAGGGTCAAGGGTCTCTCCATCACTTCCCAACTACCTACCCCACCACAAGGGTGGGGGTATCCATCACATGCCTTTCGTGGGAATCGAACCCAGCTCCCTCAAAAAGAGAACCGGCCCTTTTACCACTAGGCCACATGATCAGGATCATTTAATCTATTTTGTTAAATTTGTAATTTGCATCTTAAAATTTTAAATTTGTAATATGACTACGGGTTTCTTTGGTTTAGCAATAGAAGTTGGAATTGCTCTATCTCTTAGGTAGATTGGTGTACATTTGATTGTATGTGGTTGTCTTTGTTGTGTGCCCGGTTTTGAGACTCTTTGGTTGGTGTTTTAAAGAAGTTAACTTTTAAAAAAATAAACCATTAAATAACTTTAGAAATCTATAATTTATAATTTATAATTTATAATCTATAATCTATAACTTATAATAAAAGAATTGAAGTTAGATGATGTGGCATTCAATGGTGGCCTCAACTTCCATTTGAATGTGCCATGTGACATTTTTAAATTTATTTATTTTGTTTTTAAATAAAATCTATATCTATATTATCTTAAAATTTCAAATATGTTAATTAATATTTTTTCCTAATTTTCCTCTCACATTTTTAAATGTTAGTGAACTATTAATTATTATTTTAAAATTTCAAATATGTTAATTAATATTTTTATCTTTATTTTTTCCTTATTTTCCGCTCACAATTTTTAAACGTTATTAACTTTTATGTATGACATTTTTTTTTGAAACTTTTTTTACACCAAATTAACGATCGCTTTATTATCTTTCCAATGAGCACCATAGTGATATACAGAAAAACGAAAAAAAATGTTTTTTTTAGTGAGTTTTTGTTCATGTAGAAAAAAACACAATGTGTTTAGGTAATTTATTAATCATATATAGGCACCTCACTAATCGTGTTATAATTGTATATATATTTTTGAACCTATTATTACATATATGAATTGCCCATGTTCATGTGCTATAACGATATGCTTAGCATTAAAAGATGTTGAGATTTTTTAAGCTACTGGGAACGCAACATGAAAGCCCTTTGGGTAATATAAACACTAAATTATACCCCGGGAGCGTCCCGGGTTGAGAAATTTAATATGATACATCAATTTTACATATGAAATAGACTGATGTATAACTCTAATATTAATATCTAACCTAAAACAAATTAACAATGTACAACTCCAATGCTAACACCTAACCTAAAAGAATGTAGAACTTTAATGTAACTCTAATATTAACACTTATCTTAAAGACTAAACAAATGTACAACTCTAACATACTAATATTGATACCTAACTTAAAACAACGTATAACTCTATTAACCTATTCAACTCTGGTTGAAAAAAAATTCATATTTACTGATTTAAACATAATTAGTGACTTGTCTATACATGATTAATGATTTACCTAAACACTTTGTGTTTTTTTCTTGTATGAATGAAACCCCACAAAAAAATTTCTCCGTTTTTTTATATAGCACTATGGTACTCGTTGGAAAGATAATAAAACGCTTGTTACTTTGGTGTAATTTTTTTCCTTAAAAAATCTCGTATATTAAAGATATTAACGTTTAAAAATTATGGGAGGAATCATGAGGGTGAAAAATCCAATTTTGTTTTTAATTTATTTTTTTTCCTAAAATATCTCAATGCCACATGGGATGACACATGGCACACTCAAGGAAGAGAATGCCTCTTTGAGTGCCATGTCATTAAAATGGCTTTGGTTATTATATGTATATGTATAGATAGATTAGAACAACTTTTTTTAAAGCATTCTCAATAGCTTCCTCATCCCCCATTTACTCACAACCAATCACAACCACATATTAACCCAAAATTTACTGATACACAATAAATTCCTCATTTTCTTCACTCACAACCATTTTCAACCCCATAAAAAATTATAGGGTTTTGTCTCACAAAAAATAAGGGCACTACTGTGAATGCTCTAAGCATTAAAAGATGTTAAGACTGTTTACTTCTTTTATCCTTTTTTATTAAGTAATATTAGATTTTTCAATCCGAGACACTCCCGGGGTAATCAGCTAGTTTATTGATATAATTATTTTTCACGTGACGTATAACTAAATATTTAGGTATAAACTTTTTTCACACATATTGTATGTATTTTACTAACTAAATCACTATAATTTCTATAACCTATGTTTACCTATATTCGTAGGCGAATACAACATGTTTTTTTACGTTAATTGTATAACAACGTTATCGTGTTCACATAATCGGTGAATATGTTGGTGTTTAGGGTTGCAAACGAACTGAACTTTCAGCGAACAATTCATGAACTGTTTGGTGGGAAGTTCGTTTGTGTTCGTTCGTTTAATAAATGAACGAACACGAACAAAAAATTCCGTTCGTTTAGTTAAACAAACAAACATGAACAGAGGTCTCGTTCGTTTGTTTATGTTCGTGAACGTTCGGTAACGTGTTCGTTTGTGTTCGATAGCTCAATAGAGTTTTTAATTTTTATAGTTTTCTATATTCTTTTATTTTTATTTCTTTTACCCAAATAAATACTTTATGTGAGGTAAATATATGGGTATATATTTACTTTATGTGAGGTTAATTTACTGTCGTGGAGGGGTGCGCGTGACCGGTTACCAACTCGAATGGCTCTAAGAAGGAGAAGAATTAATATCCCAAATTCCTTATGTGTGACACCCGACATATTTAGGTTAATACTTTTCATACTTTACATACATACGTTTCGTACTCTACATACATGCGTTTCATACTTTGCATACATACGAGTCTACCTCAATGAAAACATTGAAAACAACTACTTAATATCATACTTGACCAGGTAGGTCGAGTCGTATCGATGATTCGGGAATCATCGGGAGTCGTTACAATGGTCCGAGGGACCATTGGGTGTCGGTCCATAACCATGTGTACAAGGATCGGTGATTCGTGGAATCGTCGGGTTTAACGCACACACGCAAGTCTCGGGTCTCGGGAATTGGTGATCGGGTGGGAACGTGTTATTTATCGTGCATTATATGTTGGTAATTATGTGACTTGTCGGTATGTGAAAACGTGTTTATATATGATAAAATAGGGTTTAACGCGCCAAAAGCTCGGATACTTAGGCTATAGGCGAGTAGGAAGCCCCTTGGGGTGATTAGGGGCTAAATGCTAGTTGTTACTAGTGATTAGGGGCTAAATGCTAGTTGTTACTAGTGATTAGGGGCTAAATGCTAGTTGTTACTAGTGAGTAGGGCTAAATGCTAGTTGTTACTAGTGAGTAGGGCTAAATGCTAGTTGTTACTAGTGAATAGGGCCTAAATGCTAGTATTACTAGCGAGTAGGGCCTAAATGCTAGTTGTTACTAGCGAATAGGATCCTACTCGCCAATAACATCTGCGTACTCGCCTATACTGCAGGTCACGACTAAAAACCCCTATAAATACCACCCTTATGTTTCAAAAAAGTATTTGTGAAACCCTAATACACCCCAAAGCCACCCCACACCTTATCCAACCTCTGCAACTCGTTTTTGAGCAAGAAATCATATTTTCAAGTCTTACAACCCATAATCTCACCATTTCAAGGTGTGTTCTTCATCCCAAACCTTTATAATAGTATTGTTTTGATCCCTAAAGGTCCAGACCTGATTTATAAACGTTTGTGTCTTTGAAAACTTATTAAAATCGGTTTCAAAACAAACCCACACATCTATACTTGTTTTATGTGATGTAGTCATGCAAGATAGGATCTTTATCGTCTAAACATGATTGTTCTTGTGTTATTGATATGTTTCTGATCTAGATAAGCTAATATGATGATAATCTAGGGATTTGAAGGTTCATAGATGTGTGATATTGATATTAGGCGTTTTGACCCGTTTGGGCGATTATGGTGGATTGATGATAATATGTTGTGTTTGGTTGATTGTTTGAGGATAGGGTTTGCTCTAGGATGATGCTAGAACAGTAGGGTAATGTCGGATAACGCCGTTATGTGATGAAATATGAGTATTTGCTATTTAGGGTAAGTTTTACATGTTGATGTGATGCTTACATGCAAGATATGCTATTTTGGGAAACCGCGTGCATTCGGGACGGCTAGGGTGATGATAAATTAGGGGTTTTTTTCTTGAAATAGTTGGGTTAATGTTTTGGGTTGGGTATTGGGTGTTTTTACATGTTTCGGATCTGATTTGGAGTGTTCGACGCGCGAAAATGCACTACAGATGTGCAGAGGCGAGTAGGCTCCTACTCGCATGATGCTTCATGCGAATAGGAACCTAATCGCCTGAAGTTCATGCAATTACAATCCTATTCGCCTAAACAACTAGTGATTACAATCCTAAATGCCACTTCTACTAGTGATTACAATCCTAAATGCTAGTTTGATTCCTAATCGCGTGTAATGCTGCTGTATGTATATTTTAACATCCCGAAACACAGATTGACACCTAGGAACATGTTAGGAACCCTAGGACATGTCTAATGACTTGGTAACACGTGTTCGGACTTTGTTATGCGTTAATTAACTGTTATGTTAGATTAGGTGAACTCTTGCGCGCATTAAGTGTTTAATTGCATATGTTGCATGATATCTTGCTTTCGGCTAACATGTGAGATGTCGGGTCACCAATGGGATGTCGGGCCTTGTCTGGTGTGGTCGGTTAAACGTTTAAACATCATTTCATATGTACACGGTTATGGTCTGGACTGCTAGGGACTAATCAACCTACGGTTGTTAGTCTAACACCTTATACGCTCGTCATGATAGGTCACCGGTATTTGGTGCCGTCTATTGAGCAGGTTTACTTGTCTTAGTGCGAGGAGCAGCATCAGGTGAGTTTCACGGCCCCACTTTACGTTTTACATACCGGGGGAGACACATGCTCATACTTATTTCATAAATTATCATGTTATACTAGTGTTAATTCATTTACATACTATACGATACGTAAAGTCCCGGGAAACCATGAATATGCTGGATAGCATAACGGGGGAAATGTGGATAGATCTATTGGGACTGACAGACCCCACCCGTCGGCTGGGAGCCGGGCGGGTGCATATTGTCTCGGTCATAACGCTACCGGGGATGGTAGTGCATAATCATTTCGGGCAAAATCATATATCGTTGTCTGTAATGGTTTCCGGTCGTAGTAGTATTACTCATGCGTCTAGCTAACGCTATCATTTCTGACATAGTGATAACATGATGGCTTTCATTACTTAAACGTTTAACATAAAACCTGTGAACTCACCGGCATTATTTTCTGACGTTTTTAGCATGTTTGTCTCAGGTCGTTGAGGTAGCAGCTTATCATAGGCGCACGGAGTCACACGGCGTCTAGGATTCATATGCATTTTCTTATCTTTTTTCAGACTTACGTACTTTTGCACTTTGGGTTGTAATAAAGTTACGCTTCCGCAGCGATTGGATTTATGAAAACTTGATGGTTGTTTATTTCATTTTACGTATCATATAGTGTCGTTTATTGTGACCGTTGACTTAGATCCTGGTTTGTCGCGCGCCTCGCGGTAAAACCCGCACGTGGAATTTGAGGGTGTGACATTATGTCCGTTTTGCAACATGGTGAATGAAACAATTACGCATGTGTTGGTTTCTTGTGGTTTTGCTTACGGGGTTTGGGGTATGATTTGTAAATGGTGCAAATTGGACCCGTTTTTTGCTTACGACTATGATGATTTAATGAAGTTATACCACAATGTTAATGTGGGGAAGTGGAGAAAAAAGATTATTAGAGGTATTATAATGATTACGTATTGGGTTATTTGGAACGCTCGGAATGCGAAGATTTTTCAAAATAAAGATTACAAGGTGATGGATGTGGTGGCAGAGGTTAAGTCCAAGGCTTTTTTGTGGTTAAAGTATAGGTCGAAATGTGTTAATATTGTTTGGAAGGATTGGGTCACTTATCCATTGTATATGTGTGTATAATTGGCGGTTCTCGGTTTTGAGAGCTTGTCGTTGTTTAATGAAAGTATATGTTCAAAAAAAAAAATAATAATAAAAATATATATATGGGTATATATGACAAGAATAAACCATGCTTTTAGTATAATCATTAAATAAATCATTAATGAATAGTTTAAGTTTAAATAAATAAATAATGAAAACTTCAAGTTAAAGATGCGAGCTTAGTTTACTTGAGACACTACTTTATTATCTTTATCAATATTATATTATCTACTAAGTATGTTTGTATAACTAGGTTATATTTGGTGGATCTACTTATTTTTTTAATATATGTGAATTCGATCTTATTCGAAAGTTAATATGTGTCTCTTTGTGTTTGTTTCCGTTCATGAACACTTGTTTGTGTTCATTAATGTCCGTTTGTGTTCGTGTGCATTCATGAATAAAATTAACAAACGAACACGAACAAAAAATCTCGTTCGGTAAGTGTTCATGAACTGTTCGTAAACACATAATTTTCTTAACACACGAACATGAACAAGGACTTGTTCGTTTTCGTTCGGTTCGTTTTCAGCCCTATTGATGTTGCCTTGTATTCACCGGATAACTTGTGACCTACCATAGTTTATTTGCTGATTTTACCCTTGCCTAACCCCCTTATTTATTTATTTATTTATTACTAGATTATACCCTGGGAGCGTCCCAAGGTTGAGAAATCTAATATGACATATCATTAATGACATGCCATTGCCACATGACACACTCAAAGGGGAGGATGCCCACTTTGAGTGTCATGTAAGATTTATTGTTTTCAATTATTATAATAGATAGATTATTACTAGATTATCCTCCGGGTGCTTTCCGGGATAAACAAATCTAATATGAAATAACAAAATGTGTATACCGTAAAATGATTAGGTCGTTTTTTTTTCAGGATTTTTTTTAAAGGATTAACACTCGATAACCCATGAAACCTACTTCTAATTCTACGTGTGCACATTATGCTCAAGTGAAGTCTTTATACAACTTTTTCACTTTCTCAAGACATTATAAAGCCGTGATCTAAACATGGAAAAACAACCAAATTGGTATCAAATGATATGTCATGACGATGATTGATTTAAGAGGCATGCATAGTGGGGTGATTAATTATTACTTATTAGCTAGAGATTTGGTCTCTAAGAATCAAAGGCTACATCTAACCGGTTACCAACATTTCTAATCAATGTTTCTAGCAACACCAATTAAAATACAAAAAAAAAAAAAATTAAATTATTACTAAAGTGACTATATCTGTGAATACATATGTACTTAGCGGGTTTTTTATATATAATGGTAGGTTCAAAAGCATATATACTATGTTAACATGATTTACTTGTCTAGACATGATTAATAAATTACCTAAACATGTTGTGTGTGTGCATGAAAAAAAAAACACGCCAAAAATGTCTTTTTTTTTTCATTTTTTGTATAGCACTATGGTGCTCGTTGAAAAGATACATAACAAAACGCTCGTTAATTTGGTATAATTTAAAAAAAATCATATATAAAAGTTATTAACATTTTAAAGATTGTGGTGGGTAGGGGGGGGGGGGGATAAGAAAAAGATAAAAATAAAAATAAAAATAAAAATTTTAATTAACATATCTGAAAATTTAAAATAATAGTTAATAGCTATCTTTAGTTAAAATATAATTAGAAAAGAATGTCACCCATGGCCTCTTGGTCTAGTGGTATGGTATCCCCCCTTACAAATGTAAGGTTGTGGGTTGAAATCCTTGCAAATGCAAGGTGGGTAGAATTAAGGTGTGATAAAATTTACCGTTCAAAAAAAAAAAAAAAAAAAGAAAAGAAAAGAATGTCCGAGGGAAATCAAGGGTGTGAAGGTTTCACAACGCGCCATGTGTCGCACCACTTTTCGTTTATTACTACTACTATATACTAGATTATATCCCGGAAGCTTTCCGGGATAGATAAATTTAATATGATGTGATAAAATATGTGTTATGATGTAACATTGAAATGTACTATATGAAAAAATAACAATTTTAATCATGCGAATAAAAATAAAAAATGTATATTAAAAAGAAGACTGATTAACAAGTTTTGTCCTTTAGCTTTATACTAGATTGCGAAGAATGTCCTTTATGTTTAAAATTGATGAGTTTTGTACTTTACGTTTCAGAATCTTGCACGGTTTGTCCTTTGAGGCTAACCCAATTAATTTTTATCGTTAAGTGGAGGGTAACATTGTCTTTTTACCCATTTATTTAGAAAACCATACTAAAATTATATATATAAACACACTTTGTACTCTTTCTTTCAAGTCCCACCCTCACCAACACCTCCACCGCCGTACCATCACCGGCCACCACTCACCACCACGCCAACACCGTCTTCCTTAACCTCAAACACACACCGGCCACTATTCACCACCACGCCAACACCATATTCCTTAACCTCAAACACACCAACACCAACACCCCACACAACTTCTCCACTCATCTGAAATCGAAACCCAAATTGAAACCCATAACAACTACAGTTAAAACCAGTTCCCTTGTTCCGCAGGTCACCAATTCTAGAGAAACCCACCAATTCTCCTACTGTTAACTGTTCATTGGAGGATAAAAAGAAACTGTGCTAGTCACTATCATGTATGTTCATTGGAGGATAAAAAAACCTACTTGAGATAACGATAAACGCAACTTGATTATCACTGTAGAGCATTCCAATCAATGAAAACAGAGTGCCCTGTCTGACCAGGTATTACTCTGTTATATGAGAGAAAAGAGGAGTACAAATTTGGTCTCTGTATATTTTATTTGATATAATTTTGGTCCAAATAGTTTTATGATCTGTTTATGAGTCAACAAACAGTGGTGGGTTTGCTGTGGAGAAGACGATGGTGGTTTCGTGGTTAACAGTGGTGGGTTTGTTGTGGGGTTAAGGTTTCAAGGTGAAGGAAGATGGTGATGGTGATGGCGGTGGTGGGAGTGAAGATGATGTTGGAGAATGATGGTGAGGATGGTGAATGTAGAGAGAGAGAGAGAGAGAGAGAGAGGGGGGGGGGGGGAGGTGGATGAGCAGCTTTTTTTATTTATAAACTTTTTTAAGAAACATTTTATAAACATGTTATCATTTTGGTCCAAAATTTTAAGTTAGCTACATAAATAGTCCCTAAAAGAGTAAAAAGACGAATTTACCCTCATAGTAACATTAAAATCTAACTGGGTTAGGGTTAAAGAACAAATCATGTAAGATTTTGGAACATAAAAGACAAAACCAATCAATTTTAAAGTTAAAGGACATTCTTTGCAATCGGGTATAAAGCTAAAAGACAAAACTTGTAATTCAGTCTAAAAATAATATGTATGTTTGGATGAGGAGCAGAGCTAAATCAACCATTGCAGGGCGTGACTGATGTCACAACCCGACCGAGGTGGGCTCGGTCGAAATACAGATTGTTACCAAACATCACGCAATGCAAGCAAACAGCGGAAGCAATGTAAATAACTATTCTTTTATAAATAATAATGGTTTACATTTCTATGCAATATACGTCTTCTAATCCAAATACTCTAGGTAGTGTCTAAGGTTCCCGCTCGTCTTCTGATCCGTCCGTCGGGGAAACTCCGAGTCGTAGCTGCTCAATCCTTCTAACTCAGTCAGGTACCTGAACACATGCTTAAAATTGGTTTTGGGTCAACAATAATGTTGGTGAGTTCGTGCGTTAGTTTAAATGGTTTTTAATAAGGTTATTATTTCAAAAATAAGTTCATAAAGTTTATACGGTTCAACACATGGTGATGTACAAGTGACACCTCGAACCTAACACGGAATCTATCTACTGCCATTATAGATTCTCTGGCAAAATACGTGTCACAAATCCTCAGTGGAGGGTTTTCCGGGCTTCCGGATCCACTGTGTGGGGGTTTCCCCAAGTAGCGCTACCCACATATTAAGTGGCCCAATCCCCTAGGTTAATGAGTGTCGGTATGGTATTCGGCAGCTACTATCTTGTCATATCAAACAGTTTATAAAAAGGATGCATGCATTCACCCCAAAACGTTTATAAAAGCAAAAAGAGGGGAGGTTCACGGGACTCACGTGTTCGCATAGCTCAATTATAGAATGGGATGCTCAGTATCGGATACTGACATTCTCCTGGTTGGGTCCTTTGTCGACACACATTGTTAATATCATTAGTCTTTGGTTTTCATTCGTAAGGGTTACGTGTGGGAACGAGCTCGAGTGTCTGGTTTCTAATAAAGCTTTACATTCCTTAGTTGTTTTAGACTTTGGTATGTAGGTACTAATATAACTATCCTTTATATGTTCACAACTAAGATCGTTTATATTATCCTTGATACATCTCATTATGTTCGTCTAATATCTATGTCCGAGTCTTATTTGTCATGTATATTATTTAAGTGTTATTGTCCAACGCTTTGAATCCTAGGTCCAATATCGTTGCTATGGTTCATTTCAACATAGGTGTTCATAAGGTATATTGTGGCGAGTTTATGTAATGGTAGTATATAACTAGTAAGGTGTCCATATGTCGAGTCCGAGGCTTGGGTATACTTATCTAGTGTCTTATTGTCCAAGGCGTCATGTCTAAGAGTTCCAATGTCACTATCCGAATTATTGTCTTATTGTTATTATACAAGTTATACTCTCCTAATGTTTCAAATAGTCTATTGTGCCTATTAAATGTCCAAGTTAATAATCTAAATGTCTAAGCGTCGAATCTAATGCTTCCCTTCTCATGGTTCGCATCTAATCCATAAGTCCGAGTTTTTATGTCATAATATCCACTTCAACTATCATGTTCGAGGTCGCAAACGAATGTCCGATCTAATCATGGTTCGGTCTTGGTCCGTTATGAGCTCGTCAAGTCCCACACGCGATATAATTAATTATCTAAATATAAATGTCTAACTATTGGATTCGGTTATACCTACGGCTCGGGTTACTGTTCACGTGACCCGGTTGACTGCCATGTTGACTGGGTTGACCTAGATGACCCTTTGACTTTTATTGACCGACTGTTGACCCATCCCCACTATAATACCTGCAACTCAGACCAAACCATCACCAAACCCCAGTACTCGACTACTACCACAGTGAACCACGATTAACCATCATCTTCCACCGATTACTAGAAAATAGATGTGGGTTTGGGGGTTTTTACCTCTGTGGTCAGATCTGGCCCTAATCAGAACCTCACCCGAACCACCACCGTGAGCCACCGTTGCTTCCTTCCTTCTTCCTTCCTCCTCTCTCGATTCCCGTCCCTCTCTCCTCTGTTCTTTGGCTCCTCTATCTTCTTCTGGGTCCTCTGCGTGTGTGTGTATAGGTGAGAGGTGAGAGGGTGTGGTTGGTGGTTAGTGGGGCTTGACCTATGCACCGCCGGAGGAGGAGGAGACCTCCGGTCTCCCTTTCTCTCTCTAGCTCTCTCTCTCTCTCTCTAACTTCATATTATGTGTGTGTATGTGGAATGAAACACACAGACATGTGTGTGTAGGTTTTTATAAAAAGAACAAGGGTGGGTGGCGTGGCATCAAGAGGGGAGGACAAGTGTCCTCTCCCTTGGTAACTCACCCGATCCGTTCGGGTGCGGGTTGGGTTCGTTAACGCGTCTTAACTCGGTCTCGCAATGTGCTATAATAATATCGTTTATATTATTTGGTTCGGTTTTTAGTTTCGCACACAACCGACTCACTCACTATTTGTTTTGGTCATTTTTATTATACGAAAAATAATATTAATTCGCGAAAATTTTTGGGGGTTTGTTCCGGGTTGTTACATTTTCCCCTCCTTAAAAGAATTTCGTCCGCGAAATTATGGTTGTGGTTACATCTCAAAGTTTATTCAGTTGTTGGTACTCGTTTAAATGGAAAGGCAAACAACTATGACATGAAAATCATGGAAACATGATCTGCAAATTCCTCGATCTTTGGTTGTTCGAGGGGTTTGAGAAGCATCCTATTTCATTTCCTTATCAATCAGTGAAAACCGACAAACCGCAAAGGGATGGAAGGCATCCATATTGACGAGTAAGGAAAATCTGTCTTTATTCTTGCCAAGTTGCTCGTCACTTGGGCTTTTGTAAAGAAGTACTCTGTATTTAGAGTATTCTCCTTGTCGTTCACTATACAGGACCGGAATGGTTTTGGTGTTCTTGTTTCCAACATGCGAGTTTTCCCAAATATCTAGACCTCAGTGTCTGTCTTTAGTGACACCATGTTAGTCAACTAAATGGCATCTTCCAGATTTGGCCAGAGAGTTTCACTAGAAAAATTGAAAGGTCAAATATTTTATTTGTTTTCACATCGAGTGCATCGTCTGCGCAAACACTGTGACATTTGATCGGGATCAATGGTTTTATTCAAAATGACGGAAAAAGGGTATTTAGTTTGACACAACGTCCAGTATCAAACTAGAATTTATTATAGTTCAGACTTCCAGTCTTATATTTGGCGTACCATTGGTGTTTATATATATGGTGTACCATAGCTAACCCACCACACCTTTGGTACTCTAGAAATACGCTGGAAGTCTTTCTTAAGGAAATAAGGTTTAGGTTTGGATTGATTCCCAGTCTCATTCCTGATGCACCATCAGTGTTTATATATAGGGTATACCGCAGCCAACCCACCACACCTTTGATACTTCAAAAATGTACTGGAAATCTTTCCCAAAAACCTTCATGGAATTTCATACCACAATAACGTATTTGTAAATTCATGATCACGCAATCTCGAGTTTACTTTACATTAAGGCGGTAGATGCAACTTGTCAATAATTTGGAAGGAAACTCAAACATTAAGGGATTAACGAATGGGTGAAGTTTTGTATTCTGGCGTCTTTAAAATGGTTTAGAACATGGTGTACAAGGGTTTTTGATGATAAAACACGGAAAGATTACCAAGTTTCTGAACACGATTGGGTGCCTTTGCTCACAAGTTTTGCTAAAGTACCCATGGATTTTCAAGATCTGCAAAATTAAATTAAGGGGAATGCGACAAATAGAGTTCAACACGCTTGTCAGAGTGTTACCTCACGATATTTCCAATCTGAAAGGTTGTGTAGAGAGTTTTGAATGATTCAAGTGGGCGATTTCGAGTTCCAAAGGATGCCTACGTAAAGTTTTGTAACCGTAAACGGGGCATCGAACATGAGTTTGGTTCTACGGAGTAGACGTTTAGGATGTTTGTTACCCACACAAGGAGTTTCTCACAGTCGACTTGATAAAAATGTTCTACCGGAACAAGAGGGATTACTTGATGGGTTCGAGACTACAATCTACCGAACGACAACGTGATGGTTAGGAAACCAAGAAGCACAAAGGTGAGGTATATTCCTAAATCGTCTGTAGCTAACCGAGGTGGTTTACCCAAGTTTCACGCTTCGAGGCGTTAACTTGACTCTCATGATCTTTAATAAGATATTCCCGTAATGCCCTTGCGCCTGCGGATTCATGATTATGTTCGCGACCATAATCACTTCCCTGCCTCAGTTAATCATCCAAGAATATTCTTTATCAAAATCATATTATCTCACTTTCTCGGGTTTTGTTCCACTAGTTTACTCGTGTGTTCCTGGTAAGGTCTCATCCTAATGTGTTCAGTACCCGTGGCCGACTCGTTTGGTATCACCTTGTTGCATCTCCTATTCATCCGTCGTGTTTCGGTTCTCCAAACCGAAATAAACTCTGTGGTTTCTAAAGGTTAGGATCCTAGAGTTCACAATTGAAGCCTAATGCAGTTCTTATTCGCCTTAGCTGTTTGCTCTGATACCAATTGTCACAACCCGACCGAGGTGAGCCCGGTCGAAATACAGATTGTTACCGAACATCACGCAATGCAAGCAACCAACGGAAGCAATGTAAATAATTATTCTTTTATAAATAATAATGGTTTACATTTCTATACAATATACGCCTTCTAATCCAAATACTCTAGGTAGTGTCTAAGGTTCCCGCTCGTCTTCTGTTCCGTCCGTCGAGGAAACTCCGAGTTGTAGCTGCTCAATCCTTCTAACTCAGACAGGTACCTGAACACATGCTTAAAATTGGTTTTGGGTCAACAATAATGTTGGTGAGTCCGTGCGTTAATTTAAATGGTTTTTAATAAGGTTATTATTTCAAAAACAAGTTCATAAAGTTTATACGGTTCAACACATGGTGATGTACAAGCGACACCTCAAACCTAACACGGAATCTATCTACTGCCATTATAGATTCTCTGGCAAAATACGTGTCACAAATCCTCAGTGGAGGGTTTTCCGGGCTTCCGGATCCACTGTGTGTGGGGGTTTCCCCAAGTAGCGCTACCCACATATTAAGTGGCCCAATCCCTGGGTTAATGAGAGTCGGTATGGTATTCGGCAGCTACTATCTTGTCACATCAAACAGTTTATAAAAAAGGATGCATGC
Organism: Ambrosia x helenae; assembly: GCA_030844895.1. Lineage (NCBI taxonomy): Eukaryota > Viridiplantae > Streptophyta > Magnoliopsida > Asterales > Asteraceae > Ambrosia > Ambrosia x helenae. Next base: position 84,158,529 of record CM061230.1, on the reverse strand, counting down.
ATTCACCCCAAAACGTTTATAAAAGCAAAAAGAGGGGAGGTTCATGGGACTCACCTGTTCGCATAGCTCAATTATAGAATGGGATGCTCAGTATCGGATACTGACATTCTTCTAGTTGGGTCCTATGTCGACAGACATTGTTAATATCATTAGTCTTTGGTTTTCATTCGTAATGGTTACGTGTGGGAACGAGCTCGAGTGTCTGGTTTCTATTAAAGCTTTACATTCCTTAGTTGTTTCAGACTTTGGTATGTAGGTACTAATATAACTATCCTTTACATGTTCACAACTTAGTATCGTTTATATTATCCTTGATACATCTCATTATGTTCGTCTAATATCTATGTCCGAGTCTTAGTTGTCATGTATATTATTTAAGTGTTATTGTCCAACGCTTTGAATCCTAGGTCCAATATCACCGCTATGGTTCATTTCAACATAGGTGTTCATAAGGTATATTGTGGCGAGTTTATGTAATGGTAGTATATAACTAGTAAGGTGTCCATATGTCGAGTCCGAGGCTTGGGTATACTTATCTAGTGTCTTATTGTCCAAGGCGTCATATCTAAGAGTTCCAATGTCCATAGTCCGCATCTAGTTCAACTATCCGAATTATTGTCTTGTTGTTATTATACAAGTTATACTCTCCTAATGTTTCAAATAGTCTATTGTTCCTATTAAATGTCCAAGTTAATAATCTAAATGTCTAAGCGTCGAATCTAATGCTTCCCTTCTCATGGTTCGCATCTAATCCATAAGTCCGAGTTTTATGTCAAAATATCCACTTCCAACTATCATGTTCGAGGTCGCAAACGAATGTCCGATCTAATCATGGTTCGGTCTTGGTCCGTTATGAGCACGTCAAGTCCCACACGTGATATAATTATTTATCTAAATATAAATGTCTAACTATTGGATTCGGTTATACCTACGGCTCGGGTTATGTTCACGTGGCCCGGTTGACTGCCATGTTGACTGGGTTGACCCAGATGACCCTTTGACTTTTGTTGACCGACTATTGACCTGTCTACATGACCTGGTTCTGGGCCTGACCCGAACCCTTAACCACATACACCTCAATCCTTCATTTCATTGACCAGAATACGTGACCCGAATATAACCCAACACCATCACCATCGTCTGACCATCAACCACAACCGCCAATTCTGCTACATCGACACCCACAACCTGTGACACCTTCAAGACCCAATATCCTGACCCGCCGCCAAGAGCAATTCCCATCCCCACTATAATACCTGCAACTCAGACCAAACCATCACCAAACCCCAGTACTCGACTACTACCATAGTGAACCACGATTAACCATCATCTTCCACTGATTACTAGAAAATATATGTGGGTTTGGGGGTTTTTACCTCTGTGGTCAGATCTGGCCCTGATCAGAACCTCACCCGAACCACCACCGTGAGCCACCGTTGCTTCCTTCTGTAACACCCCAACCGATGGCGGAAACATCGGGATGTCACGTATAGATGATTGTTCAGTAGCTCATGGTGAATAATAAATTCCATTAAATAATTTAAATGAATTACATACAATTGTTCTAGAATTTGTACATCAAATTGAATAAAACTATACACATATCTTCAAGCATCAATTCAAATCTTCAAGCAAATAGAACCTGAAACATGTTAAGTTGAAAATATTTTGGGTCAACAAAAGTTGGTGAGAATTACATAGGTTTTTGATAATAGAATAAAAATGTTGTGCAATTCATGTGTCATGTCAATCTAGCCCATATGTGAGAACATATTAGAAATAAATCGAGTGCATAATCAACCCTGATGACTGTTATAATATGATACATACCATACGCTCATGGTCCACTTGAATATGTTATACGATAACAAACACCCACGCTACCTTTGTAGGAGGCACGTATCCGGGTGGGATTGTCAGTCCAATAGATCTATCAATGTATACCGCCGGCTTGTACGGAGTTAATGATTATGCTAGAATGGTGTTTACTCTAATCATGCTCAAGACATAATGCAACATAGAAAACACATAGACACATTGATGATTGAATTGCATAAATGATGTTGTAACATGTTTCACCCCAAAAACGGTGATAAATAGAAAAGGGGCTATGTAAAACTCACCTTAACAAAATGTTATGTCTCGTAAAAAAAATAGAATATTGTGTTGTGAATGTATGCGAGGCGAATCCCAAAGACTCAACAATGTAGCTAGTCCAAATTGAAGAAAACGAAAAAGAAAGAATATCAAGCTTCCAATTCGCCAATTACAAGAGCTTATAATCAAAGCTTCAATTGTAGAAGTAATAGACTATAGAAGAAAGGTATGAGGGAAAGTTTAATCGGATTGAAACAATCGATTTAGAGGTGCAAAGTATAATGGGTCATAGGTGGGTTTTTATACTAGTTTTGGAGTCAATTAGCCATTAAAATTGGTCAACACCATAAAGTAAGGTTTTATGATGAATTGACTATTTGACTAAGACTTTGACTAGGACTTTGACTATGACTTTGACTATTTGACTCAAGGCTTTATTTTAAAAAAAAAAAAATCTTGTATGTGCAAAAAAAAAAAAAGAATTTAGAATCATAGTATTATTATTATTATTTATATACATTTATGTATGTATATAAGTTGTGAGTTAGGATAAATAAAGACTTAGGCACATTTGTATAATATTAATGATAAAGGTGTAATAAAAAAAAAATATATATATATATATATATAAGGGCTTTTTATGTATTAAAATTTTGGGGAAAATTTTGCGATGTTACAGTCTCCCCTACTTTTAGGAACTTCGTCCCGAAGTTAAGAGAAAACCAGGGTTGAAGGGGGTTGGATAAAAATTAGGACGAGTGTGACTTGAAGAATTTTATGTTAGGGTATGACAATGAATAGAGTAACTTGTCTCGGATAGCGTGGATAGGAGGCGTGTTACGTGTGAGTTGATTTACTAAATGAACTACTAGATATTTGGTTAACTACCGGAAATCTTGATAGAATTCCACACCACCTTAACGTACCTGTAAATTCACGATTACGTTCCGGACCGTAATCCCCAATTTACCTTACATTAGGGTTTTGCGTCCTTCTATGACTCTATCGATTGTTGAGCAGTCTGATAGTCTCCACCAGTCGTTGAGCAGGTGGTAGGGCCTCTCCCCGACTGTTGGAAAGACATGATGACCTCTACCAATCGTTAAGTAGATTGTTTGGTAGTCAACTAACTGTTGTACAAGTAAGCAAGTATGATCATAGATATAGCAATTAGTTCACATTCAAACAAGCATGCACACAGATGTTATGATAATACTTGAATCTTATTACTTGAATCAAAACGCCACTACATAGAATGAAAGCAAACAACATTTAAATGGTGGAACTTGCTGTTAAGTAGCTGGAGGGTCTTGATCTCTGTTTAGTTTAGGGCATCGATTACGGAAGTGATTCGGGTAATGAATGTTCAATAAGATATGGGTTGAATGAAGGACAATGAGGTAATATAAGGAATGTAATCATTTATTCATTTAATTAAAACGAATAAACGAAAACGTTGACTTATCAAAGATTTCAGATTCTAATAACATATGAAGACATGCTTTAGCCTATAAGTGAACACTCATCCCGAGAATTCCCAGGTAGGCATCCGGGTCCCTCGTCTGATTGGGATATATGCGCAATGCCAGCCTAGACAGAAGACTCAGAATACAGGCGTTCACCCTTCCAGATTGCACGTGTTCGTTATTAAAATCTAGAACTTCGACGAGATCTCAAGGTGGTTCAGGTTAAACCTGAGGGTTTTGCCTTATTAGTCTAAGAGTGGATCCAGTGATGGAGAGTAACCTTCTCGTAGGGATTAATGTAGGGATAAGAAGTAGGAGGGAGATAGAGAATAGCAAGTAAAAGAAGCAAGTACTGGTTAAATCCTATGGTTATAGACTAGATTATTTTTCTAATAACCTAATTCCCTATAACCATGGCTCTGATACCAATCTGTAACACCCCAACCGATGGCGGAAACATCGGGATGTCACGTATAGATGATTGTTCAGTAGCTCATGGTGAATAATAAATTCCATTAAATAATTTAAATGAATTACATACAATTGTTCTAGAATTTGTACATCAAATTGAATAAAACTATACACATATCTTCAAGCATCAATTCAAATCTTCAAGCAAATAGAACCTGAAACATGTTAAGTTGAAAATATTTTGGGTCAACAAAAGTTGGTGAGAATTACATAGGTTTTTGATAATAGAATAAAAATGTTGTGCAATTCATGTGTCATGTCAATCTAGCCCATATGTGAGAACATATTAGAAATAAATCGAGTGCATAATCAACCCTGATGACTGTTATAATATGATACATACCATACGCTCATGGTCCACTTGAATATGTTATACGATAACAAACACCCACGCTACCTTTGTAGGAGGCACGTATCCGGGTGGGATTGTCAGTCCAATAGATCTATCAATGTATACCGCCGGCTTGTACGGAGTTAATGATTATGCTAGAATGGTGTTTACTCTAATCATGCTCAAGACATAATGCAACATAGAAAACACATAGACACATTGATGATTGAATTGCATAAATGATGTTGTAACATGTTTCACCCCAAAAACGGTGATAAATAGAAAAGGGGCTATGTAAAACTCACCTTAACAAAATGTTATGTCTCGTAAAAAAAATAGAATATTGTGTTGTGAATGTATGCGAGGCGAATCCCAAAGACTCAACAATGTAGCTAGTCCAAATTGAAGAAAACGAAAAAGAAAGAATATCAAGCTTCCAATTCGCCAATTACAAGAGCTTATAATCAAAGCTTCAATTGTAGAAGTAATAGACTATAGAAGAAAGGTATGAGGGAAAGTTTAATCGGATTGAAACAATCGATTTAGAGGTGCAAAGTATAATGGGTCATAGGTGGGTTTTTATACTAGTTTTGGAGTCAATTAGCCATTAAAATTGGTCAACACCATAAAGTAAGGTTTTATGATGAATTGACTATTTGACTAAGACTTTGACTAGGACTTTGACTATGACTTTGACTATTTGACTCAAGGCTTTATTTTAAAAAAAAAAAAATCTTGTATGTGCAAAAAAAAAAAAAGAATTTAGAATCATAGTATTATTATTATTATTTATATACATTTATGTATGTATATAAGTTGTGAGTTAGGATAAATAAAGACTTAGGCACATTTGTATAATATTAATGATAAAGGTGTAATAAAAAAAATATATATATATATATATATATATAAGGGCTTTTTATGTATTAAAATTTTGGGGAAAATTTTGCGATGTTACAGTCTCCCCTACTTTTAGGAACTTCGTCCCGAAGTTAAGAGAAAACCAGGGTTGAAGGGGGTTGGATAAAAATTAGGACGAGTGTGACTTGAAGAATTTTATGTTAGGGTATGACAATGAATAGAGTAACTTGTCTCGGATAGCGTGGATAGGAGGCGTGTTACGTGTGAGTTGATTTACTAAATGAACTACTAGATATTTGGTTAACTACCGGAAATCTTGATAGAATTCCACACCACCTTAACGTACCTGTAAATTCACGATTACGTTCCGGACCGTAATCCCCAATTTACCTTACATTAGGGTTTTGCGTCCTTCTATGACTCTATCGATTGTTGAGCAGTCTGATAGTCTCCACCAGTCGTTGAGCAGGTGGTAGGGCCTCTCCCCGACTGTTGGAAAGACATGATGACCTCTACCAATCGTTAAGTAGATTGTTTGGTAGTCAACTAACTGTTGTACAAGTAAGCAAGTATGATCATAGATATAGCAATTAGTTCACATTCAAACAAGCATGCACACAGATGTTATGATAATACTTGAATCTTATTACTTGAATCAAAACGCCACTACATAGAATGAAAGCAAACAACATTTAAATGGTGGAACTTGCTGTTAAGTAGCTGGAGGGTCTTGATCTCTGTTTAGTTTAGGGCATCGATTACGGAAGTGATTCGGGTAATGAATGTTCAATAAGATATGGGTTGAATGAAGGACAATGAGGTAATATAAGGAATGTAATCATTTATTCATTTAATTAAAACGAATAAACGAAAACGTTGACTTATCAAAGATTTCAGATTCTAATAACATATGAAGACATGCTTTAGCCTATAAGTGAACACTCATCCCGAGAATTCCCAGGTAGGCATCCGGGTCCCTCGTCTGATTGGGATATATGCGCAATGCCAGCCTAGACAGAAGACTCAGAATACAGGCGTTCACCCTTCCAGATTGCACGTGTTCGTTATTAAAATCTAGAACTTCGACGAGATCTCAAGGTGGTTCAGGTTAAACCTGAGGGTTTTGCCTTATTAGTCTAAGAGTGGATCCAGTGATGGAGAGTAACCTTCTCGTAGGGATTAATGTAGGGATAAGAAGTAGGAGGGAGATAGAGAATAGCAAGTAAAAGAAGCAAGTACTGGTTAAATCCTATGGTTATAGACTAGATTATTTTTCTAATAACCTAATTCCCTATAACCATGGCTCTGATACCAATCTGTAACACCCCAACCGATGGCGGAAACATCGGGATGTCACGTATAGATGATTGTTCAGTAGCTCATGGTGAATAATAAATTCCATTAAATAATTTAAATGAATTACATACAATTGTTCTAGAATTTGTACATCAAATTGAATAAAACTATACACATATCTTCAAGCATCAATTCAAATCTTCAAGCAAATAGAACCTGAAACATGTTAAGTTGAAAATATTTTGGGTCAACAAAAGTTGGTGAGAATTACATAGGTTTTTGATAATAGAATAAAAATGTTGTGCAATTCATGTGTCATGTCAATCTAGCCCATATGTGAGAACATATTAGAAATAAATCGAGTGCATAATCAACCCTGATGACTGTTATAATATGATACATACCATACGCTCATGGTCCACTTGAATATGTTATACGATAACAAACACCCACGCTACCTTTGTAGGAGGCACGTATCCGGGTGGGATTGTCAGTCCAATAGATCTATCAATGTATACCGCCGGCTTGTACGGAGTTAATGATTATGCTAGAATGGTGTTTACTCTAATCATGCTCAAGACATAATGCAACATAGAAAACACATAGACACATTGATGATTGAATTGCATAAATGATGTTGTAACATGTTTCACCCCAAAAACGGTGATAAATAGAAAAGGGGCTATGTAAAACTCACCTTAACAAAATGTTATGTCTCGTAAAAAAAAATAGAATATTGTGTTGTGAATGTATGCGAGGCGAATCCCAAAGACTCAACAATGTAGCTAGTCCAAATTGAAGAAAACGAAAAAGAAAGAATATCAAGCTTCCAATTCGCCAATTACAAGAGCTTATAATCAAAGCTTCAATTGTAGAAGTAATAGACTATAGAAGAAAGGTATGAGGGAAAGTTTAATCGGATTGAAACAATCGATTTAGAGGTGCAAAGTATAATGGGTCATAGGTGGGTTTTTATACTAGTTTTGGAGTCAATTAGCCATTAAAATTGGTCAACACCATAAAGTAAGGTTTTATGATGAATTGACTATTTGACTAAGACTTTGACTAGGACTTTGACTATGACTTTGACTATTTGACTCAAGGCTTTATTTTAAAAAAAAAAAAATCTTGTATGTGCAAAAAAAAAAAAAGAATTTAGAATCATAGTATTATTATTATTATTTATATACATTTATGTATGTATATAAGTTGTGAGTTAGGATAAATAAAGACTTAGGCACATTTGTATAATATTAATGATAAAGGTGTAATAAAAAATATATATATATATATATATATATATATATAAGGGCTTTTTATGTATTAAAATTTTGGGGAAAATTTTGCGATGTTACAGTCTCCCCTACTTTTAGGAACTTCGTCCAGAAGTTAAGAGAAAACCAGGGTTGAAGGGGGTTGGATAAAAATTAGGACGAGTGTGACTTGAAGAATTTTATGTTAGGGTATGACAATGAATAGAGTAACTTGTCTCGGATAGCGTGGATAGGAGGCGTGTTACGTGTGAGTTGATTTACTAAATGAACTACTAGATATTTGGTTAACTACCGGAAATCTTGATAGAATTCCACACCAACTTAACGTACCTGTAAATTCACGATTACGTTCCGGACCGTAATCCCCAATTTACCTTACATTAGGGTTTTGCGTCCTTCTATGACTCTATCGATTGTTGAGCAGTCTGATAGTCTCCACCAGTCGTTGAGCAGGTGGTAGGGCCTCTCCCCGACTGTTGGAAAGACATGATGACCTCTACCAATCGTTAAGTAGATTGTTTGGTAGTCAACTAACTGTTGTACAAGTAAGCAAGTATGATCATAGATATAGCAATTAGTTCACATTCAAACAAGCATGCACACAGATGTTATGATAATACTTGAATCTTATTACTTGAATCAAAACGCCACTACATAGAATGAAAGCAAACAACATTTAAATGGTGGAACTTGCTGTTAAGTAGCTGGAGGGTCTTGATCTCTGTTTAGTTTAGGGCATCGATTACGGAAGTGATTCGGGTAATGAATGTTCAATAAGATATGGGTTGAATGAAGGACAATGAGGTAATATAAGGAATGTATAACACTATGGTAATTGTTGGGAAGATAATAAAACGTTCGTTAATTTGGTGTATTTTTTTTAAAAAAAAATCTCGTATATAAAAGTTATTAACGTTTTAAAATTGTGGGGGAAACTTGATAGAGAAAGAGAATTTTGGATGAAAATAAAGAGGAAGCCACATGGCACACTAAGGGGGGATGATGGTCTCTTTGAGTGTCATGTAGGATTTCATGCTTTTTACTAAAGACAACATCAAGATGCCAATCATTTGTTGTAATGAAAATCTGTTTAGTAAGATCTGTTTCTTTCACGATACCAGTTAATAGTACTTATCAGATGTTTAATACAGAAAGGTGTTACAACCACAGAAAGATAAATCAACATACGGATGAAAGCTCTGTTGGGATAACAGATATTAAAAAGAAACAGAAGATCCCCTAAATATCAACCATATCAACCCATCTACTTCATTTTCAGAGAAAAATTTAGGTAACTTCAATACAGTCACAACTAAAAAAACTTCAAACATCTAAAAAAATATATAAATATCTGAACATCTAGGTGAAACCCCATGTGAAAACACGGGAAACGTATATCTTTTTTTTAAAACAATTACTCACCAAAATATAAAAAACATAAACAGACCAACGGCCATGGTCTGTTTAGTAAAAACCAAATTAAAAATTCAATTATCGTGAGTCAGTTAAGGAGATATTTCTAAAACCGCTGTTACTACAAACAGTTGTTGATTCAAACAGATGATACTCCAACGGTTTCCTTCAAACAGATGTTGCCTTAAACAGTTGTTACTAACAATGACATCACATTTACAATTTCAAAATTCTTCATATAAATTTACATCAAAATTGATCAATCTTTGTCGACCTAAAATAAGCATATTCAGAACTACAAAATAAAGAGTCAGGAAGTTAATACAATTAACCTAAGAACTACAATCAAACACCACCAATATGCAAACATTATATCAACATCAAAATATTTTCACTGCCTACCATACGATCAATGGTTAGTTATGACCAAAATTCCTTCTAATTCATCAAACTTGAAATTACACCAGTCACCCCTTTCCAAACCTTTGAATTTTATAAAGTTTAGCCATCGACTAACCACAAACCTATGAAGTGAGAATATAAGAGTGTTAGTTATATTATTAAAATTAAGTGGGGTAACTTTGTTGAATAGTAAGTAAGTTTCAGGATTGTTCTAATCAGGTCACTCATAAAAAAAATTGTTTCAATCAGGTCACTTAAGTTTACTTTGGTGTTTTAATCTTAGATATTTTACCTAAATAGAAGGTCATCCATCCTCAATGGCATTTATTTAGGGTTTTTTTCCTTTTTAAATATGTTGTCATGACTTATGAATGCCAACATGAATTAAAAAATTACAAAAATTAAAAATGCTAAAATACTTATAAAATTTGAGAAATAATTTTAAAAATGGCAAAAAAAAAAGAAAAAAAAAAAGAAAAAAAACATCATCGTTAATACTTAATTCATAAGGCAAGGTAAATTTTTGTTAACCATTGGTTAACCAAAAAATCTGAGTTCAACAAATAATGATTGCATAAAAAATGGTCCATTCACAGGAGCAATCTTTCTATATAATCAATCAAACAATTCATCTGTTTTCATAGAGGCATTTGAAGGGTTTTCAATTACAGGGTTTGATTTTGACAAGAGGACAAAATTTACATGGATACTTGTAGAGTATACTTTTGTATCATTCTACATTTTACCGGCTTTAGTAAAATAATGGTCCCCTTAAAAACACTGGATTCATACAAATATATAGGTGTTTACGTTAATGTGAAGCTTAAATCTAATTTCTTCTATTAATTAACATATAAAAAATAAGCTAAATAAATGTCACAAGGGATATTACCCGCTCTTCAGGTAAATTATATATGATTAACACACAAAATAAACTTTAATAACTTAATTAGTACAAAATTTTTTATGAGTGAGCTGATTGAAAACAATCATGAAACTTGGTTACCATTATGTGAAATATTCCCTAAAATTAAATGAAAATTTAATTATAAAAATTTAAGTAATACCTTTTTGAATTCTTATACTATTCCACATAAAGTTTACACTCATTTACTTCACCACCATTCACTTGAACGAAAATCTTATGTGGCCAACTAATGTTAGCTAACCTAACTAGAATGAAGCCTCTTAAAAGTTAATGTATGTTGAAAACATTATTACTTAATTAAGTTTAGTAAGATAATGAAAATAGAAAACATAAAGTAATATATAACTTACATAACGTTTAGCAATCACAACATTATACTCATAAACTTCAAAAGTAATATTCTCATCCAAATCATCTAGATGTGCAACCATTTAAAGCAAATAAATTAGTACATAACATTAGATATGATGTAATACTAATTGAATATAAATTCTTATATTATATACAAAACATATAAAGCCAATGATGTCCAACCCAGCTGGTCGGAGGTGTGAGGGTTTACTCCTTAGGGAGGTTCCCGTCCGAGCTTGGTCTCATGTTCGAGTCCCCCCACTCGCACTAAGGGGTGAGAAATTCAACACCCGTGTTTGGCCTGGATTCGAACTGGGGTTGAGAGGTTGTGCATCGTTTGAATTCTCCGCTGAAACACACCTTCCAAAAAAATATACAAAACATATAAACGGTTTTTTAACCTTCATATCAAGCTAAGCATCATCAGAAATTTCAATACCTTCAGCTGATTGTTCAAGTTGGAGATTTTGTCAAAAAAGAGTAGTAAAATTGTTTAAAAAATCTTAATTTCAAATGTGAACAGGTCTCTCATATCTAGAAACACAAAATCAAAAAATAAAGTTAAGAGGTTTATCTACTAATGGAGGTGTGGGAAGATGAAATGAACAAGGACACACTCCCAAATGGTTTCGTTTATGCCGCTAGGTTTTGGTTTCATCCTACTTTTCTATGGATCGACTATTTAACCATTACAAAAATTAGAATGTGATAGATAATTCACTAATGTATAATTATTTCCTCTTTTCCATACTGGAAACACTTTCTTAAGAAACCAAACACAATTTTTAAATAAGCAGTTGAAAATTAAAAATAAGAGTTTAAAAAAACGTTTTAAAAAAAACGTTTATAAAAAATAACGAAATGACATAGAAAACAGAAAGGGATAAATTATATTAATGTGACACAAGAGTGGATAATTACATCTAATCAGTGTTGTAGAAATCGCTAAGCGCTAGTCGTCGGTCGGTAGGGTAGGACTAACGATTAATCGGGAATAATCAGGATTAATCGGATCAGGATTTTTATATGTAATTTTGAGTTTTTTTTATATACATACACACATTTTTATAGATAAATATCTTAAATAGACATATTTTAACCCCTTCTCGACCCATTTTTTAAGTATACATGATTAAATGCTAGAATCTACATTGTTTGGTTGCAAACCTGCCGGAATTTAACGATTTTGGCAAGAAGTTGGCCGGAATTACAATTTTCAATGAAATCTTGCTGGAATTGTCGATTTTTGGCTGACCGACTAGGGTCGATTAGGGCCGACTAGGCCTGACTAGGCCAACTATCAATTAACGAAAAATTAGTCAGCTACGAAGCAATTAGTGATTAATCCCGAACTTTACAACACTACATCAAGTTAAAATAACAGACATGAAAGTTCGTTTAGCATCATCTCCATTATATATAACTACTAGTTAGAAACCCATGCGATGCACGGGAGCGACAATTTATAGCCTAGCAGTGGTTTATAAAATTAATTGAATCACTAGTAGCATTAAATCATACATCATAAGCCACTAAACTGAATGGTTTTCGAATTTAAGTTGTTCAGCCGGTATCAGCGGTAACCCTTGTTGACAACTAATCTCAAACTTGAAATAATTAATTCAAGAGTTAAAAAATAAGCAAGACTTCCATGCCTTTTAGTTTCACATCAATGTTTTAGTAAGTTGTTAATAGGAGCAGTGTGACAGTCCAACTGCTGATGTAATATCACTTGTTCTCTTTCACACCATGATTTCTCATTTTCTGAATTTTTTAATGTTTTTGTATTTTTTTTTTTTGAGAATTATGTTATCCCATAAACACACGCACACATCTAAATCTTTTTGGCTTAAGGAAATTTCTCCCCCTAAATTTTTCTTTTTTCTGAAAATAAAAATAGAAATTTAAACAAACAGTCTCTCTCTTTAACTAACAAAAAGTTTTCAATGTGAAAAGAAGAGTAATATTTGTAACTTTAAAGAGCAGGATTAATAACTTCACCGAAGTAAACCATTTGTTACCATTGGTAACCTATAATTCACCTCAGATAATTTACATGAACAACCACTGTCGAACAAATCAACAGTCCTCCACAGTGTCCTGCATTCACTCAACAATTCAGTTAGTATGAGGAACCCAGACTCTAGTAGTCTTGATTTGACCTCGTTCATTCACATAAGTAAACTCATTCAAATGTCCATTACACCTTTCAGGTGACTTGGATCTGTTGCTTGTCGATTTTTGAGACTGATAATTGGAAACATTTTGATAGTGGTTACTTGAAAAATAATGATTCCGATTATCATACCCTATAATCATGTATGCGATTAACTCCTTGGTAGACATCCCTTCTGTGTCCTCGAGATCAATGACGTTAGGCACAACTGCACTCTCATCATTTACCTCCTCAGCATCAATAGCTTCCTCTGCTTCCTTTTTCTTGTCCTCATCACTTTCTGCCATAGAAGCCTGATCACTTGCTCCCTCATTTGATTTATCTTGTTGATCTGGCACGAACACCTTTGGGCTCTCACTACTTTCTGAAGAATGACAACTTAAGCTTTGTCCTGAAGAACTCTGATAAGTGTGACTGTTCACTGTAAAACGTCTTTTCACTGCCTTCCACAGATATTGTGAATCATAATAACTCCTAAACGTATAATGAATCGCATGTGGCAAAGACATGTAAATTGTTGCGAGAGCTTTGCCTTCAACATCATACATTTGTTTATCAGACTCGTTTATTTTAGAGTACATTGGTACTCGTTTGATGCCGTCAATTCCTTCATAGGCAGGTTTGACATACCCATAGATCATACAGTCCCACATTTTTTCATCCTCACATTTGATAAATGCTTCGAATTTGGTTCCCCAGTCTTCAAAATCCTCAAATTTTACCAGTTTGGTGTTGGGGAATAACTGTAACAAACGAACAACAACGGATAACAGAAATCTCTGAAGGCACGTGATCGCTTTCAGATTGAATCAATTCGACGGTTCTATCGAATATTCAATCGGATACAATCAGAGATTGAGAATTTTCTGTATGTTGTGATTGAGATCTTTGAGAACCAGAGAGATAATGACCAAGAAGAAGAATTCGTAAATGAAACAATTGGGCCATTAACTGCCTTTTAGGCAGTTTTTCCAAGGTTTTCGAACTTGCCAAAATAGTCCCTCTATTTCTGAAATTTAATTTTCAGAACTCAACCCCAGCCAGGGGCTCTGCCCCCGGACCCCCGTTTCGCCCCTAAGTTCATAATAAATTCGAATAGGCGTGCACTCCGCACCACCATACCTATATGATGTATTATTATGAACATATTGGTCAAACAGTTAATCCAATTACACTAAAATATCCAACATTTGGGAGCTGTTTGAATTGCACGTCTAAATTCCATTTTTAACTCCTTTAAAGCACACAGCAGAACGTTTCGAATAGATTTTGGTATACCTGAGTCAAAATCTAAAGTCCCTTTGTTCGTTCAAAATTTAACGTTCCGGTTCGAAAAATTGCTCGAAAAATTTTGAAAAAATATTTTCACCAAATTTTTCTCCGAGTAAAGCTTTCGAATCCTTAATCCCCAGAAAAATTTTCACAAAAGAAATTTTTTGTTGTTTCCAGACTTTTTCTTATTTCTATTTTTGTCCTAGAGATCAGGCGATTTCAATGGTTCAGTCCAAATTGTCTGGATCAAGATTCAAGGTCCAAAGTTCAAGTTGAACGGTCCAAGTTAAAGGTTCGACGTACAAGATAAAGTTCAAGTGTTGGAATATAAATCTGACAAACCACGAAATTGATTTTTTTTAAAGGAGAAACGAAATAAAAACAAACGAAATAATATTAAAACAAAAACGAAATAAAAACAACAACGAAGTTGGAATAAATGGACAAATGAAGATGGATAAAAAAAAACGAAGATACCTTTTAAATAGGCGTGATGATGCCTGATAGAAGCAATGGTTCAAATCTTGCCTTTCACATTGATTTGATAGGGTATAAATACAATAATAATCCCCTATAATTATGGAAGGGATTAATGGTAGATAATAAATACAATACATTTACTAATAATACAAATATGTTAAATATGGTCTATTACACCCCCGCAGTCGAAGCAAGAGGAGGGCGAATGTTGAGACTGGAGCGGAAGTCTTCAAACAGTATGCGAGGTAGACCTTTAGTGAAGATGTCAGCAACCTGGAGCCGTGTAGGCGTGTGTAGAACTCGTATGGTGTCGCGCTGAACATGTTCGCGAACGAAGTGAATATCCAGTTCGATATGTTTCGTACGTTGATGCTGAACAGGATTATGAGATAGGTAAATAGCACTAATGTTGTCACAATATACCAGTGTGGCCTTGGATAGAGGGTGGTGAAGCTCCAGAAGAAGGTTACGAATCCAGCAAATTTCAGTGACTACATTAGCAACGGCCCGGTATTCGGCTTCAGCACTTGATCGGGAGATGGTAGATTGTCGTTTTGACGACCAAGACAATAAATTAGTACCCATGTAAACACAATAACCCGAGGTTGAACGGCGGGTATCCGGGCATCCCGCCCAATTAGCATCAGTGTAGGCCCGAAGAGATAAATCTGCGCAAGCTGATAAGGTGAGACCGAATTCAGAAGTGCCGCGAATATACCTGATGATGCGTTTAAGAGCATTCCAATGATCAATGGTGGGGTTATGCATGTGAATGCAAATCTACTGGACTGCGTAGGTGATGTCAGGTCTAGTAAAAGTGAGATATTGAAGAGCACCAGCCAGGCTTCGATATAGAGAGGCGTTCTTGAATGGAGCGCCCGAAGCAGTTCTTAATTTTGGCTTCGTATCAACTGGTGTGGCAACTGGGTTGCAAGAGTCCATACCTGCATGACTCACTATATCCAGAGCATAAGATTTCTGAGAGAGAAACATCTGGTTGCCTGTTCGAGACACAGAAATGCCCAAAAAATGACTGAGAGGACCAAGATCTTTCATGGCGAATTCAGCCGCAAGGCTGCCCATGATCTTCTTCCTAAGAGAATCGGAAGACGTGGTGAGTATAATATCATCAACATAAATAAGCAAGTAAGCTATGTCACCCCCGTGGTGATATGTGAAAAGAGAGTTGTCACATTTACTCTGCAATAGACAGGACAAAGTCAATAAAACGTTGGTACCATGCTCTGGGTGCCTGTTTGAGACCATAAAGAGACTTTTTCAATCGGCACACGTGATCAGGATAATCCCGATGTCGAAACCCCATGGGTTGATACATATAAACTGTCTCAGTAAGATGTCCATGAAGAAAAGCATTAGTGACATCTAGCTGATGAATGGACCATGACTGAGAAAGTGCCAAAGTCAACACAGTACGAATGGTAGCCGGTTTAACAACCGGACTAAATGTTTCCCCACAGTCAATACCAATTTCCTGATTACTGCCATCACACACCGACGTGCTTTGTACCTCTCAAGCGTACCATCAGAACTGTATTTGTGGCAGAAAAGCCACATGCTATGAATAATATGCATATCAGGATGTCTCGGGACAAGTTCCCAAGTCTTGTTTTTAATTAAAGCATTAAATTCGTTTTTCATGGCGTTATGCCACTCCGGGTTAGACAAGGCATCTTTGGGGTTTTTGGGTAACGGTGCGATGGTAGTGGTGGAGAGATTAAAGATTTGTTTGGGCTTGGATATTCCGGACATGGCTCGGGTGTGTATGGTGCGAGTAGGTGGTAGGGGCGGTGGCGGGATTGGAGGAGGTGAGGGAACTGGTTAGGTGACTCGAGGTGGGATTGGTCGGGTGGTTGTAATTGCGTGGGCTGGGCCGAGGGTGAAGAGGGATGGGGCGGAGATGTGGTGTGGGCCGGAGAGGGTTGAGGCGATTGAGGAGAAGGTGTTGGGCTTTGGTGTTGAGTGGGTTGTGTTGGGCTTAAGTGTTGGGTAGGTAATGTGGCCTGTGAAGGGATAGGAGTTGGGTTTGGGGCCGGGTCTGATGGAACAGGCTGGTGAAGGTAATATAGTGGGTGTAATGTGTCATCAAGGAATTTGTAGGTGTGAGGGGTTGTTTTATGTGTTTTGGAAAACGGGAAAATGGTTTCGTCAAACAATACATGGCGGTTGATGGTAATTGTTCGTGTTTTGAGGTCAAGACATTTGTAACCTCTATGGTTGGATGGGTAGCCTAAGAATACACATGGATAGGATCGATAGGCAAGTTTGTGGATGGTGGTGTGAGGTATTAGGGGGTAACACATACACCCGAACACACGAAGGTGATCATAGGTGGGCATGCAATTATAGAGGCGTTGGGTGGGGGGTTTGAAAGTTGTGGATTTTTGTGGGAATAATGTTAAGGAGATAGGTAGCGGTCTCAAGGGCGTGGTGCCAATAGTTGTGGGCATGGATGAGTGCGCTAAGATGGTGCGAATGAGGTTATTAATTGTGCAAATTTTACGTTCAGCTTTGCCATTTTGGGAGGATGTGTGAGGGCAGGAGAAACGGAAGTGCATGCCGTTTTTGGTGCAAAAGGTATGAAATTGGTTGTTGGCATATTCACGTCCGTTATCACATTGAAATTGTTTGATTTTAGTATTAAATTGGGTGTGAATAAAGTTGGTAAATTTGGTGAACATGGCAAAGACATCAGATTTATGGGCAATAGGCTAAGTCCACAAAAAAATTGTGAAATCATCCAAAAATAAGACATAATAACGGTGACCCCCGTTTGAAACAATAGGGGAGGTCCAAACATCATTGTGTACAAGATCAAATGGCATAACAGTTCTTGTATTAGAAGTAAAAAATGGAAGTCTAGTATGTTTACCAAAAATACAAGCACTGCAAACTTTATTGATCAAAGAACCACAACTAATAGAATTAGAAGTTTTTAAATTATTTAAAATAGCCGGGCCTGGGTGGCCAAAGCGTTGATGCCAAATGTCTTGAGAAAGAGCTGCATAGGTGGAAGCAGAAGTGAGGTTGGTGATGTTGGACGAGCTGAGAGTGTAGAGATCCCCCGAGCTATTGCACCGTAGGATAGGTTTCCTGGTCTGGAGATCCTTCACAGTAAAACCATAAGGGTCAAATTCAACGGTTAATTGGTTGTCAATTGTAAATCGGCAAACAGAAATAAGGTTTTTTAACAAGGTTAGGGGCATAAAGGACATTGTTAAGTTTAAAGGGTGGGAATGGTGGTGGTAAGGTAATATTGCCTTGGCCTAAAACCGGAATGGTTTTACCATTCCCAACAATAATGTTGCGAATAATGCTAGAATTAAAAATAGAGGGGAACTTATCAGATTGAGGAGACATTGTACCTGTTGCGCCGGTGTCCATGGTCCATGATGAATCATTGTTGTGAAGTGCCAGATTGTAGAGAGCTTGGGCTATATCCGTGGGCGAATAATTTGCGGCATAGGACTGAGCAGTGTCACCCGGCTTTGGGCCTAATAGCCCAGCAGCAGATTTATGTTGATTCTGTTGGGCCTGGGCAGAATTTGATGGGCCAGATGTGGGGTTCTGTGTAGTAGGCGAGTTGTAATTTGGAGGGTAATGGGCCTGAGGAGCTTGCACAGGTGGGCCGAGAGGGGTTCCAGGATATGGGCAAGGGGGAAAGAAATAGTTGGGCCATGGGGTGAACTGAGGGGTTTGTGTAGGGTAACCAGGCCACGAAGGGGCTGCCAAGAGTTAGAAGGTTGCCAAGAGTTTTGTTGGTACCGACCCCGACCGTAGGAGCCACGACCGCGTCCGCGGCCGCGGCCACGACCACGACCACGAGAGCGATCGGAGCCGAGTTGGAGGGGCCGGAAGAGGGGTTGGAGTTGGTTGTGGATGTGTGAAGGGCAGTCCCGGAAGCCTGAGATGAGATTTTTGCTTGTGTAATTTTTTCATCTTCAATTTGGCAAAGTTGGGAGCGGGTGTTGTAAAAATCGGGTAGAGGTTTGGTTTGTTGGAGAATAAGTTTGATGGTTTCATATTGATCGGTTAGGCCAGTGAGGATTTGCATGACTAGTTGGTTTTCAGTGACATTGGCGCCTAGACTAATGAGTTGGTCATATAGAAGTTTCATGTTTTGGCAGTATGAGGACATGCCGGAGAAGCGTTCTAGGTGGGTGTTGTAGAACTTGTTTTGAAGGGCAATGGTTCTAGCGGTTTGGTTATCTAAGAAAAGGTTTTTGAGACGGGACCAGGCATCATAGGCGGTAGTGTTGGTAATCATAATGGTATGCACAAGGTCCTGGGTGATAGTGCCATAAATCCACTGGAGGACGATGGCATCTAATCGCTCCCAAGACTCGTGTAAGGTGGCTTGTGAGGAAGATTCGGGTTCCTTGGCAGCGGTGGTGGTTGTGGGAGGGGCACGGGGTAGGAGATGGTCATAAACATCATATGCTTTGCAGTGTATGATGAAAAGTTCAGCCCACGTGTTATAGTGCTCAGTTTGGCGGTCAAGAATAAGGGGGATAAAATTTTTGATGTTGGTTACAGTTACTGCAGGATGTATGCGAGACATGGTGGGAATAAGAGAAGAATATTGGCTGGAAAGAAGAAGTAATCGGAAAAAAAAAAAAATTGAGGCAGTAGGTTTGTTTACGGCAATAAGGAAGAGGAAGAAGAAATTTTTAGGGTTTTTGGCTTTGATACCATGATAGAAGCAATGGTTCAAACCTTGCCTTTCACATTGATTTGATAGGGTATAAATACAATAATAATCCCCTATAATTATGGAAGGGATTAATAGTATATAACTAGTATAAGATTGCTATACAACTTTTTCTAAAATTACATTTGATGGTCAAGTGGTGTATTCTCCAACCAAGTAATTTTGGGTTCAAATCCTGCAAAAGACATGTTTTGTGATGATTTTACCGTTAAAAAATAGGTTTTCTATACATTGTGTTATAATCCAACTGGGTTTCAATTTACAGGTTATGTTTTACTTTTGAGTATTTTTAATTTGATGCCCATGTGTTTTTACACCTGTGTGTTTACACCTATCCGTTATATTTTTAATTTGATGTTCATTGTATTTTAGTCTACACGTGTGTGTTTAATTTGTTATACATTGTATTTTTAGTTTGCGTGTATTGTGTTTTTAATATATTGTCTATTGTGTTTTTTTTCACAATGTTTTTAGCGTGTTTTGGTGTCCATTGTGCTCTATGCATATGATTTTTTTTTCAAAAGTATTACAATAGTATGCTCATATTAAAAAAAAACTCAATATTATGGTATAATTTTTTTTTAATTGACACATAAAAAATTTATGGATATTTAAAAAAACCTATCCATTACGTTTTGTAGGTCCGCTTACGGTTGTGCGCATATAATGTATATGTGTGTGGCCCTCGGAGGCAAAAGTAAAGTTGCACTAATTTTAACGTTATTTTACTAATTTCGTGAAAATAACGTTAAAAATGACGGACGGTTAATCATGCATCAGGTGGTGGCGTTGATAGCCAAAAGACAAGGGGGGTACATGCACCAGTCGGGTTTGTCCCGATTGCTAAGTGTTATGTGCCTTATGTCTAAGGCTTGATACAAAACCACTATTGAGACGGGGCTCTCACTGGAAGCAGCCTCTCTATTCCCACAGGGTAGAGGTAAGGCTGTCTACATATTACCCTTCTCAGACCATACCTTAGATTTTGCTATTGGTGGATTAACTGAGTATAATGATATGATATGATATGATATCCATTACGTTTTGTGTTTTTCTATATAACTAGTATTATGCTCCCACGTTGCCGAGGGGGACATAAAATCATGTCAAGTAACATAAATGTCACATTGTCGCTACGGATCACCAACATTAGAAAAGCTCGTAAAACAAAATAAATAAATAAAATATAAAACCAAACGGCATGTAGATATAAGAACGGTGAACCATGCACCCCTGTTGCAGCATGGTAATGCACAAAAATTAGACCGAAATGTAAAACACAATGTGACCCGCTAGACGAAAACAATAGATGTAAAAACGTTGAACCAAATACGCACGTTGTGGTGTGTTAACTCGAAAAAAAATAGACCGAAACCTAAAACTAAAAATTTGTTAAATATATAAAGTATATGAGACAAATCCGAAAGTGAAGAAAGTGTTAAGGTTAAATGTAAAAGATGAAAATTATTAGCGTTAAAAGTAAAAAAAAAAAAAATTAAAAAAACAAAGAAGAGTAAGAAAAAAACAAAGTAAGATACAACATTCAAAACATGTTGTACAACCCTTTTATGCACAACACACTTACAAAGCATAAGGTACAACATTATCAAGCATAACCAATTTGTAAATTAATATATATGTAATAAATACAATACATTTACTAATAATACAAATATGTTAAATATGGTCTATTAATGCCTTTAATACGAAAAGTAATTTTTTTTTAAAGTTCAAACGAATTTACTAAAACCTTAAGACAAATAACGAAGACAAATAAAAGAAGCTTGACGAATAAGACAAACTATAATAATGAACGAAGTTGAATTAAAATTAAAATATGAACGAAGTTGAATTAAAATTAAAATATGAACGAAGTTGAACTGTTTTTTTTTTTAATAACGAAATTGCCTTAAAAGTGTAAAAAGAAGATGCCTTTCTCAACGAAGATGTATTATATTAATTTGGGATGCAAACGAACTGAACGAATACGAATAAGATCTTGTTCGTGTTCGTTTGTTAAGAAAATTATGTGTTCATGAACTATTCATGAACACTTACCGAACGGGATTTTCTGTTCGTGATCGTTTGTTAAGAAAACACCCATGTTCGTGTTCGTTTGTTAATTTTGTTCATAAACGCACAAGAACACAAACGGATATTAATGAACATAAACAAGTGTTTATGAACACAAAGAAGTGTTCATGAACGGAAACAAACACAAACAGACATATATTAACTTTTGAATAACATATAATTCACATACATTATGACATTAGCTAGATCCACCCAAAATATAACATAATTGTCCAAACATACTTAGTATTGGAGAAAGGCGTTGGAGGAGGTGCATGGCAGAGGGCGTTGGAGGTGGAAAACGCTAGAATGTGGAAACATATAATGAGCTTGGATACAAAAAGTAAGTTTATTGATCTCATATAGTTATATATTTACGTCATATATAGTATTTATTGGGTAAAATAAATAAAAATATAAGAATATAAAAATAGTATAAAAATTAAAAACCTTAATAAACTATCGAACAAAAACGAATATGTTACCGAACGTTCACGAATATAAACTAATATGTTACCGAACGTTCACGAACATAAACGAACAAACGCGACTTTTGTTCATGTTCGTTCGTTTAACTAAACGAAAGAAATTTTTTGTTTGTGTTCGTTCATTTAATAAATGAATGAACACAAATGAACTTCCCGCCGAACGGTTCATGAACTGTTCGCTAAAAGTTCAGTTTGTTTGCAGCCCTAATATTAATCCCTAACTTCGCTATAATACACTGTTTGAATCTGAATTGTGATTCACGAAAGACAACAGTTTTAAATCGATTATAACTTTCTGAAAATCACTTATAATGACCGAGAATGTTTTTAAGATACGAAATCAGAAGTTTTTGAACGAAAAAGCACGTTTCAATCAATTCAATATTCGCAACAATCAAGCTTGAACCGTACAATCGAGTGTAATAAGCTCTGATACCAATTGTAGGTCCTTGGAATGGATCGATATAAGCCAGATCAGCTTTATCAAGGTGCGAAATCCCTTGATAGATGTTTATAGAAACTATGAATCAATTCTAATGATTAATGAACACGAGAATTTTATAAAAACGTCTTCTATTGATTATAAACAGATTACAACCAATTCAAGACAACACACACGAACAGGTGGCTGCAGACACACTGACAACTTCTTGAACAATCTCTAAAACCATCAACCCTAGCCTAAACCCTATGCTAGGTATTTATGTCTAGGCCTGGTATTTCGTATAAATCCCAATCAGACGGGGGGACCCGTATACCTACCTGGGCACTCTTGGGATAAGCATTCACTTATAGGCTAAAGTACGCCTCCACAAGTCAGTAGGAAAATTCAAATACTTGAGTTAGTCAAAGTTTCCTATGGAAACAATTTCAATGTTTTATATCATTGATATTTATATTTGTTTATCATTTGAAGACTCAATTTAATCACTTGATGTTTCATATGCTATTATTCATTGATCATTTCGCTTTTGAATTCCTTATCATCATTATTAAAACTTTTTTGGATATATTATCGCATTAAAGCTTACACTATTTCACTTATGCTTTGTGACTTTTACACTATAAGGTATTACTCTTTTTGTGTTAAAACATTTTTACCCACGACTTAAGTTTTAAACTCTGTGTTTAGCTTCGACCACATTCTGATTTTAGGAATGTTGCGTCATCATACAGTTAAAATTGAACATGGTTTCCTAAACTTATTATTCAGCCTGTTTTATATCCTCATGTTTACAAACTTACTTGATCGAAGTCATAGTATATCCTCATATACCTAATACTAATATAGCTACACCCAGTCGCCTAAGCCATAGCCGACTGCCATTAGTTAGCACTTCTTAGTCAGACTAAGCTCATACATAAATGCCTACCTACACGATACGCACTAGTTATTAGTAGTTATTTCTACAACATTGGTTTTGAGCATTAATTTAACTTGTTTACTTTCATTTTGTGCAAATTGTGCGATTTACTCGATTTTCGTTATACTATTCTTTCAATCGAAATTTTATGCTATACTTATATACTTACATGAACGCATATTTGGTATGCATATTTTTCTTGTTTTGAGCAAAGCCCTGTTATACTTTACAATATTTTGTTCATCATCATGGCCAATGAACACACTAGTTGATAACTCATATGAAATCTAAGCCAGTGCCCACGTACGACTCGGAGTAGAGTATCTCTTTAATCCGAGGGGAACGGTGAAATTCTTGGAGTTTATCAATATGGGTGTTTAGAGCAACGATGTGAACAGAAATTTGCCGGTTAAGGGTGAACCCGAAAGGGAAGAACCTATAACCATGTCTTATACTTACATGTTATTCTCATTACGGTTAAAGGGAAAACCCAAAAGGGAAGGACCTCTAACCATGTCATGATTGAACATTATTTCGTTACAGTGACTATTACATATTGGTTGCACGCATTTATTTCTTGTTAGGGTTATGGAAAAGCATAACACCCTAGTGTAAGGTAAATCGATGATTACGGTCCGGAACGCAATCATGGATTTACAGGTACATGAGGGTGGTGTGTAATTCTATTTAGGCTGTTGGTAGACAATCAAGTTGAGTCCAAAGTATCGGGAGTGTGGTGGGTTAGCTGTGATACCCCACAATTTCAGGTTCTCACTTTAACTAAACTCTAGTTACATTCCTTGCATCCTACTTAACTAGGGTTAGCTAGATAGGACACACGTTGCACAGTTATAGGTTAATAACTGCATGAAGTGGTAATTCGGGGAATTACCATACTATATACATGATTAGTGAACCTCGGACGTTGGTGAACAATGAAGTTAAATAATTGTGAATTAGTTGATTGGATTGATTGCAATTACGTGCTTTTATGATACTGTGTGAAACTATGTGCAAATTGTATGTAATTACGTGAACTTAAACCGAATATGTTAATAAACATCGTAACAGGTGGACCGGTAGGATGGTTGGGGTCTTAACACATGGTGTTAGACGTATTATGGTCCAAAATAGCTAAAACATCGATGAAAACACGTTGTACAACGAAGCAGGTAACCCGGCGCGGGCCGAAGAGCTGTGAGCGGCCGCTCGCGGGCACCAGACTTCACCAAACCGCCTTAAACTACTATTTAAGCAACCTTAAGCCTCTTATATCTCCTAAACTCAAATCTTAATCGCCCCCACTGCCCTATTTACGAAATAAGCAACCATGGCGCATAATCTGTCCTAAAAACGCAGATTGTGTATTATGTGTTTATGTGACTATTTGGAGTCCTATGTGGTATGTTATTGGCATGAACTTGAATGGACACTATATTAGATATATAGGAAGTGTACAACTGATGGTAACCAACATATTCACCAACGGGCCCGTAGGGTTTACTTATGCATGTAGAATCACTAGGTGTCACTTACACGATTTTGAACATTTAAACGTCTTGGACAAATGGGTTATATGGTGTAATGGTATTACACATATACTTACTTAGTGACACATATACTAGGGAGTCGGTAGCACACCCTACTTTGAAGTTTGGATTTATTTGCTTGCATACTAAGGTGAGTTTCACTACTTTTTCTCAAAAGCATGCGTCTCGGGTTTGAGATAACTTTGGTAAACGTTTTCTAGTCCAGTTTGGGACAACTCAGGTTTTGACTCCTTGTGTGGGTCGGGTTTTGACTCCTTGTGTGTGTCGGGTTTACGATTCCTTGTGTGTATCGGGTTTTTGATCAGTTTAAAACTTATTGGTCCTTTGTGAATTAAACACCCTATCATTTGGAAAGTCCTTGCATATTATTAGGTTAATCGCTGGAGGCGAGCGGGGTATTAGTTGATAGCGCTATTAGGTTGTGTAGCAACCTCATGTCTGAGGTGCTTGAGGCACGGGCATGAACTTCTGACCACATTTGAGAACTGGTGTTGATAGACACCAGTTATTGAGGCAAATTACTATATTATTGAAGGTGTCCCAATAATTCTGTTTAGTTACATTGAGTGGGTTAGCTACCCCTGACACGCTTAAACTGATGATACTTGAACATTTTGGTCTGGAGGACCTACGCTTATACTTGGTTACGTGGTTTTGGAAACCAGCGCATTTACTTACTCATTTCCTTTACTTAGTGAACTCACCAACATTGTTTGTTGACCCACAATATACATGCTTTTGCAGGTAGTTAGCTTCCGGTGCCAGGATTAGAAAGCACTGCACACTTCACTGCATTTGGGGTTTTAGGCATACACCTAAATTACATATTATGCTTTTATGTTTTCTTTCATATGGTTTTATTTTGGGCGCGTTGTTTTGCGCATGGTTTTAAAAAGGTTTAAATTTGGTTTACGCTTCCGCAGCTTAACTAAACTTGATTTTGGAAAACGAACTAAATGGTTTGGGCATTTAGAGTTCGTTCATATGACTTATGGCTATGGGATCCTGGTATGTCATGCGCCTCGCGGTATAAACTCCGCAGTGGAAATTTGAGGGTGTGACAGATTGGTATCAGAGCCATTGGTTATAGTGAACTAGGACTGCATGTTGAGTCTAGTCTATAATCATCATAGCATAAGTACACTCACAACTTAAGTGCACAACTAGCTTTTAGCTACATGTATCTATAACATATGATTTTGGGAGATATGTTATCTTCTAGTTATAGACCTAATTCTGAACACGTCAATGGTGGGAACCCAGGGTTACACCAGGTGGCGCATTACTGGGAGTAGTATCCTAACAAACCTCGTGGATGAGGAAACAACAATTGTACCAGGGAGAAAGCCCTTGCGAGCGTTGTGGCGCACGTACATAGGAAAGTTGCACGATGCGCATGACGTGATACCATTAAACCGAAAGAAAGTCAAATGTTGAGACTTATCCTTTTTCTTTGAGCAAGGAGACAATTAGTTCCTGTTCCTTGTCACTTGATATTTCTTACTCTCATTCGAAACTCAGACGAGACTGGGTTACACATATAGAATTCATTTCTTACTTTAGTACCTTACGCCTAGTGCGAGCGGGCGAACGTATGACTGCATATCCCTGTTACCCATAAGTATATGGTAGATTCATGGGAACACATTAGATCGGGGCTTATTACACACACTTTTGGGGAGTTACGTAAGGCCTGCGATGCAGTGCAACATCTCAAAGGAAGACGAAACCTACCAGTGACTGACAGTCACGATTGGAGAAACGAATTGTGCTGTTGACCATTAAGCTGACTTACACAGGACCGGAGAAGGAGACTGTACGTGATGAGAACCATATAACACTGACATCGCGAAAGAGGAAGGATAAGGGATGGATGGGGAACTAGAGCAGGATGAGCACATGGAAAGTGAGGATGAAGGCTCTACTATCTAGACAGAGCATGGCGACGATTGGCTCTTACCTTTTCTTACCAATCTTTTCTTTCATTTCCCTTTGCTAACTTAGATAAGACTGAGTTCTTATGATCAACGATAGGGTGGTTGAGGCCCTCGCATCTTTCCAAGCTAGTAAAGATCTATTTTGCTAAATCATTCCTTTCCCCTGACTTCCACGGTTGCACTTTCTTATACCTTGAACGTACATGCCACAACAACAACCTGCCATCGTATTTTCAAGCATTTTATTGGTTGTAAACCTCGATAACTCCAACGGAACTGAAGGAGACCGTCTGATTGCTTCGATAGTATAAGTCTTTGCCATGTGCATTTGCCCCAGGTAGAATGGGGTAATGTATGCTATATGCACACTCGATGAGTTACAAGTACTTGGATGGAGAACGTAACACCATGTGGTGAAATTTAGAAATTTATTATATAAAGACGGTTGGGTCTGAGACTCTGAGATCAACGCCTACACTACCAAGCTACAGGAGTTAGATACTTTGTGCTCGAATCTAATTAACCAACTTTGCCAGCGGATCAAATTTCATACCAAAAGGGTGGGTCCCTCATATTCGTGGCTTGGCCACTACAGCTCACCTACCCAAAATCTAACAAATCTTTCACCTAGCTCGCAAACTCACTGACAAGGCTGTTGAGCATGGTACTTTTCCGAAGCATGGTGCTTCATCTTCTACTTTTAGTGATAGCTAGAGAATGTGGAATAGTGTGAGGTATAAGTCCTTCAACAACAACTACCACAACGGTAACAACAACAATGGGGCTCGAGGAAGAGCATTTGTGATTGACTGATTGGCTAATGGGAAGCCTGTTGAGGTAACCCATACACATC
Organism: Ambrosia x helenae; assembly: GCA_030844895.1. Lineage (NCBI taxonomy): Eukaryota > Viridiplantae > Streptophyta > Magnoliopsida > Asterales > Asteraceae > Ambrosia > Ambrosia x helenae. The sequence goes on along the minus strand of CM061230.1, from coordinate 84,130,717 downwards.
GTGACCGTAAGCTCGAATTGGATGGGCAATTGTTTTCCATCAACCTCATACCTATCACCCTAGGTAGCTTTGATATCGTGGTTGGCATGGACTGGTTGTCCAAGCAACACGCTGAAATTCTCTGTCAGGAGAAGATTGTTCGTGTCCCCCTCCCTAGTGGAGAACTTTTATCTATTCAGGGTGATCGTGGTGGTGCCATGGTGGGCATCATCTCCTTCTTGAAAGCCTAGAAGTGTATCTGTAAGGGTTGTCCAGCCATTTTGGCTAACATATCTGACACTCGAGCTGAAACTGAAACTAAGATTGAGGACATCCCAGTAGTCCGAGATTTCCCAGATGTTTTCCCATGGGAACTACCTGGACTTCCACCTGTTCGTCAAGTGGAGTTTCAAATTGATCTTGCACCTGGAGCAGCTCCAGTTGCACGCACACCATATCGCCTAGCACCAAGCAAACTTCAAGAACTGTCTACCCAACTCCAAGAGCTATTGGATAGGGGCTTTATTAGACCTAGTACTTCGCCATGGGGAGCTCCAGTTCTGTTTGTTAAGAAGAAAGATGGGAGTTCCGCATGTGTATTGATTATCGGGAGTTGAACAAAGTGACGGTTAAGAACCGCTACGTACCCTTTGCCTCGTATTGATGACTTGTTCGACCAGCTACCAGGGTCGAGTTTCTATTCTAAGATTGACTTGAGGTCAGGATATCATCAACTGAGAGTCCAAGAGGAGGATGTGGCGAATGCAGCCTTTCGAACTCGGTATGGACATTATGGGTTTTTGGTGATGCCATTTGGGCTAACTAATACATCAGCTGTGTTCATGGATCTAATGAACCGGGTATGCAAGCCCTATTTGGACAAATTCATCATAGTGTTCATAGATGACATACTGATTTATTCCAAGAGCAGGGAAGAGCACGAGCAACACCTGCAGCTGATCTTGTAACTTTTGAGAAATGAGCACCTATATGCAAAATTCTCTAAATGTGACTTTTGGATTCAAGAAGTCCAATTTCTTAGACATGTAGTGAACGAGGCAGGAATACATGTTGATCCCGCCAAGATTGATGCTATTAAAAGTGGGAGGCTCCTAACACTCCGACAGAAGTGCGCCAGTTTCTTGGTCTTGCGGGATAGTATCGCAGATTCATTGAGGGATTCTCTAAGATCGCTCAACCCCTCACTGCTTTGACACAGAAGGGTATTACTTACAAGTGGGGAGATGCCCAAGAATCTGCTTTTCAATTATTAAAGCCGAAACTTTGTAGTGCACATATACTATCATTACCTGAGGGTACAAAGGACTTCGTGGTGTACTGTGATGCGTCTATCCAAGGGTTAGGGTGTGTGCTGATGCAGCGTGATAAGGTGATCGCGTATGCCTCACGTCAATTAAAAGCTCATGAGAAAAATTACACCACCTATGACTTGGAACTAGGAGCAGTGGTTTTTGCTCTAAAGATCTGGAGGCATTATCTCTATGGGACGAAGTGTACGATCTTCACTGACCACAAGAGCCTCCAACACATATTCGATCAAAAGGAGCTGAACATGCGAGCGACAACGTCGATGGGTCGAGCTTATGAATGATTATGACTATGCCACCAAGTATCATCCAGGGAAAGCTAACGCAGTAGCTGATGCCCTCAGTCGTAAGGAAACGAAACCTAAACGGGTGCGAGCCTTACAACTCACCATTCATTCTAATCTTCTTAATAAGATACGTGAAGCCCAGGTCGAGGCTTTGAAAGAAGAAAATATCGGGCTTGAAACTTTACATGGTGCGGATAAGCACTTGGAACTGAAGATAGATGGTCTTCAATACTTTATGAATCGAGTCTGGATACCACGCTTTGGGGATCTCAAACAACTGGTGCTCGATGAAGCTCACACATCTCAATATTCGGTACATCCTGGTTCGGGCAAGATGTACCAAGATCTTAAAACTCTTTACTGGTGGCCAAACATGAAAGCTGAAATAGCCACTTATGTTAGTAAGTGCTTGACTTGCGCGAAGGTTAAGATTGAATATCAGAAACCTTCAGGCCTACTCCAGCAATCAGAAATCCCTATCGTGGATCGTTTAACCAAATCGGCACACATTTTGGCAATAAAGGAAACGGACTCGCTGGAGAAACTAGCAAATCTCTACGTTAAGGAGGTAGTCTCTAGGCATGGGGTGCCTACTTCTATTATATTGATCGCGATGCACGATTCACTTCTCATTTTTGGACTACTCTCCAAAACGCTTTGGGAACTCGCTTAGATATGAACACAGCCTATCACCCACAGACGGATGGACAGAGTGAACGTACCATCCAAACATTGGAAGATCTGCTACGAGCATGCGTGGTGGATTTTGGCAACAGTTGGGATAAGCACTTGCCTTTGATTGAATTCTCGTATAACAACAGCTACCACACTTCGATACAGTGTGCGCCTTTTGAGGCACTTTATGGACGCAAGTGTAGTTCTCCCATCCGCTGGACTGAGGTTGGGGATAGCCAGCTAACAGGTTCCGAACTCGTGCACGAAACTTCTGAGAAGATAGTACAAATCAGAAACCGGATGGTTGCTGCTCGAGATCGACAGAAAAGCTACACTGATAAGTGTAGGAAACCTTTGAAGTTCCAGGTTGGGGACAAGGTTCTATTGAAGGTGTCACCTTGGAAGGGGGTGATACGCTTTGGAAAACGGGGAAAGTCGAACCCGCAATACGTTGGACCATTCGAGATTGTCGAAAGGATTGGTCCAGTAACTTACAGGTTGAGCCTGCATAATGAACTTAATGGGGTACACAATGTACACCACGTATCGAACATAAAGAAATGTTTATCGGATACAACACTAGTGGTGCCACTGGAGGATATCCAGGTGGACGATCAGCTACGGTTCGTGGAAGAACCGATGGAGATTCTTGAGCAGGGCGTCAAGAAACTCAGACAGAGCATCATACCGACTGTTAAGGTGCGATGGGATTCCCGTCTAGGACCGGAATACACGTGGGAACGCAGGGATCAAATGCGGTTTAAATACCCACACCTCTTTTCTGAACCTGAACCTGAACATAGATCGAACGCTAAACATAAAGCAGCTCTTTCAAAGTGAATTTCGGGGCGAAATTCCTTTCAACTTGGGGATGATGTGACATCCGGGAACCAAGCACACACTTTTCTAGCTGGCTTTATTGTTTACTTGCTGAATTTCGGGACGAAATTCTTTTCAACTTGGGGATGATGTGATACCCCGCAATTTCAGGTTCTCACTTTAACTAAACTCTAGTTACATTCCTTGCATCCTACTTAACTAGGGTTAGCTAGATAGGACACACGTTGCACACTTATAGGTTAATAACTGCATGAAGTGGTAATTCGGGGAATTACCATACTGTATACATGATTAGTGAACCTCGGACGTTGGTGAACAATGAAGTTAAATAATTGTGAATTAATTGATTGGATTGATTGCAATTACGTGCTTTTATGATACTGTGTGAAACTATGTGCAAATTGTATGTAATTACGTGAACTTAAACCGAATATGTTAATAAACATCGTAACAGGTGGACCAGTTGGATGATTGGGGTCTTAACACATGGGGTTACACGTATTATGGTCCAAAATAGCGAAAACATCGATGAAAACACGTTGTACAACGAAGCAGGTAACCCGGCGCGGGCCGAAGAGCTGTGAGCGGCCGCTCGCGGGCACCAGACTTCACCAAACTGCCTTAAACTACTATTTAAGCAACCTTAAGCCTCTTGTATCTCCTAAACTCAAACCCTAATCGCCCCCACTGCCCTATTTACGAAATATCAACCCCTAAACACCTACTAAGGCTCAAGAACATCGATCGGGAAGCTTGGTGAGCATTCGGTTGATTGTTTTGAAAGGCTTGCGGTATAATCTTCAATCTTTTGTATTTTAATCATCTTAAATATGTTATAAAACCTTATAACTAAGTTTGTCCAGGTCTGAAAACTTTTCATAAAGATTAAAACATGAAGTTTATAAAGTTTGAATGGGTTAAACATAATCCTATGCGATTAGAAATTAATAGGTTGCATGATTATGCATGTTCTTGATGTTTTAGACTTCTAGGGTTTGTGAATGATGATGTTTGTGATGTGTAATTAGGGTTTTGATCAGATGTGGTTCTTATTAATGTTGTATGATGATTATTAGGTGTTATTGATTGATAATATGCAACTAGGGTTTGATATAATTGATAATATTGCATGATTAGAATCTGGACAGAATCTGAATGTCGACTTGTAGGGTCTGTTTCGTGGCTAGAAAATAATTGTTTTGATCGATTCTTTTCACAAATAGATTGTACATGGTCTTAGCTTTTTAGAATGGGCAAAACCATCTGATTTGGATGTCGTTTGACATGTTTTTGGAATTTTCTTTGATTAAAGGTCATGTTAGATTTTCGGATTAACAAACTGAGTCAACTTTAAACAATCATAACTCGAGCTTTACAAGAAATTAAGTTATGAAATTTGGACAGCAGGTTAACATTGGAATAACTTGGCTTCTCCAAGTGGATTCATCCCGTTTGGATGAATACACGATTTTTGGGAATTTTTCTACTAACCTGACCTGCTGTTGAAACTTTCTAGACATATATGTGATGTACGATTTTTCATGATTTTTGTGTTTGGTTTTGAGACAAAAAAAAAAAAAATAGGTTATCAAATGAATCCCAAATAATATTCAGTAAAAATTTGGGAGTTTAATTCGTTTGTTAAGTATTTTAAACAGATTAGTTTTCATGGCGCATAATCTGACCTAAAAACGCAGATTGTGTATTATGTGTTTATGTGACTATTTGGAGTCCTATGTGGTATGTTATTGGCATGAACTTGAATGGACACTTATATGAGATGCATAGGAAGTGTACAACTGATGGTAACCAACATATTCACCAACGGGTCCGTAGGGTTTACTTATGCATGTAGAATCACTAGGTGTCACTTACACGATTTTGAACATTTAAACGTCTTGGACAAACGGGTTATATGGTGTAATGGTATTACACATATACTTACTTAGTGACACATATACTAGGGAGTCGGTAGCACACCCTACTTTGAAGTTTGGATTTATTTGCTTGCATACTAAGGTGAGTTTCACTACTTTTTCTCAAAAGCATGCGTCTCGGGTTTGAGACAACTTTGGTAAACGTTTTCTAGTCCAGTTTGGGACGACTCAGGTTTTGACTCCTTGTGTGGGTCGGTTTTTGACTCCTTGTGTGTGTCGGGTTTACGATTCCTTGTGTGGATCGGGTTTTGATCAGTTTAAAACTTATTGGTCCTTTGTGAACTAAACACTCTATCATTTGGAAAGTCCTTGCATATTATTGGGTTAATCGCTGGAGGCGAGCGGGGTATTAGTTGATAGCGCTATTAGGTTGTGCAGCAACCTCATGTCTGAGGTGCTTGAGGCACGGGCATGGACTTCTGACCACATTTGAGAACTGGTGTTGATAGACATCAGTTATTGAGGCAAATTACTATATTACTGAAGGTGTCCCAATAATTCTGTTTAGTTACATTGAGTGGGTTAGCTACCACTGACACGCTTAAACTGATGATACTTGAACATTTTGGTCTGGAGGACCTACACTTTTACTTGCTTACGTGGTTTTGGAAACCAGCGCATTTACTTACTCATTTCCTTTACTTAGTGAACTCACCAACATTGTTTGTTGACCCACAATATACATGCTTTTGCGGGTAGTTAGCTTCCAGTGCCAGGATTAGAAAGCATTGCACACTTCACTGTATTTGGGGTCTTAGGCATACACCTAAATTACATATTATGCTTTTATGTTTTCTTTCATATGGTTTTATTTTGGGCGCGTTGTTTTGCGCATGGTTTTAAAAAGGTTTAAATTTGGTTTACGCTTCCGCAGCTTAACTAAACTTGATTTTGGAAAACGAACTAAATGGTTTGGGCATTTAGAGTTCGTTCATATGACTTATGGCTATGCGATCCTGGTATGTCATGCGCCTCGCGGTATAAACCCCGCAGTGGAAATTTGAGGGTGTGACATTAGCTACGGTACACCCTATATATAAGCATAAATGATACTGCAGGAGCGGACTAGAAGTCTGACCAAGAACCTACCCAATACTACCTCTTCATTAGATCGTGTCACACCCCGAATTTCCCTGTAGGCTGATCTCTTAATACTACGCAACGGAATATATACTTCTAAGACTCTTTGAACTCCAAACGCCATTTCTAAACTCTTAGGTTTCCAGTTCCAAGATGTTTGCCTATTCCAACCATTTCATTTCCAAAATCTAAACCTGAAAGACATACTTAAAGACGTCAACATAAAGTTTGCGAGTTCATGGTTTTATATTTGTACTTTGTAAACCCATATTCAATAGCGTGATTTCTTCCCATAAATCACCTAACCTGAACCATCATGTTCAATAATGAGATTTCTTCCCCATAGTATAAAAAATACTTAAAAGCAGAAGTAGTAAAACAAAAACGTTCGATGCCAACATGTTTTTATAAAATAAAAAGCGATTGTCGCATTTACAGGTTTTAAAGCAATTACTCATATTTCTTAGCTTTTAAAAACAAAAGGCGTATGATTTCCATATTACTAGAATAGAATCAAGTAGGGTTGCAAGTCCTACAAGCATGATGTATCCTAAGGCTTTTAGTCAATACATAACTTTGTTCCCGTGGTGCCGTTCTTATCCAAGAGGGACTTTTTTATGGTTACGTTCATTTTTCAATCAGATTTCGATCCAATCAAATCATGAAAACAGGGGCGTCAACCCAATAGTACTACAACATAAACAACGGCCTTTTCTGAAGGCTAATGATTAAAATGTGCTGGGAGTGTGAGTGGCAACCTGTCGGTTGACACTGGTGTCACGAAAGAATCGTAGCCACCGATGCACAAACCAGAGGGCATCAATTATTCTGTATTTCCAGTTTTATTCATCATACCCGCATGTTAATCCCCCCCGATTGTTAAGATGTCCGAAAAACATTTAAATGAAAAGGGGTCGAGAAACACATATAATACCATTTATCACTTTTAATATCAAATCTGTATAATCCAATACAATTTATCTCCTTTAATACCGATTTGTATAGTCCAATACAAATTATCCCTTTTTATACCAATCTGTATAATCCAATATAAATTATCCCTTTTATACCAATCTGTATAATCCAATCTTTGTTACGTTTTATAGTAAACAGGTTTTCATAAAACAAGTATTGTTTTCATGAAACAAGTATGTCTTCCCCCCCCCCCCCAAAAAAAAAAAACAGTTATAAAACGGTAAAAAGTGGGGTCATGAAATCACCTGGATATTCCTGCTAAGTTAGCTATCAATGCTTGAATCATTAATCACTCCTTTGTGTCCTAATTACCAGCAAAGACACCTTAAAATTGAACACGAAAAGCCTACTATCTAGCTATCTAGATTCGTATGTACGAATTCGAGTCTAGAAAGTGGTGTGACTCAGTGAACCAATCACAACTTATTTTAGTTTAGGTGTTAACATACGACGTAGTACTCAAGTTGCGCACTTGTTACCACTCGTGTGTAGCTTACGTTGGACTAGTGCTACGAAACGTATAGCTCATCATTAATCATAGAATCGGATAAATATATTTGTATTGTACATTTGTTTCTAGGAAAGTATATTGCTCTCGTTGTGATATGGATCTTATAAAATTTCGGCAGAGTTTCCTCTGCTTTTATACAATCCAGACAACACAAGTTGTCTAAAGTTTACCCAAAAATCAATTTACAAACGCTTGATATTCAATATATTTATCCGTATTTCCAATGAACGAGACTTTATGCATTTCGCCATTTCATATAAATTATACTTGTATAATTATATACATCATATTTTATATATATAGGATTTGGTTCAAATGAGAACCTTTTCCCAAATTGAGAACTAGAGAACCATTCTGGGCCACACATTTCTCTAAGGCAAATTTTTTTTTTTTTTTTTTTTTTTTTTTTTTTTTTTTTTTTTTTTGCAAAAATCGCTGCTTTATATGGAAGGAAATTTTTTTTTTATTTTTTTTGTATTTTTTTTTTCAGTATACACATGTGTATAATTGCATTATACACATATGTATAATGCTATATACACATATGTATAACTGAAATATACACATATGTATAGCTGAAAAATGCTATATACACATATGTATAATTGCTATATACACATATGTATAATTGTCATATACACATATGTATAAATGAAAAAAAATTCAAAAAAAATAAAAATTTTTTTTTCCTTGCATAAAAATGTGCGATTAAAGCAAAAAAAAAAAAAAAAAAAAAAATTTTTTTTTTTTTTTTTTTGCCTTTATATGAAATGTGTGGCTCAGAATGGTTCTCTCAGTTCTCAAATAGGGGTTGGTTCTCTTAGGATCCCTACCCTATATATATATATATATATATATATATATATATATATATATATATATATATATATATATTTATATAATATAGTCCAACGGTCCAGTCCAATATACAATATTATCAAATCCGTCTTTAATATACAATATAGCTTATTAAATAATCAATGTCGGTTCGTTTCGTGAGTCACATTAGTTTCGTATCTATAATATATATACACTTATATATAATAATAATAATAATAATAATAATAATAATAATAATAATAATAATAACAAATCAAGATAATATACCATATAATATATGCATGCATCGCTTGTTGACCAGATCTGACTCGAAATTACTTCTAACCGGCTCCAATCCGCGACTTAAACCACCTTTTAGTCCTTTACACTTGGGACTCGAGTCCGAGCACCAATCTGAATCCCGAACATCCTTATCATCATCATCATCATCATCAAGCCACATGCAGACCAACAACCAAATCTGACCCGGACCCGAACGCGACTCGCGACCCGAACCTGACCCGAGCACTTTTCAGATCCAAACATCAACATGCAGCCAAAAACCATCAACCACAACCATAACCTGACCCAGACCGAGCCCCATCGGACCCGAGCCAGAGCCAAATCAGCCGAGCACCACTACTGGTTCTGACAACCATCGGACCACAATCAAACATCACCATCATCCTTATCCGGACCAACAACCACTCGCAACCAACATGCAGCCCCAAATCGGGCCACCCACAGTCACCACGCACCACTACTAAGACCTGCCGCCATCTTCTTTAGCAACCATAACCATACCCGTAACAAACCACCACCATCTCAGCCTTCATCTGCCACATCCACTCCAAAACCGAGCAAAACCCATCACGAATGGGGCCTTAATATCCCTTCTCGGGTCTGCAGCCCATTGCGCCTCCGCCACCAAGGAGATGGTGGTCGGCTGGCTTTTTATTATGGAGGAGGAGAGAGAGATGCGAGAGAGATGAGAGAGAGGTAGAGAGAGAGAGAGGTGAGGGAGAGTTGAGAGCTTTGTTTTGTGGGTTTTCATCTTTGATGTGGGCTAGGAAATGAGAAATGAAGAAGAAGACTACCCTTTTATAGCTAGGGTTTAGAGTTAGGTAGGTAGATACCGCGTATTGAACCCGTCATCTCGCGAAACGTCTCGGTTCATATCTAGGCTCAATAATTAATTATAAGAATTAGTCGGTTTTATTTGAAATATTAAATAACGTTAAACCGAGCAAAAATATAATTAATATCGGCATCCTACGCATTCTTTCAGAGCGCCAGTTAGAATCGCGTTAACCTAATCGATTTCCGTTTTCAACCATTTAAACAACCCGATAGCTTTTGATATTAAACAGATAATATTATTTATAATTAATAATAAATCCGAAAGCATATATGCTGTTAAAACCACGCATTTCGATGTCCTGTTCTCATATCAGTTACTTCTCACGTTCTCCAACACGCTACGTTTTAATCCATTCTTCAAGCCGATTCCACATCTGATCGCTTCAACAACAAATACGTGCCGTATTTATATGCAATAACTCTAAGTTTGTCCATTCTGACGAATTCTTATCGATGTCAGTTCGTTAGCGTTAAGATGCGCAATCCTTCTTTAGAACATCTAGACGTCCACGAACTTCACGAAAGACATTTGTTGGACTCGTAACAACTCAACTTAACCAAAATCAACCTTAGTATATGCGAAGCATATAGGGATCATGATCAAGATCTAACGGTTGACCGAATTTTACCGGTTGTCACATTCTCCCCTCGTTTAAGAAATTTCGTCCCCGAAATTTTCGCTACGTCACTACTAACTTCGGTTCGGACAGTAATAAACGAGAATACTTTAGCTTCAGTTGTTCTCCTCTTTCCATGTAGACTCTGGTCCATGATTAGAATTTCATCTGACCTTGACCAATTTTGATATTACTCCATCTCAACTTCTGGACTTTCCACTCCGTAACCTCAACAGGTTCCTTGACACAACGCAATTGTCGTCGACATTAATCTCCTCTGGCTGTATCACAGGCACCTTGCCAGATGAACACTCCTTCAAATCACAACGTGAAATACATCACGACTCCAGAAAGTTCTTGTTGTAACTTAAGTCAATACGTAGCTAGGCCTACCCTTGCTATGATCTCAATCTGTCCAATGCAGCGAGGGCTAAGCTTTCCTTGCCTACTAAATCTATTAACGCTTTTCCAAGGCGATACTTCCAACATAAACCACTATCTCGCCTTCCATGTACGGTCTCCAATAATGCTCCTTCAAATCTTTATACATATTGCCAATCCCAGGGTGTACCGAATATTCTGACTTACAGGTCTCTTCCAAAACCAATTCACGCATACCCCCATATACCGTATCCAAATACAACCCATAAGGTACACTATGTTGGCAACTTTCAAACTCCAATCTCTTATCCTTTTGTACAAGCGTTCGCTCTTCAGATTCCTCTTACTTCCAAGCTTCCTTTCGTGCTTTCCTGACTTAAGCTATAAGGATCATAAGGATTGTCAAACCTAATGCACAAACACGTGATGGTTTAACCTCTTTCCTTTTCACTTAAAGCATCGACTACAAGGCTCACTTCTCCAGAATGTCAATGTATTTCACCATCACAATCAATGAGTAGCTCAACCCATCTTTGCTACCTCATAATAAGCTCTTCTTGATCAAAAATATGTTGAAGACTCCAATAATCCGTAAAGATCGCACACTAAGTACCATAAAGATAGTGTCTCCAAATCCTAAGCGCAAAAATCACATCTCCTAACTCCAAGTCATGTGTCGTGTAATTCACTTCATGCGCTTTTAGTTGTCTTGACGCATAAGCTTGCATCAACAGGCAACCTAAGCCTTAATGTGAATTATTACAGTTTGCCACATAACCATCGTTTCCTTCGGGAAACGACAGTGTTGGCGCACTACACAACTTTCGCTTTAACATCTGAAAGGCTTCCTCTTGCTTTTCAATCCCTTTATACTTGCATCCTTTTTGAGTTAATAGCGTCATGGGCTGCGCCATCTTGGGAAAATTACCAACGAATCAGCGGTAGTATCCAACAAAACCCAAAAATTTGCGTATCTCAGCGGGAGATTTAGGAACATTCAGCTCCTTGATTGTCTCTATCCTTGTTGGGTCCACTTGCGCATCCTTCGCGTTAATAACATGACCCAAGAAATGAACTCCACAGCACCTTGCGATCTTCGCAAATAACTTCTCGATTTCCAATAATTTCTCGTATAAGTCTCAAGGGTTGTTCATGATTCTTTCTAGTTCGTGAATAAATAAGCATAGCGTCGATGTATACTATAACGAACTTGTCTGAATATGGTTTACAAACCCTATTCATAAACCATCAATTCCAGGCAATGTGTATCGATTTTCTAATAGTGAGTTTGCTCAACTCCCTATAACCAATACACATCCTAACCATTCCGTCCTTCTCCTTTGACGAACAACATCGGTGCTCATCACCCGATCCTTGGGAAGCATAACTTGATCTACTGAAACCTTTTTCTCCAACAATTCTTGCAACTGATCTGAAAGCTCTTGCATTTCTAGAGGTGCTAATCGATAAGGGAACTTAACGACTAATGCGGCACCGAGCACAAGATCCATTCGAAATTCCATTTGCCTTGAAGGCGACAAACCGGGCAAATCTTCTAGAAAAACTTCGGCATATTCTCTAACTCCAGAAATTTCCTCAAATTCCCTTTTCCTCAGCCGTAGTGTTAACAACACAGGCTATAAATGTCGGGTACTCTTTCCGCAGGAGGTTTGCGCCTTCATTACATTATCCATCTTTAACGACTTTTCTCTAAGTCACCGCGTACGACCAAAATCTCATTGTCCGATACTGGAATACGGACCAATTTCTCATGACATACGACCTCTGCTCGATTCTTAGATAACCACTCCATTCCTTTATGTCGAGAGCCACCAACGCTAACGGGGAGAAGCGTAAAACACAATCGAAAGATATAACCAGGTTCCTCTACATGAACCTCGGAAGCTCAAGAAACGAGATCATCAAAATCTTAGAATGGTTTACTAAAACCGGAGTCGCAATAATACAAACAGGGGAAAAAGTGATAATCGAGACCGTAAGTAAAATAATAATCAACAAATAACCAAATAATCTTTATGCCTTACGCATATACCCTCACGATAGATCTTCTTAGGACCTTCTTGTGCTTGTAAGTTCGCAATAACATGACGTCAATGTTATCGAAAATTTACCTCGCACGATCACCCTATTAATATCCATCACGAGTTATATCATAAGCCCTCATAAATTCACATAGCCACACATATATAAATACACACATATATATATATATATATATATAATATATATATATATATATATATATATATATATATTACGTACGCAACGTTAGTCGTGCGTGCAATCCATGATGTCGTTCGTGATCACGTTCCTACTTGCGCCGTATCACCCTCACGACGAGTCTCCAACAACGAATCTCTAACGACGAATCTCCAACAACAATTCTCCAACGACAATTGTCCCACTACTTAACATGAGTGTGCGTCCTTGCCACGTCCAGGCTAACGTCGATATTCGTTGGTGATTCGTACTATTTTCGAGGAATACATATATATACTTTACATATACTTACACACAACATATAATCAAGTAGAATGTTCCTCGTAACTATGGAACAATGACTCAGCTAAATTCTAGGTGAAGATACACTTTACTATACAGAGGGATGGCTCACCGGTCACTCATAAGATATATCTAGTCATAACTAGCTATTATACCTTTCTATACACCATTATAGTAAATACTCACTAATCACCTAAAGGAATGTTTCTTATGTCGTAGCAACCTACACTGAGCTAATGTAATTCCATACACTAATGTTCTTTCACTTATTTGTCAATGGTTGGATATTTTTATTTCCTAGGCGTTTGCGCTAAACATTGTGTCTTAGTAACATTGGTTCCTAGTCTAAACAATACACCGGTTAAAGCCTAAATGCCTCTAACGACACTTAATTCGCTAAAACCTATAGTTATGATACTATCGGTCAAAGCCCGATGTAACTCGTATCGTACTTTGTTTGCTTTGCCCGCTCAGCAGTATTAGACTGTGATCAGGCTCACAGTTTCGCATTGGTTTCATCCTGAAGAGACAAACCAACACTCGTACGATAGAGAAGGTATCCCACCCCCTATAAGGAAGTGTTTGTTACCCTTCTCCACCGATGTGGGACCTTATAATCCATTCCCCTTAGGGAACTCAGTGTTCTCGAAGGAACAGCTGACACACCGATCCGAGACCAGGCTCTGATACCAAGCTCTGTCACACCCCGAATTTCCCTGTAGGTTGATCTCTTAATACTACGCAGCGGAATATATACTTCTAAGACTCTTTTGACCTCCAAACGCCATTTCTAAACATTTAGGTTTCTAGTTCCAAGATGTTTGCCTATTCCAACCATGTCATTGCCAAAATCTAAACCTGAAAGACATACTTAAAGACGTCAACATAAAGTTGGTAAGTTCATGGTTTTATATTTGTACTTTGTAAACCCATATTCAATAACGTGATTTCTTCCCATAAATCACCTAACCTGCACCATCCTGTTCAATAATGAGATTTCTTCCCCATAGTATAAAATATACTTAAAAGCAGAAGTAGAAAAACAAAAATGTTCGATGCCAACATGTTTTTATAAAATAAAAAGCGATTGTCATATTTACAGGTCTTAAAGCAATTACTCATATTTCTTAGCTTTTAAAAACAAAAGGCGTATGATATCCATATTACTAGAATAGAATCAAGTAGGGTTGCATGTCCTACAAGCATGATGTATCCAAAGGCTTTTAATCAATCCATAACTTTGTTCCTGTGGTGCCGTTCTTATCCAAGAGGGACTTTTTGATGGTTACGTTCATTTTTCAATCAGATTTCGATCCAGTCAAATCATGAAAACGGGGGCGTCAACCCAATAGTACTACAACATAAACAACGACCTTTTCTGAAGGCTAATGATTAAAATGTGCTGGGAGTGTGAGTGGCAACCCGTCGGTTGACACTGGTGTCACGAAAGAATCGTAGCCACCGGTGCACAAACCAGAGGGCATCAATTATTCTGTATTTCCAGTTTTATTCATCATACCCGCATGTTAATCCCCCTATTAGCGTGCTGATTTTATTCATATTACGAAGTAACGCAACCTAAGGTGAGTTTACGGCCCCTCTTTTAACTGGTTTCACTTTTTAGGGGAGAAAACATGTGTTAAACTTATGTTTTGGTAACAACTGTCATACTGTGGGTTTCTATGGTTTACTATACGATCTCTGGAAGTCCCGGGGGAAACCATGAATGTGCGGGTTAGCACAACGGGGAAATGTGAATAGATCTATTGGGAGTGACCAACCCCGCTCGTCGGCTTGGAGGGCCGGGCGAGTGCATATTGTCTCAAACAGGAACAGGTTTACTATTCGGGCACAACATCTGGTTTGCGAGTTAGTAATGGTTTTCCAATCGTGGTAGTAACAAAACCTACGCCTAGCTAGCGTACTTTGGTTTGCAAATTGATATAGTATGCACAGGTTGAACTTGGTACTTTTATTACAAACCTGTAAACTCACCAGCATTTTTGTGCTGACGTAACTCTTACATGTTTTCTCAGGTCGCTAAGGTAGCACTACGGAACTAGGGCGCACGCGTCTGCACGGCGTCTAGTTAGGATTGCATGGTTTTCAAACATTGAATAATTTGGTTTACTTTTGGATTATGTTTTGAGAATAAGCTTCCGCTGTAATTGGGGATTTAAACTATGTTTTGAAATTGCATATGTTCATTTAGATTTGTTTATTGTGATCGTTGACTTGGATCCTGGTTTGTCATGCGTCTCGCGGTAAAACTCCGCAAGTGGATTTTGAGGGTGTGACAGATTGGTATCAGAGCCAATGGTTATAGTGAACTAGGACTGCATGTAGAGTCTAGTCTATAGCCGAGTCGCACACACTAGACGATCACATAGTACTAAACATTATGGTGGATTACGTATGGCCTTGTCGGGGTGTCTCTAAATCATCTGACCTTCCTATGTTACATCATCCGTTCTATCTTAGGTCGGGTTACTTGCTCTCTAGGCAGTGTGGTATATTGGGGTAAATCGTGTACTCTTGAGATTTGTCCAAGGCTCGGACATCTCCCTTTCATACTCCAATAGAAACACTTGCCATAAACTACCGTAGCATTACGGTGTATAGCTAAGAGTCTATGTTCGGTGATTTGAACTTTGAACTAGGAGAACACTTGGAGGACCATGTAGAGCGGTTTATCATTTTGGGTGCACACAAAATCATAAACCGAAATGCATGAAAGCCCTAGTGAGCTCTGGGTTTGAAGGGATAGTCCTGAGTTGGATCTAGCTTTGATCTTGTGAACGCTAGCGGTTACCATTAGCTGTGAAACTAAAATTTTCTCGTTCTTTCTGTCAGAATCATGTCTGGAGTACGAGGAGGACGTGGAGGTGGCCGCGCTGGTGGGCGTGGTGGTGGTCGTGGTGGTGGTGGTCGTGGAGGTGTAAATCTATCACAGGAAGATCTGAACAACATACTGCAAGCTGCCTTTCAGTTAGGGCACAATGGTGGTGGTAAGTTGACTTATTCACTTTTGCCTCATTGGTGAATCTTGTTTACATCCTTCGTGGTTTCTCATGCGTTTCATTTCAGGTGGTCCTGTTAACCCACCCCCACCTATGTGTACCTACAAGATGTTTCGGGACTGTAAGCCCCAGGAATTCTCTGGCACTGAGGGTGCAGTGAGCTTGCTCAGGTGGCTGGAAAAGGTGGAGTCAGTGTTTTTGATGTGCAACTGTCTCCCAGAGGATCGAGTCAAGTATGCTACTGCGTTATTCCAGGACGTTGCTTTGACCTGGTGGAACAATATCACCCAGAATATGGGTATAGGGGAGGCTTATGCTATGCCTTGGGAAATTTTGTTCAACTACTGAAGCGAGAGTACTGTCCAAGGGAAGAAGTTCAGAAGCTAGAGCACGAGGTGTGGAACCTCAAGATGACCGGGTCAGAGATTGAAAAGTATACGGTAAGACGTAATGAGTTGGCAGTTCTGTGTCCTGATCTGCATGTGCCAGAATACAGGAGGATTGAACACTATATCTCGGGGCTAGTACCAGAGATCGCAGGATTGGTGGCTGCGGGGAATCTTCCTACATACTCAGAGGTGGTCCGATCGGCTCACAGGATGACAAACTTGAAGGTGAATGAGGGTATCTTGCCTGCTAAAGGTTCGACTGTCAAGGCCCCGGAGAATAACAAGCGTAAATGGGATAATGAGGGGAAAGGATCTGTGCCAGCATCAGCACAACAGGGTAAGAGGTTCGATAGCGGGGGTTCTTCTTCTTCTGGTACCAAACCGGGTGGTTATGCGGGGAGATTACCTAAGTGCAACAAATGTGGGCGTCATCATCAGGGGGACTGTGACCGTAATCGTTGCCATCGTTGTCAGCGACTGGGGCATTTTGCTAAAGATTGTCGGGCGACACTTCCATCGACCCAGACCCCGACTACTACCTCGGCTCCTACTGCTCAAGGAACTACGGGGAGACAGGGTTGTTACAACTGTGGGGAGACTGGGCATTACAAGAAGGAGTGCCCGAAGCTGAAGCAGGGCGGGGATGTGAGGGATAGAAACGGTAACGGGAACAACGGGGGCGGTGGCAGGAATGCACGTGCCTTCGTCATTGGAGCCGCAGAGGCTAGGCAGGATCCTGACACAGTTACCGGTACGTTCCTTCTCAATAATCGCTCTGTTAGTGTTTTATTTGATTCCGGTGCCGATAAAAGTTTTATATCTATGGAAGTTAGTCGACTGCTAGATGTAGTACCCATACCATTAGAGGCTAAGTATATAATTGAATTGGCCGACGGTAAAAAGATTGAAGCTACTTGTATCCTTCGGGAGTGTCAACTAGAGTTGTCGGTTTGTCGTTCCCCATCGACCTTATGCCGGTACCTTTGGGTAGTTTTGACATTGTTGTAGGCATGGATTGGTTGTCTTTGTATCGCGCTGAGATCGTTTGTTACGACAAGATTATTCGGATTCCCCTCCCTGATGGAGAATTCCTTTCTGTATACGGTATCAAGGGCGGTGCTCCGCTAAATCTCATCTCCAGCGTGAAAGCCCTTAAGTATCTTCGAAAGGGTTATTCGGCTGTTTTGGCACTTTTATCTGTTTCCCCTACCGATAAGAAGAAGATTGACGATATTCCTGTAGTACGCGAGTTTCCTGATGTATTTCCCGATGATTTATCTGGTCTTCCTCCCCATCGTCAGGTTGAGTTCAGTATTGACCTTGTACCGGGGGCTGCTCCTATTGCTCGGGCCCCCTACCGTCTTGCACCTCCCGAGATGCAGGAATTGTCCAGTCAGTTACAGGAACTCTTGGACAAGGGTTTCATCAGACCAAGTTCTTCCCCTTGGGGAGCCCCGATTCTGTTCGTTAAGAAGAAGGATGGAAGTTTTCGATTGTGTGTGGATTACAGAGAATTGAACAAAGTGACCATCAAGAACCGTTATCCTCTTCCACGTATTGATAATCTATTCGACCAACTCCAGGGTTCTAGCTACTACTCTAAGATTGATTTGAGGTCCGGTTATCACCAATTGCGCGTAAGGAAAGCTGACGTTGCAAAGACTGCCTTTCGTACACGTTATGGCCATTTTGAGTTCTTGGTCATGCCTTTCGGTCTCACAAACGCACCGGCGGTTTTCATGGATTTGATGAACCGCGTTTGCAAACCATATCTTGACAAGTTCGTCATCGTGTTTATTGATGACATCCTGATTTACTCCAAGAACAAGACCGAACACGAGGAACACCTGCGCTTAGTTTTGGAACTTTTGCGACGGGAACAACTTTACGCTAAGTTCTCAAAGTGTGACTTTTGGTTACGCGAAGTTCAGTTCCTAGGACATGTGGTTAATGAACTAGGAATTCATGTCGATCCAGCTAAGATCGAAGCGATCAAGGACTGGGAAGCACCAAAGACGTCAACTGAGGTGCGGCAATTCCTAGGCCTTGCGGGCTATTATCGTCGTTTCATTAAGGGGTTCTCGAAGATCGCTCAACCCCTCACCACTCTTACTCAGAAGGATAGAAAATTCGCCTGGGGTGAACCACAAGAGTCGGCATTTCAAGAACTGAAGTCTAAACTTTGTTCTGCTCCTATTTTGTTTTTGCCTAAAGGCCCTGATGATTTCGTTGTTTACTGTGATGCTTCTATTCATGGTCTCGGTTGCGTGTTGATGCAACGCGAGAAAGTGATTGCGTATGCTTCTCGGCAACTCAAGGTGCACGAGAGGAACTACACCACCCATGACTTGGAATTGGGTGCAGTGGTTTTCGCGTTGAAAATTTGGAGACATTACTTGTACGGTACCAAATGCACCATCTACACCGATCACAAGAGTCTTCAATATATTTTCGACCAACAACATTTGAACATACGACAGCGTCGTTGGATTGAACTACTGAACGACTATGATTGCGCCATTAAGTACCATCCTGGCAAGGCGAATGTAGTAGCAGACGCCTTGAGCAGGAAGGAATCAATTAATCCTCATCGCGTTCGGGCGTTGCAGCTCACCATTCATTCCTCTCTACCTGACCAACTCCGTTCTGCTCAGTTAGAAGCTTTGAAGGAGGAAAACCTTAAAGCTGAGACTATGCACGGTGCCGACAAGCACCTCGAGCGAAGGCCTGATGGCCTGCACTACTTCGCAGAATGCATATGGGTTCCTTTATTTGGGGGACTTCTGGAGCTTGTTTTAGATGAGGCTCACAAGTCCCGGTATTCTATTCATCCTGGTTCGGATAAGATGTACCAAGATCTGAAGGTGCTTTACTGGTGGCCAAACATGAGGTCGGATATAGCTTCATACGTGAGCAAATGCTTGACCTGTGCTAAAGTCAAGATAGAATACCAGAAACCGTCGGGTCTCTTGCAACAACCTGAAATTCCGGAGTGGAAATGGGAACGGATTACAATGGATTTTGTCACGCAACTACCTAAGTCACCGAGCGGGAATGATAAGATATGGGTAGTTGTTGATCGGTTGACAAAATCAGCCCATTTTCTCGCTATTAAGGAGACCGACACCATGGATCGTTTGGCTCGTCTTTATCTGAAGGAAGTTGTTTCTAAGCACGGGGTGCCGGTTTCTATTATTTCGGATCGTGACTCCCACTTTACTTCTCACTTCTGGAAGTCTTTGCACAAGGCTTTGGGTACTCAGCTGGACATGAGTACAGCTTATCACCCACAGACTGACGGTCAGAGTGAACGCACGATTCAAACCTTAGAAGACATGCTGCGAGCATGTGTGATCGATTTTGGAAAAGGTTGGGAAGCTCACCTACCGTTAGTAGAATTCTCTTACAACAACAGTTACCACACGAGCATCAAGGCAGCTCCGTTCGAGGCACTGTACGGGCGGAAATGCCGGTCTCCTCTTTGTTAGGCTGAGGTGGGTGAGAGTCAACTCACTGGGCCTGAGCTAGTGTACGAAACTTCGGAAAAGATCGTACAGATTCGTAACCGGTTGGCAGCGGCACGGGATCGGCAAAAGAGTTATGCCGATCAGCGTCGCAAGCCATTGGAATTCCAAGTTGATGACAAAGTACTTCTGAAAGTTTCACCGTGGAAGGGCGTCATACGCTTTGGGAAGCGTGGCAAACTCAACCCTCGGTATGTGATGTGTCGTAAAACACATCTATTCTCCTATGTATTTTGAGTTATAATTGAGTCTTTTGTATATAGTTTTTAGTAGTTTTAGGCGTGTATTTGTTTGTTGGCCTATTTTTGTCATTGTATAGATTTTTATTAATTTTTAGTACTTATTTATTTATTTTATATTTTGGTAGGTGTTCGTGTGGACGTTGAAGCGCAAACGATGAACTTTGGTCAAGCCAAGAACACCCGAGTCAAGAGCACGGAGTTATACCACTATATAATAATAATAATAAGTTTAATAATAATCATAATATATATAAAAAAAAATTAAACGTGACTATGTATGGGTCACAGCCCAAACTCCAACCCTATTTTTCAATTGTGAAAATATTATAAAGAACGGAGGCGGCTAATTATTTATGGATGGATATAGATGATCTTTGTCTTGGACTTTGAGAAAAAGACATATATTTAATATCATTCTTTCATTCAGTCGAAGAGCAATTTTTGGGAGAATTCATTCAACGAACACAAGGAATCGCACAGCCAGAAGCAAACTTTTGGAATCGCACAGAAGCAAAGTCGAAGAAGCAGCCACGGTGACGAGCGAACGGGCACGGAAGGAGAAAAGGCCACGGGCACGTTAAAGATCAATAGCCAACGAGCCTTGGGTTAGGTTTAGTTTTCGCTCTATATTTTTATAGACATGATGAAATTGTTTTTTTATAAACTTTGAATTTATGTTTCTAAATATTATGAGTAGCTAGACTTTTATGGTTGCTTAGGTTTATGTTGATGCGTTTTGCGACTAAGGATTGGATATACAATATTAACATATGTTAGTGATTGGCCGAAGGTAAAAGAATGGGGCGAATGTAGATAAGTTTGGGCGAATGTAGAAAAGAATGGGCGAAGGAAGATTATAAAGGGACGAAGGAAGAATGGACCTGAACAGAAGACACATTCGACCACCTGATGTGGGCGAATGTGGAAATCTCTCACATTCGACCAGTTGAAACGGGCGAATGTGCAGTGCTTATATATAGTTTTTGTGTTTTTGATAATGTAAGAGAGTTGTCATTTGTGTCCAGGTTCAGATCAGGTTCAGAGGTGTTTTTGAGAGATTATTAGTGTGTTCTAGATTAACATAAACAGATTGTAAATGCTTTTTGAATGAAGTTAATCTATGAAATGATATTGAAAATGATCTTGATTGTGTCGTGATTTGTGTTTTATCAATTTGTTCAGAACTAGGGTTTCCGCACCTAGTTTTGTGACTTGTATGATCGTATAATCCTATTTTAGCTAAAATCCAACGCTCACAAAGTGGTATCAGAGCATAGAGGATCATACAACAACAAATTTGATAAGATCAGAGCTGATTTGGACATGTTTTTGACATAAAATCATCTGTTTTCATATAAACATTGTTTCTAAGAGTTTTTGATCGATTTAAAGGTGAATTTGTGGTCGAATTCAAGTTTTCCAAGACTTAAAGTTGTTCCAAATCAATTCCGAAACATAACCTGATTGAGATCATTCAAATCCATGAACTTTTGAAAATCTGAGATCTGAATAACCGTTTTTCAAACAATAACCGTTTTTCAAAAATGAGATCTGACTGTTTTGGGCGAACCTGGAACCTGAACTGAGTGTTGTGGTCGAAAGTGATAAAAAGTGGTCGAACCTGAGTAGTTTTTGGGCGAACCTGGAATTTGTTTAGAATTTTTCACATTCGGGTATAAAATTTCCACATTCGACCGTTCTTATTTTGGACGAAAGTGGAATAGGGTTAGTCTGTGTTTACATTCTGATCAAGACTACATTCGGTTGTTCCTGTTTGGACGAAAGTAGAACCAGAAGGGACGAGAGTGTGAAAGTTTGGACGAACAAAGGATTTTTTGGACGAATCTGGATAATTTCGGGCGAACCTAGATTTTTGTTGAAGAAAATTTTTCTAAGTGTTGAGATTTTCAGATTGTGATCATGTGGCGTTTTCAAACTACTCCGGGATCAGCAACAACACAACCACAACAGCAGACGATGGACCCATGGACAGTGGCAGCGCAAAAGACGAACACACAGTCTTCACAACCACATAACTACATGACAACGACGAGCACGATGCCTCAAAGTGTAGCACATCCGGCACTACAATCTGATTACTGGGGAGTAGCAGCTGCGGCGGTAAATACTCAAACCACTAATGCTATTTCTACTTTGATTAAGGATTTGTCTACAGGTAGTGGAACTCGGCCACCAAAGCTCATGGATATGCAAGAGTATAATCAGTGGCATACCATGTTCAAGATCCATTTGGAAGGCATGGGAGTTGAAGGAGCTGAGGCATGGAGCATGATTGTTAAAGGATACACAGCACCGATTCTGGAGAATACAGGTGAGATGATTCCTCTGGAAAGCTTAACTGAGGACGAAAAGAAGAAATATGTGGTGGAGAAGAAAGCGTTTTCTCAACTGACACAGGCAATCACAAGTGACCTGTTACATCAGTTTGGGACATGTACTACATCAAAGCAGCTTTGGGATAAGCTGAAGAGGAAGCATGATGGTAATGAGAAGACCAGGAGTCTGAGAATGGAGGAATTGGTCAAAGAGTTTGAGAATTTTTCTTTTATTAATAATGAAACTCTTAAAGAACTAACTCCAAGATATATGCATTTGTTATCTGAATTGTCTAGTTATGGTGTACAGATTCCAATGACTAAGCAGGTGGATAAGTTTGCAGATGCTTTACCACCACAATGGGATCAGCATGTGGAGGTACTCAGAGAGAAGGATGCTTATCAATTCTGGACCATTTCAGAGTTTATCGAAAAGCTGGAGAACAAAGAATTGGAGGATAGGAGGAAAGCTAGAAGGTCACAGATTCCTCAGAATCCCAGTTTGTATTTTGGAGGCACTTCAGTTCCAGCTGGAAACTCGAGCTCTGGAAGTGTTGCACCACATGTTGCATGTATTTCTAATGTCATGGAATCATCAAAACCAACCACCAATTACACACCACCACAATACAATTCCTACTCACAACCATCATATACACCACCACAATATAATTCCTACATTTCACCAATCTCTCCAATGCAACAAGCAAGTTTTTACACCGCTAACCAATCACAACAACCAGTAAACCAAGTTACTCAAGATAAACAACAACCGGTGGTTTTGGATACATCTAACTTGGGAAATGTGACTGTAGAGGTTGCTCAGCAACACATTGCATTAGTCTCAGCAATGGTTTCATCCTACAATGGGTTGGTTGCTAGTCAGATTGGGAACAACAACTTAACCAACGAAGACTACGCACAGATAGACAAGGAAGAGATGGAACTCATTGACATTCAATGGGCTTTTGCGAGTATAATGAGAAGAGCAACAGAGTTCATCGAGAAAACTGGAAGGACTGATTTGGCAACTTCTCCCAACACAACCTATGGATTCAACAAGGAGAAGGTTACGTGTTTTAATTGTGGAGAAAAAGGACACTTCAAAAGGGAATGCACCCAGCCACCTAGACAAGGTAATCGAAACCCTTTCAATGCAAACTACCAGAATCGTCAACAAAACCAAGTTTCTTACCAAAATAACAACAACTACCAAAACCGAAACTTTAACAACCAAAACAGACAACCAAACACTCAAAACCAGATTCAAAACCAATCTCCTAACCACACAAACCGAACAGTTGTACCTATCACTACACCTAATGAGACTCAACAGAATGCGAGTCAGAACCAAGCTTTGGTGACTCAACAGGATGAGAGGTTTGACTGGTCGGGTATGCAAATAGGAGTTGAGGAAGTGACTACTGGTGGAAATGTGGCATGTGTTGCTTATCAGGTTGATATGGAAGAGTCGGTGGCAGTTGATGAGAAGAAAGAAACTGAGGAGAGTGAAAGTGATGATTCTGAGACTGAGATGGAAGTGGAGAGTGAACCTGTTGAGGTTAAAGCTGAGGAAAAGAGTTCTGAAATGGTGATTGATTCAGTTTCTGATGTTCCCGAAGAGTGTAGATCAGTTTATTCAGATTCTGAGAGCGAATCAGACACAGAGGCAAGTGTTGATTCTTTAGATGATGATATTGACCAGTTGCTGGCAGAAGCTGACTTTTTGATGACGAGGAAGTCGTGTATCGCTGATGATGCTTTCACTAAGATTGACTACTCCAAGTTTTTCACTGGAAAGGAAGCTCATTTTGCTTTGATGGCCATGACTGAACCGCCAAAACCTGTAAGTTCTGAATCTAGCACTGATGTTATGAGTGATAAATATTGTGGAACATGTGATAGATTGACTGAGGAGAATAAACAACTCCGAATTTCACGAGATAGTGCTATCTTGAACTGTCAATCTACTCGCAAAGAGTTGAATGCTTTTAACAAAGTATTAGATGGCTATAAAAAGGACATTTCCGACTTGAAAAATACTTTGTCATTGAAACAATTGGCCATAAACAACTATATCAATGAAATTGAAAACACCAAGTTGGAAATGGCAGCCATAAAATGCTTTGCTGAAAAGGTTAACAAGAAGTTGGAAAGTTATAAGAATGTTGCTTATGTGGTAGATCATATCATTGATGATAACACCACCAATTACAAGTCTGTACCATCTCCGGTTCTTTTTGAAAACCATAACTATCACCAAGTTATACCGGAGAGTTCGGTAAAATCAGACTCATCATCGGAAAAGGAATCTAATACCTCGAGTATTGGTGATCCATATTCCGATGTGAGACCGATTTTGGGCTTGAACAATGAGGGTGTTTATGCTGAGAGTGATAATTCAGACTCAGAAAATGATGATACTGGTAGTGATCAATCTGTTAATGAATGTGAGATTCCAAAAGAAAATCACATCATTACTACTGAACCAGTGTCACCATCTGATCATGTTCATCCGATGGCAAATGCTAATCGTGATAAAAAGTCTGAAAAGATTGATGTTAAGAAAAATAATGATGTTAAGAATGTGGTCAAAAAGAATGAGCTGAATGAACAAAGTGACAAACCTGTTAAAGTGTTTTATCGGATGGAAGGATCCGATAAGATCATTTCTGATGAGGAATTTCCGATCAAAAATGTTAACTATTCTAAACTTGATAAAATCTGGCAAGAAAGCACAATATGGTTTCCAAAACATGAGAGAACCAATGAAATTCCACCAGAAATCTTAAAGAAATTGTTTTCAGAAGTTCCTCAAGAACCAAAAATCGATGTCACTGAGTTCATTAGACCAAATGATAAAGCAAATGGTTTTCATGAGCCCTCTTACTCGAAAGGACCACTTCCTGAGAGTTTAAGAAATCAACAGTACAATGATCAATTTCCTGTTAAATCATTTGCTTCACCAAATGCTCATTATGTGTTTGAGGAATATAGAAAATGCTTTAAATGTGGAGAACGCGGGCATTTACTTGCTCAGTGTCCATATGTAAGGCACAAAACACATGAGGTTGAAGTTCGAAATTCCATGAAAAAGCCGATTGATCATTATGTCCCACCACATAGACGGGCTGTTCCTCAACAACAACATTTTTATAATCAAAACAATTTTCAAATGAGGAACAACCGTCCATTTCAATATGATCGAAGGAATCGGATTGCAATGGAACAATCTTGGAGAAAACCTGTGGTGAACACAACAGCTGATAGACAAAAGGTTCCACAAAAACCAATTGTCAAATCAAATGTTGGACCTAAGTCTGTTAATTCAGATAAGGTTGCTAAGAAAGTTACTTTTAGTAACAATGTTCAGAAACCAATTGAGAAACCAAAATCTCAAATTCGTATTCTCAAAAGGTCTGAACAATCTTGGACACCTAATGGTACTCCAGGAGCTTCTACTTCAAAGGTGAGTGAGAAAAATGAAAATGTTTTGAGCAATCAGAAAAAGATTGATCCAAAACAGAAAGTTGTTGAAAAAGTCAATGAGAATGTTTCTTTGAAATCTGATGTTCAAAGGCCCAAGACTCAGGCTTGGGTCCCCCGAAAGAACTAAATGTTTACTTTTTGTGTGCAGGGAGCTTCAGCTGGCCCTATTAGCAGTCTCTGGATTGTTGATAGTGGAGCTTCAGGCCACATGACGGGGGATTTGGCATTGCTGTTTGATGTGAAGAATATTAATGGAGGATATGTCGCGTTCGCGGGTAATAAAGGAGGATATATTACGATGGAAGGAAGCGTGAGTAATGGGATTGTGACTTTCGAGCGGATTTCTTATGTCAAGCAGATAGACTATAATCTGTTGAGCGTCAGTCAAATATGCGATAAACAATTTTCTGTGCATTTTGATGACAAATCCTGTTATATTCTCAAACCGGGCTTCAAAATTCCAAAGGAGTGGGTTATGTTGATGGCACCTCGAGTCAACAATCTTTATATTCTTGATATGTCCAAGGCGATGACATCACAGGGACAGATAACATGCTTTCTATCCAAGGCGACCGAAAAAGAATCGATAATGTGGCACCGCAGAATGGGGCACATTCATCTGAGGAAAATGAATCAGTTGGTGAGAAATGGACTTGTCGATGGAGTAAACGTGAAACATTTCCATCTAAACGACAAGTGTGTAAGCTGCATGAAAGGAAAACAACACAAACAGTCCCATAAAGTGAAGAAAGTCAACTCTGTTGAGATGCCGCTTGAGCGATTGCACATGGACCTTTTTGGACCGGTCAAGCGCAAAAGTCATCTTGGAGAGCTTTACTGTTTAGTTGTCACTGATGACTATTCACGATTCTCATGGGTGATGTGTTTGAAGAACAAAAGCGACACCTTTACCAACTTACAAGTTCTGTTCACTCGACTGGAGAATATCTATAATTTGAAGATAAAAAGGATCAGGAGTGACAACGGGACGGAGTTCAAAAATGCAAAGATGGATGAACTTTGTGAAAGCAAAGGGATTCATCATGAATATTCAGCTCCGTATACCCCGCAACAGAACGGTGTTGCTGAAAGAAAGAATAGGACTCTAATTGAGGCTGCTAGAACAATGCTTGCTGACTCAAATCTTCCGGTAATGTTCTGGAATGAGGCGATTTATGCAGCAAATTATACATTAAATCGGGTTCTAACAGTGAAGAAGTTTGGAAAAACATCTTATGAACTGTTACACCGACGAAAGCCCAATTTAGAGTATCTAGAACCATTTGGGGCGCCATGCACGATGTTGAATCCAAGCGAGAAGTTTAGTCCTAAAGCTGAGGAGGGATATTTTGTTGGATATGCAACCCCGCTTAAACGGGTATTCAACAAGCGAACTCGTCAAGTGGAGGATTGGGCTAACGTGGAAGTTCAACGATACACTCAAAATTTGCAAGGCACGGGCCCTGATTGGATGTTTGATTACAAAGATTTCTTTGAATCATTCAACCTAGATAGCTTGGTTGAAGAAGCTGTTATCAGATTACTTTACGAGTGTGAAAACGCGGCAACTTCACCGTTAATGCGTCCAATCACCGTAAACCCCCCACCAGCTTCTAATGATACCAGTGCTCCTATACAAGAAGAAGAGATGTTTCAAGAAGCTTCAACTTCATTAGACACTTCAGAATCTGAAGATGAACAATTTGAAGAAGCCGTTCTTGAACATGCAGAAGACTTAGAAGAGCAAACTGTGAACCCAACTCCAAATCCAGACATTGCTTCATCGTCTAACACGGGTCATGATCAGGATGCTGTAGAGAACTTGACTGCTCAGACGGGAGTGATTGTACCTGTAAATTCGGAATCTCGGATTCATCGTATTCACCCGCTGGAGCAAGTTATCGGTGATCCTGGAAGTGGAGTGATGACCAGAGGGCAGCTTAAAAGCGTTAATTCACCAGAGAGTTTTGGTGCTTTAGCATTGTATGCCAAAATTCAGAAATCTGGTAGCCAAAATGATTGGTCGTTTGCATGTTATGTGTCGCAGGTAGAGCCAAGGACATACAAAGACGCTTTGAATGAAGATGCTTGGGTTGAGGCAATGCAGGAGGAGTTATTGCAATTCCAGAAATTGGGAGTCTGGACGCTCACAGATTTGCCGCCAGGAAGAAAGAAAATAGGCACTAAGTGGGTGTTTAAGTGCAAAAAGGATGATCGTGGAGTTATTGTACGGAACAAAGCCAGATTGGTTGTGCAGGGTTTCCATCAAATCGAAGGAATTGATTACAACGAAATCTATGCACCAGTAGCACGAATTGAAGCTATTCGAACGTTCCTTGCGTTTGCTTCATACAAGAAATTCAAAGTCTATCAAATGGACGTCAAGAGCGCATTTTTGTACGGAAAAGTCAAGGAGGAGGTTTATGTCGGGCAGCCACCAGGCTTTGAGGACCCAATCCACCGGGACAAGGTCTACGTGCTGAACAAAGCTTTATATGGTCTGCACCAGGCTCCAAGACAGTGGTACGAGGAGCTAAGTACATACCTCATCTCCAAAGGATTCAAGCGCGGCCTCGTCGATTGCACCCTCTTTACGAAGAAGACGGGAGATGACTTGCTTCTAGTACAGATTTACGTTGATGATATTATATTTGGTTCAACTAACGAACTTTTGTGCAGGGAATTTGAAACTATTATGCAGGAGAAGTTCGAAATGAGCGCTATGGGAGAAATGCAGTTTTTCCTCGGCTTACAGGTGGATCAAAGACCCGACGGGATCTTCATTCACCAGACGAAATACGTAGCCGACATCTTGAGCCGATTCCAGATGGAGGACTCTAAGCCGATGGATACCCCGATTCAACCCAATCACGGGATTGGAGTAGATACTAAGGGGGAGCTGACAGATCCATTTACATACAGAGCAATCATCGGATCTCTGATGTATTTGACAGCGTCTCGACCAGATATTATGTATGCAACGTGTCTCTGTGCTCGCTATCAATCGAAGCCGAAACAAAGTCATCTGACGGCGGTCAAGCGTATCCTTCGATATCTGAAGGGTTGTCCATCAAAAGGACTTTGGTACCCTAATGATGATGATTTTGATTTTATTGCTTTTAGTGATGCAGATTGGGGCGGCTGTGACAAAGACAGCAAATCAACAACAGCCGGTTGCCAGTTTTTAGGGAGCAGGTTAATTACCTGGCAATGCAAGAAACAGACTTCCGTCGCACTGTCTACATGTGAAGCCGAGTACATTTCAGCCTCGAGTTGCTGTTCGCAAGTGCTCTGGATCCAACAAGAGATGGTCGATTACGGTTTGCAGTTTCTTAAAACCCCTATACACTGTGACAACGAAGCCGCAATTGCATTAACTAAAAATACTGAAAATCATTCTAAAGCGAAACATATCCGGATTAAATATCATTTTATCCGTGATTGTTACGCTAAAGAATTGATAGACATGGTCAAAATCCATACTGACTACCAACGTGCAGATTTGTTTACAAAAGCTTTTGACAGATCCCGCTTTGAATATCTTTTGAAAGTAAACAATATAAAGGAAAAACAGGACTAATCGGCTCCTCGGTTTATCATTTTTAGTTTTTAGTTTTAGTTCTAAATTTTTGCTAATTGGGAATTTCTCTTTGCTAATTGGGAATTTCTCTTTACTATCATAATCCTTAAAGAAGTTGATGCTTTCGAGGGGGTTGTTTAATCCTCAAAGAAGTTGATGCTTTCAAGTGGATTGTTTCTTTCAAATTTTTGTTTTGTTTTTCAGAAAAATTAAAAACCCAAAAATATGTTCTTTATTTTAGGGGGAGTCATTTTATCAGAAAAACCAAAAACATTGAAAAATATTCAAAATACCTAAAAATTAGAAAAACCCAAAATGATTTCCTGGATAAAAAGAGGAAATGATAGTACATCAGTGGGGATCTGACACAGGCTAAAGAATTGTATAGTTTTATGTGACGTATGTTGATTACGTGTGATATGCTGATAGGCTTCGTAGACTATATATTGCGTGCATTAGTGATACAAACATAACAAACTACGCGTTTGTGGCTGAACACCTCATGGGCATATGGTCTTAGTACCGTAATTTCGTTTGATAGGGTGTTTGTACAAAACTCGGAGGTTTAGGGTCGTTATGTTATTAGTTGTCTGGGGATAGCCTATCTGATCTTCTGCTGTAAGTCATTACGGACCTAGATCAGACAGGATGTCTTTATAAAAGAGCTTTATGCCAAATCCTAAAGTTACCGAATTGAGGAACTTTCCATGTTATATGATGATCAAAGATTATCTATAATATCGTATTGATCATTGATGCAAATCATGATTAATATCAGTCCTCAACCTGGTATGGTGCATATGTTGCTTTGCTGCATTAATTTGCTGACCTGTATACCTCTATGCATTATATCTTGTACAATTTACAGACGACGAAAGCATAATCACGCTTTACAATGAGTCTTTGTGCAAATTACTTCTTGATACGGGAGTATGTCGTGTGTGTGGGAACCACAATGTGTTAGTATAATACACCTAATTCGTATCATTTTAAAGCATTGCGTAATTGTCTGCATGTGAGCTTATGTGGACAACAATATCAGCAATTGCCGTATCACATATTGTTTCTAATGATAATATTGAAACAGATCAACGCTGTGTTCAGATTTCTCAGAAAACTGATATGATCCTCTTACCGGAAATCACAAAATGTTTACTGCTTTCATTTACTTTGATGCATTTTACTTTGTCACATTTTACTTTTATTGTCAAAAAGATACAAAATCCAAAAAGATTTTAGGTGTGTTTTGATAAAAATTTCAGAAAATCCAAAAAGATTTGCATTTCTGCTTTATTTTTGATATCCGGGGATGCTTGATGGTCAATTTCTGAGATTTGATAACACCATCTGGACTTTGTAACATTCAAAAAGTGAAAATTTGAGTTTTGGAAGTTTAACGGATTGAAAAATGTTGAACGGGTATCGAATTCGTGATTTGGCGAAATTTTCAGATTTTTCCATTTCACATTCGCCCCTTAAATGGGTCGAATGTGGAAAAATCATCATATTCGACCGTTTTGAAAATGGGCGAATGTGGATTTTTCACTTCCGGGTATATATTTCACTTTCGGGTCTTTAATTAGGGGCGAAAGTGGAATTCTTTCACACTCGTGCCATTCACTTGGGGCGAATGTGGAATTAACCCACATTCGTCCACTACAAACGGGCGAACGTGGCTGCCTATATAAAAGCATTTCAGGTTCGATCCCCTCATTCAAAATTTTTTAAAAAAAAAAAATTTCAATCATTACCAGACCTTGTTGCTCGTGACTTTTATGATTCATTGATTTGTTCCCTAGTTCTTTCTGATCAATTTGATCCAACTTTTACAGGTATTGGACTGATGATTTGCCCAGAATCGTAATGTTTATCACCGGACCTAGGGTTTCACATTTAATAGTCTTAGAGACTGTTTTAATGGTTGATTTTGTTCGTGTTTCAATCCACATCAGTTTTAGGGGGAGAAGGAATTAGGAATTAGGTTTTAAACATCCTTTGAGTGTTTAATCGATTGAATAGGCTGTTTAAACCTAATTTTGCCTTAAAAACTGATGTAAATTGATATTTGAGGAAAATTGGTAATGCATGAGTGTTAATCGGCCTTATTAGGTTACATATAAATCAAAATGAGATGTTTAAAACTGAAATGGCAAAAATTTAAATTTTGGGGGAAATCTGTTTCACATTCGGGTGTGATAAACGGACGAAGGTGAAACTGGTTGGGCGAATGTACATTCAAAATGGACGAATGTGATTTTTAATCAGAACTTTTTCATATTCGACCAATATGTTTCACATTCGACCAGATTTACTCACATTCGACCATTTCACAACGGGCGAATGTGCAGTTTATTTGGACCAGAATTTTATAATTTTGTCGTTTTTGTATTTTGACGTGTTTTATTGATTTTTATGTGCAGATGGCTGATCAACCCGAGAATGTTGAAACACCAGCAGTCAATGTGGAAAATCCAGCTGAGATTACACCAGTGCCAGAAACTGAAACGACTGTTCCGAGCAGTTGGCCGTTTGAAAGATCGCACAACTGTTGCGCTTATCTCGGAGACGTTGAGAAAAACACGGAGTTTACCGGGATTATAGAATTTCTGAAGAGGAGCAGGATTGTTCATGCTTTAGCCACACCAACCATCATATACAAAGACATCATTGAAGATTTTTATCAGAATGCGAAGTATGACTACTGGGAGAATCAGACGATCATCAAGAGCAAGATTCAGGATATGGAGATGTTCTTGACTGAAGCTGATATTCGGGAAGCTTTACAGATAAAGTTTGAAGATAGTGAAGATCCCAGGGAATTGTCATGGACAGAACAGAAGGCGTGTTTCTTACGAATGAAATACAAAGGTCCAATCACTGACGGATCTATGTATAAGGGGAAACTGGGAGTGTAGTACAAGTATTTTGCACATGTTCTTATTCATGTTTTTGGATGTGTGAGTGGTGGTTATGACGTCATGAGAAGGAGTTTGAGTTCATTAATGGTTGCGTTGACACTCAACAAACCATTTAATGTTTCTGGGATGATTCTTGATCATATGCTGGAGATGCTGAAGGGAATGAAGAATAAGAAGTTTATGTTGTATCCGAGATTTCTAATGATGATCTTTGACTACAAGTATCCTATGTTGAAAAAGGATCCGACTATGATCCTAGGTCAAGATCATATGAATATTAGAACTTTGATGAGGATGAAGGGTTACAAAGGTGTGCCTGATAGTGAGAAGCCACCTAACAGGAGATTATTTGGTGCTTTGGCTCGTCCGGATTACACTGATCCTGGCAAGAACAAAGCAAGACATGATGATAGTGACTCAGACAACGATGATCCCTTAGTGTATGTTGATTCAAGTACTAAGCGGAAACGGCAAGTAGTCAATCCTGGAGCCAAAGGGAAGGGCAAGGGAAAGGCTGTGGATCAGGGAAGTACTAAGCAACAAGTGGCTAGAAAGAAATCGACGGCGAAGAAAGGATCGGGTTTGGTGGATGAAGAGTCTGTAGATTCAGAAGAGACTGAGGTTGATGAGCAGTGGGATTCTGATGATGAGAATGTGAGGACCACCAAACGTAAGGCCACTATGGTTGGTGAGTCTGAATCCTTGAACCAGTCGATAGAAGAAGCTGAGAGAAGAAAGAAATCAGTTGAAGATGAGGGTCTAGGTGTTGACCTGGCAGAACTGAGTGTTGGAGAAACTGTAGTGGTGAATTTGCCCAGAAAGACAAAGAAACAAAAGACTATGGCCAAGAAATCAAGTGTAAAAGAACTGAGGGAGAAAGAGTTGGCTCAGTTGTTGAAAGGAAAAAGATTACCTGATGCTGGTACACCATCTACGCTATCTTCACCAGTTGCCAAGAAGCAGAAGAAAGCGAAAGAGGCAGAGACTTTACCAATCGATCAATTCAATATCGATATGGATAAAGTGCTCGATATGTTTAGAAAGCCTCAGAAGGAGAAAGTTATTGAAGTTGAGCCATCCAGATCTAAGTCGAAGAAAGTGACTGTGGATGACGATGTCATGAAGCAAGTTAATAAGAAGATGGAAGACATGATGAAGATGTTGGTTGCTCAACAGGCTGAGATTGCTAAGTTCAAGCAGAATGAGGAGAAAATGCTTCAGATTGTGGTTGCTTCGAAATCTAATCAGGATGATATAAATGATAAGATTAAGATGATTGAAGCAAAGAATGAGAAGCTTGAAAGAAAATGTGAAAGAAACAAGAGCAAAATCAAATTGATTAAGGCTGATAACAAAGAACTAAAGAAGGAAAACAAACGCCTTAGTAATTTGATTGAAGAGCTTTATAGCAGGGCACCCCAGTTGAAAGAGGGTGAAGAAGATGAAGAAGAAGATGAACAGAAAGTTGATTATGAGTATTCTGAATCTGAGAAAGAAGAAGATGATGATGAGGATAATGATGAATCGGATAAAAGCGATGATGATAATGATGATGATGATGACAATAATGATGATGATGATGGTGCTGAAGGTGCTGGGAAAAAGCAAGGTGATGAGTTTAGCAGTGGAAGTGATCATGATGGAGGAGATGATACTTCTAGGTTTACTTATGAGAAGAGAACACCGAAGAAGAAAGATACTGGAGAATCGAGTTCCAAGAAGAAAGGAGAGAATGTTGATTCGGATGAAAGTATTTTCTGGAACGAGAAGGTGAGATCTTTGTCTGAGGATGCTAAACAGCTGTATAAGAATATGTTGGAAAAGAGAGAGTGGACCATTGAGTTCACAGGATGCTTCGCTGAAATATTCCAGACTGATGACTTAAGATATGAGTTGGAATATGAAGATCCAGATCTTGAAGAAGGGGAGTTACCTGCATCTGTGGCAAAAGAAATTTTAGATGGTCTTGCACAGAGGGTAGGGAAAACGTTTGAGGAGTTTATGATGGATGAATCGATTCCTGATATTCCTGAAAAGGATATGGGAAGTCATTCAGATGATGTGCAGACTCCAGAAAACAATGAAGTGGAGGTAGAAGATATAACTCATGAAGAGTTTCCCCAATATTTCAGACAAGATGATGAGAATGAAGTATTTCCTGACTTCACTGAGATACCAAATAAGTCAGCGAAACAGAAAGCTAAGAAAAGAAGTGAAGAGTTTGTTGAAAAGGTATTTGGTACTGAAAAGAAAGATTCTTCTAACCAGTCTGATGAGTTGAAGAATTATATGAAGAAATTGAAGGAAATGGATGAGAACCGACCAAAGCCTGAAGCTCAAGGTAACTTTTATCGATTTCATAATGCCAAGTTCAAAGGCAGAGCTCTCGGGTGGACTTACTTAGGCAGGCTGAAATGTATTGCTGCAAAATGGGAAACCGGAATTCTGTACTTCAACAGATTCTGTGACTTGCTTACTCTACCGTACTGGGCGGTTAGAGATTTATGCAGATTCCCAATGTCAGGTGCCGAAGTAAATGGATCACATGTCGGTTGGTGTGCTGATAAATTGGTTTGGGAAAGTCGTACGAGATGGAACAGGTTCAAGCCTCAATATCCTAGAAGAAAAGTGCATAGGGATATTGATCCACAAACCAATATGAAGCGTGTTACTTTGATCTACAAAGCACCTAATGTGATGAGGAAGATACCGTTGATGCCAATGCCACAGCATTTCAGTGCTGATTTCATCTTTTGGTATTATGATTGGAGAAAGGCAGAAGCGGTGATCGTGTTGAGAGATGGAAAGGATAAATACAAGCATGTTCATGTATTTGATCCTATGTGGTTGATTAATTGTACCTTTGAAGACATCATCATGTTGTTCTACAATCCGATCTACTATGAACCCAATGACTTTGCTCAAGCGAGAAAGTATACGCAAGTGGTTGGAGTTTGTTTTGCGTATGATATAAATGCAGGAAGCAACTTGGAGGGTAAACTTGGCAAGACTGTGAAGATGGCTAATGTGTCTAAGCCTGTGAAGAAAACATTTGAGCCGCCAATGACTACTGAGCAGAAGAAACAGCTCAGAATCAAGCTGATGAACAAGACGATGGACCAACAGAGAAAACTATCCAATCAATAGTCGAGGGGGAGTTTGTTGATGCGTTTTGCGACTAAGGATTGGATATACAATATTAACATATGTTAGTGATTGGCCGAAGGTAAAAGAATGGGGCGAATGTAGATAAGTTTGGGCGAATGTAGAAAAGAATGGGCGAAGGAAGATTATAAAGGGACGAAGGAAGAATGGACCTGAACAGAAGACACATTCGACCACCTGATGTGGGCGAATGTGGAAATCTCTCACATTCGACCAGTTGAAACGGGCGAATGTGCAGTGCTTATATATAGTTTTTGTGTTTTTGATAATGTAAGAGAGTTGTCATTTGTGTCCAGGTTCAGATCAGGTTCAGAGGTGTTTTTGAGAGATTATTAGTGTGTTCTAGATTAACATAAACAGATTGTAAATGCTTTTTGAATGAAGTTAATCTATGAAATGATATTGAAAATGATCTTGATTGTGTCGTGATTTGTGTTTTATCAATTTGTTCAAAACTAGGGTTTCCGCACCTAGTTTTGTGACTTGTATGATCGTATAATCCTATTTTAGCTAAAATCCAACGCTCACAGTTTATGAACTAGACACGTAATTTGCAGTTTTTAATGATTCTTGGTTTTTAATTTTGATGTGTAGGATTACATGATTTTAATTTTATTGT
This sequence comes from Ambrosia x helenae, assembly GCA_030844895.1. Lineage (NCBI taxonomy): Eukaryota > Viridiplantae > Streptophyta > Magnoliopsida > Asterales > Asteraceae > Ambrosia > Ambrosia x helenae. The sequence continues at coordinate 84,094,343 of CM061230.1, read as the reverse complement.
TGGATTTGATATATGTGTGTTGGTGTTAATTTTATTTGAAGTTTGTTTATTGGTTTTGTGGAGCTAGGCATGTAGAGATACCCCCTAGGCCTTGAAATCAATCTAGTTCGTCAACTTAGGTTAGCGTGCTAGTATTTGGAGTTGGAGTACGACACAAGTATAACAAACTAATATAATAAATTAACTAAGACGTGCAGTCCATTCTTGAGGGTGAGAAATCTAACTCGAGTTTGCTAGGTAACTAACTAGGCATTGTTCGGTAGTTGGCAAGCGCTAGGGCGGGAGTCGCTACTTGTCCGTGTTTAGAGTTTTCCTAGGTTTTCTTCAGTAGAGTTTAAGTCTGCTTCATAGTTAGAAGGTTTCGGTCCAGGAGAGATTGTAATCTGATTTCTGTGGGATTTCGGTACGCTAGGGCGATCCGAATCCATCTTAGCATTTCTACGCTTGTCCCGCCTTGAGTCTAGTGAGCCATCCTTGACAGGAGGTTTATTAGGTAAGAATAGGGTCTCAAGTTAATTACCAGATTCAGGATTTATTGCTAGTGTCTAGGGATCTTACCTAAGTAACCAGCCTTCTTCCTATCCGATTTCTCCAAGTTCCTAGTTTCGTTTAAGCAGGTGAGGTTGTTTTATTTATATTTATTTTATTCTAAGTTTATAATTAGTAGTTTAAAATACCCCCATTTAAGTATATATTTATTTAGGCTAGTATTCGGTATAGGGTGTGATCTAGAGTTGCATTCGCGTCTTTGGGTTCGATACTCGGTCTTACCTGTTTACTGCTTTGCGACCGGTACACTTGCCGTGCGTGTGTAGTTTTTAGGTGAGTCGTTTTAATTAAAGCTTGTGTTATTTTTATATATACATTTACACACATCAGTATGTCGGTCCATTTACAATCCTGGAACGGATTGGACCGGTGGCATATCGTCTTGATTTACCGACAGAGCTCGGCAACGTACACAACGTCTTCCATGTGTCCAACTTAAAGAAGTGTCTGGCTGACGAGTCTCTTATTGTTCCACTGGAAGAGATCAAGGTTGATGATCGTCTTCGGATTGTGGAGGAACCTGTTGAGATTCTTGATTACAAGATTCGTAGCCTACGTCATAGCAAGATTCGCATTGTTAAGGTTCGCTGGAACTCGGACCGGGGACCAGAGTACACTTGGGAACGGGAGGATCAGATGAAGTCTAAGTATCCTCATCTCTTTCCTAAGGAAGCGTTCGAATCGAGATATGTTACCACTGCAACTGAATGAATCTCGGGGCGAGATTCCTTTTTAACGTGGGGATGATGTGACAACTCGGGTAAATCTTTCTCTTGGTTTCTATCTTTTGTCTGTCTCTTTGTTATTCCTTTTGGTACTTGTGCAATTTTCGGGACGAAAATTCTTTTAACGTGGGGATGATGTGACACCCGGCAAATTCCGGTTAACAACGCTGTCTAGATTAAAGTCTACCTTAGCGAGTCACGCGTATATTATACTTAACTGGGTTAGTTGAGTCGTGATACGGTTCGGGAACTATTAGTTTAGTATAGAGGATCATGAGATGTTAGTCTAGAGGCTCATTAGATGTCAGTCCTTAACCAAGTGTACAAAGGGTGACGATTCGTAGAATCGTCAGAGCATAGGGAACATACAAGTCTCGAGTCCCGGGAATTGGTGAATGAGTGTGAATGTGTTTGTTTGCAAGTATTATGTGTTTACAATCATTATGTGACTTGTCGGTATGTGAAAACATGTTAACATATGTTAAAACGGAGTTTAACGCGCCAAATACGCTGGACCAGACCCTATAGGCGATTAGCAGCTGTAATCGCCTATAGGGAGGGAGAGTAGGCCCTAATCGCCTATACTATAGGCGATTAGGAGCCCTATTCGCCTGATGCTGCTGCGTACTCGCCTGTAACGTACCTGACGACTAAAAACGCCTATAAATACAATACTTGACCTCCTAAACTTCATTATAACAACCCTAGTCGTCCCACAACTCGCCCCAACACACACACAACCTCTGGAACACGATTTTTGGATCAAAACACAAGATTTCAAGCCTATTACATCAATCTATCATAAATCTAAGGTGTGGTTTTCATTCATGCAATCTTTAATAATGTTTTTATTGAATCCCTAATGGTCCAGACCTGTTTATAAACGTATGTGTCTTCTGTAATTCGTTAATAATCGTTGTTAATTGGATTCTAACTATTATGCATGTTGTATGTGTGTTTATGATTAAAAGATAGGGTTTTTGTGATTCAAGAAGGATTGTTAGCATGATATTAAGGTAGTTACAGATTAATGATGATAGCATGTTGATGAGATCTGAGTAATTGTTCATTAGGGTTACGGTTATGCATGTTAATGTGATGTTTCATGCTATGTGTATTGTTTTTGGGATACATGGTTGCATGCAGGGCTGATAGAACGAGGTTAAACGAAGGATTTTGATTGAAATATGTTTGATATGGTTGTTTGATTGATATTTGATGTTTACACACGTTCTGGATTTGATTTGGAGTGTTAAACGCGCGAAAAATCGGAACAGTTGTGCTATAGGCGAATAGGAACCCTAATCGCCTATACTATAGGCGATTAGGAGGCTATTCGCCTGATGGGAAACCCTAATCGCCTATAGTATAGGCGAATAGGGGCCTAATTGCCTTTACTTCATGCATTTACGATCCTAATTGCTAGTTAAGCCCTGAATTGCATGCCTTACGACGTAATCGCCTATAAACTCATGATTTGCATACCGCACGACCCTAATCGCCTATAGTATAGGCGATTAGCCTTCCTAAATGCCTGTTGACCCACATAATCACTAGTTGACTTTTCCTAATCGCCTGTACTGCTGCTGTAAGTGTAATTTAGTATTTCGGGACCCGATTTGACACCTAGGAACATGCTAGGAACCCCGTAACATACCTAATAACTTGGTAACATGTGCTCGGACTTATTTATGAGATACTTGAACTACGTGTTACAACTTGTTGGATTTTAACGTATGTTAAGTGTGATTGCATGATTGTATGTTTGAGAGTGCAAGTATAAAACGGGGAGTCTCGGGTCACCAATGGGATGTCGAGTCTTGTACATTGGGTTAGTTTAACAGTCACAGTGTTTTCAAACGAACTTGGTTATGGTCTGGACATCTAGGGACTAACTAACCTACGGGTTATTAGTCTAATTACTTGTAACTGTCACCTGTTAGGTCGCCGTCTTACGGGGCTAGCATAGCCTGCTGATTTTATTCATATTATGAAGTAACGCAACCTAAGATGAGTTTACGGCCCCTCTTTTAACTGGTTTCACTTTTTGGGGGAGAAAACATGTGTTAAACTTATGTTTTGGTAACAACTGTCATACTGTGGGTTTCTATGGTTTACTATACGATCTCTAGAAGTCCCGGGGGAAACCATGAATGTGCGGGTTAGCACAACGGGGAAATGTGAATAGATCTATTGGGAGTGACCAACCCCGCTCGTCGGCTTGGAGGGCCGGGCGAGTGCATATTGTCTCAAACAGGAACATGTTTATTATTCGGGCACAACATCTGGTTTGCGAGTTAGTAATGGTTTTCCAATCGTGGTAGTAACAAAACCTACGCCTAGCTAGCGTACTTTGGTTTGCAAATTGATATAGTATGGACAGGTTGAACTTGGTACTTTTATTACAAACCTGTAAACTCACCAGCATTTTTGTGCTGACGTAACTCTTACATGTTTTCTCAGGTCGCTAAGGTAGCACTACGGAACTAGGGCGCACGCGTCTGCACGGCGTCTAGTTAGGATTGCATGGTTTTCAAACATTGAATAATTTGGTTTACTTTTGGATTATGTTTTGAGAATAAGCTTCCGCTGTAATTGGGGATTTAAACTATGTTTTGAAATTGCATATGTTCATTTAGATTTGTTTATTGTGATCGTTGACTTGGATCCTGGTTTGTCATGCGCCTCGCGGTAAAACTCCGCAAGTGGATTTTGAGGGTGTGACAATGTCCGAAAAACATTTAAATGAAAAGGGGTCGAGAAACACATATAATACCATTTATCTCTTTTAATACCAAATCTGTATAATCCAATACAATTTATCTCCTTTAATACCGATTTGTATAGTCCAATACAAATTATCCCTTTTTATACCAATCTGTATAATCCAATATAAATTATCCCCTTTTATACCAATCTGTATAATCCAATCTTTGTTACGTTTTATAGTAAACAGGTTTTCATAAAACAAGTATTGTTTTCATGAAACAAGTATGTCTTCCCCCCCAAAACAGTTATAAAACAGTAAAAAGTGGGGTCATGAACTCACCTGGATATTCCTGCTAAGTTAGCTATCAATGCTTGAATCATTAATCACTCCTTTGTGTCGTAATTACCAGCAAAGACACCTTAAAATCTAACACGAAAAGCCTATTATCCAGCTATCTACATTCGTATGTACGAATCCGAGTCTAGCAAGTGGTGTGACTTAATGAACCAATCACGACTTATTTTAGTTTAGGTGTTAACATACGACGTAGTACTCAAGTTGCGCACTTGTTACCACTCGTGTGTAGCTTACGTTGGACTAGTGCTACGAAACGTATAGCTCATCATTAATCATAGAATCGGATAAATATATTTGTTTTGTACATTTGTTTCTAGGAAAGTATATTGCACTCGTTGTGATCTGGATCTTATACAATTTCGGCAGAGTTTCCTCTATTTTTATACAATCCAGACAACACAAGTTGTCTATAGTTTACCCAAAAATCTATTTACAAACGCTTGATATTCAATATATTAATCCGTATTTCCAATGAACAAGACTTTATACATTTCGCCATTTTATATAAATTATACTTGTATAATTATATTCATCATAATTTATATATATGTATATATATATATATGTATATTTATATAATATAGTCCAACGGTCCAGTCCAATATACAATATTATCAAATCCGTCTTTAATATACAATATAGCTTATTAAATAATCAATGTCGGTTCGTTTCGTGAGTCACATTAGTTTCATATCTATAATATATATACACTTATATATATATATATATATAATAATAATAACAATAAATCAAGATAATATACCATATAATATATGCATGCATCTTTTGTTGATCAGATCTGACTCAAAATTACTTCTAACCGGCTCCAATCCGCGACTTAAACCACCTTTTAGTCCTTTACACTTGGGAGTCAAGCCCGAGCACCAAACTGAATCCCGAACATCCTTATCATCATCATCAAGCCACATGCAGACCAACAACCAAATCTGACCCGGACCCGAACCCGACTCGCGACCCGAACCTGACCCGAGCACTTTTCAGATCCAAACATCAACATGCAGCCAAAAACCACCAACCACAACCATAACCTGACCCATACCGAGCCCCATCGGACCCTAGCCGGAGCCAAACCAGCCGGGCACCACCACTGGTTCTGTCAACCATCGGACCACAATCAAACATCACCATCATCCTTAACCGGACCAACAACCACTCGCAACCAACATGCAGCCCCAAATCGGGCCACCCACAGTCACCACGCACCACCACTAAGACCCGCCGCCATCTTCTTTAGCAACCATAACCATACCCGAAACAAACCACTACCATCTCAGCTTTCATCTGCCACCTCCACTCCAAAACCGAGCAAAACCCATCACGAATGGGGCCTTAACAGCCCTTCTCAGGTCTGCAGTCCATTGCGCCACCGCCACCAAGGAGATGGTGGTCGGCCGACTTTTTATTATGGAGGAGGAGAGAGAGATGCGAGAGAGATGAGAGAGAGAGGTAGAGAGAGAGTGAACGAGTGGGAGAGAGAGAGAGGTGAGGGAGAGTTGAGAGCTTTGTTTTGTGAGTTTTCATCTTTGATGTGGGCTAGGAAATGAGAAATGAAGAAGAAGACTACCCTTTTATAGCTAGGGTTTAGAGTTAGGTAGGTAGATACCGCGTATTGAAACCCGTCATCTCGCGAAACGTCTCGGTTCATATCTAGGCTAAATAATTAATTATAAGAATTAGTCGGTTTTATTCAAAATATTAAATAACGTTAAACCGAGCAAAAATATTATTAATATCGGCATCCTACGCGTTCTTTCAGAGCGCCCGTTAGAATCGCGTTAACCTAACCGGTTACCGTTTTCTTCCATTTAAACAACCTGATAGCTTTTGATATTAAACAGATAATATTATTTATAATTAATAATAAATCCGAAAGCATATATGCGGTTAAAACCACACATTTCGATGTCCGGTTCTCATATCAGTTACTTCTTGCGTTCTCCAAAACGCTACGTTTTAATCCATTCTTCAAGCCGATTCCACATATGATCGCTTCAATAACAAATACGTGCCGTATTTATTTGCAATAACTCCAAGTTTGTCCATTCTGAGGAATTCTTATCGATGTCAGTTTGTTAGCGTTAAGATGCGCAATCCTTCTTTAGAACATCTAGACGTCCACGAATTTCACGAAAGACATTTGTTGGACTTGTAACAACTCAACTTAACCAAAATCAACCTTAGTATATGCGAAGCATATAGGGATCATGATCAAGATCCAGTCAACGGTTGACCGAATTATACCGGTTGTCACAGATCGTTGACTAATAGATAGCATTTTCGATAAGAACGTTCTTACACGAGCTTCAATTCGTCTTCCTAGAGTCTTTCTCTTGACCACCCACACAGAGAACTAAAACCTTGTATACACTTACACTCTTGATTAATTGGATTCTTGTTGCATATTCTAATAACATTTAGTCAGAAACTTTTCTAAGGTAGGGGAGACTGCTTCATAGTACCTCTGCCCTCATCCGTTACACATTCTCAAATCTTTTACCATTTAAACTCTCACTTCCTAATCTCGGGTCAACTGTCAAGGATTTTGAAAGTTTTACTTTGGGTATTAGACAACTATTTTAATTTTTGTCAAATCATAAATGATGAAATTTTCTTTTAAAAATCTAGTTGACTTTTACAACGCCTTTTGTTTCATAGTAACCTTCACTTGAAAGAAATTTCGAGACGAAATTTTCTAAAGTAGGGGAGACTGTGACATCCGTCACCCTCGTCTTTCATCTAATTGACAATAATAGTCCTTCAAATATTTCCATTATAGTCCCTGCAAGTTTCGTCGTTTTCAAAATTATTTTTGGAGCAAACTAAAAATTTATCATTTGTATTTATTCTAGATCATAACTTCGTTTTAATAAAATGCACGTGTTGAAACGTTTTCTGGAATAGATTTTATGAAAAAAGCAAGTTATTAAAGCTTTAAAAACATTTTGGGTTAATCTAGTTAACTTGGTTAAGTTTTTATAAAGGAAAAACTAACCATAAAATAAATAAACTAACGTAGTTATAGTGGAGGGACCATTTATGACAAGTCATGAAAGTTTTAAAAAAACAAGAGCCTTCCCTCCATGCTGAAACCGCTTTTCCGGCCATGGAACTCCGGCCGCCGGAGTTCATTCCGGTGAAGGTTGATGTCACGCTTTAAATCCTTAAGATCGGTTTCTTTTAATTCCAAAACGTTTCTCCTTGAGTTTGTAACCGCAAACAAGACTTAAACACTCTAATTAACTAGTTATAAGCATAAATCACGCGACTTTAATAGGTGTAATGACCGGAAGTTTAAAAAGGTCAGTTTCTAGATGTTTTTATATGTAATCGTTATAAAACCTTCATTCCACTCAGTGTCTGCACGTTTTTCACAGTTAGAAATAGCATAAAACTTCACAAATTTTTCCAGTATAACACCTGCATTTTCGATTCTAAACTCGGGTGTATGGCTCCTTGTTTCGATCTCCAATCGTTTGTAAGTGTTATTCTTTAGATGTCGTTTTGTTTATTAGTAGCTTCCGAACATAAGCCCTCTATTACATAGTTCTAATCTTGCCTAAATCGGGTGATTGTATAATTTAGGGTTAGGGTTCTTGGTTAAGCAATTTAGGGAAGAAGATGCATTGGAAACAATATTTATAATATTTGTTTTCTAACTAAATTCAACAATCTTAGAATTTGGTGTAGTGGTTTGTGTGTGTATGGGTTGAGGGAGTTACCTGGGTTCGATCCTCACAGCCACCTCCCCTTACTTTTATTTTTTTTCCTTTCCAGAAATTATATAATTGTTTTTTTAAACATATATATTATAAATAAAGAAAACTCATAATATTCATAATAAATTCATTTTTGATCCCAAAATTATGAAAATTTAGGTGTAACATCTTGACACCATAAAGAAAATTATCACACTTTTATTTTCTGAAAAATGTCTTATTTTTATATTTTTATTGAATTAATTTTTTTAATCGTAATTAATTAATAAAAATTTCATTTTTAATGATTTTAATCTCAAACTTTTTAGGAATTTATTTCTTATCATCATGAACTGAAATAAAAATTATTTGTTCTGAAAACATTTATTTTTACTGATTTTTCTATTTTTAATCATTTAAACATGATTTAATCTCATTAAATCAGTTTTAAATATAAATAAGTTTATAAAAATTATGGGAAAATTACTTTCATTAATTTACATCAAAAAGTATCCATTTTTGTTTATAAAACTAGCATTTTTGGATCATGTCTTGTATTTTTAGACTTAATTATGTATAATTAGACATAATTAATCATATATTTATTTATACTACTTAACATCTATTTTATAAATAATTTTCTTATAAAATAGAAATAATCTTATGTTGAAAGTATTTATTATCATTTGTTGGATCACTGTGTAACTCATAATTATTTATTTATACATTTATGATTTTGTATTTTTTTAATTTAGTTAAGGTAATTAATTAAATTATTTTGCCTTAATTATTCAAATATATTTATATCTGAATATTCAATTGGTAATAATTATATTACCTAAACCCCATTTACAAAGTTTGGCATATTATTATTGGGATATACAACTCTTACATTAATGCGATTTATCATAAAAACTCTAGTTCCCCAAATCGATTTAGCAAACCCTAATGCTTATGTAACACCCCGCCTCTCTCACCACCAATATTGTCCGCTTTGCCCACCCAGAGCTCACGGATTTGTTTTTGGGTGCCCCGGTGGAAACTTCCCAGGAGGTCACCCATCCTGAAACTGCTCCCACCTGAGCACGCTTAACTGTGGAGTTCTCCTCTCATCCACTAACATTAAGCCCCAAAACGCGTTGGTGATTTAAGAGGTAAGGCAATACTTATGAACCAAGGATCTCTCCTGGCCACAGCCGATGTGGGATTTTCCTGGGGTGTCACATTCACCCCCTGTTAGAGTCTCATCGTCCCTGATGAGGTGTGTTCCTGGGGTGTCACATTCACCCCCTGTTAGAGTCTCATCGTCCCTGATGAGGTGTGCACCCACCATCCTGAACGGCACAGGAGTGGCTCTGATACCATCTGTAACACCTCGCCTCTCTCACCACCAATATTGTCCGCTTTGCCCACCCAGAGCTCACGGATTTGTTTTTGGGTGCCCCGGTGGAAACTTCCCAGGAGGTCACCCATCCTGAAACTGCTCCCACCTGAGCACGCTTAACTGTGGAGTTCTCCTCTCACCCACTAACATTAATCCCCAAAACGCGTTGGTGATTTAAGAGGTAAGACATTACTTATGAACCAAGGATCTCTCCTGGCCACGGCCGATGTGGGATTTTCCTGGGGTGTCACAGCTTAGACCCTAGATACTTTAGACTTGTAGATATTTCCTTACTAGTATTCATATACATTATAGGTTGAATTCCTCGGAATTCCCATTACTTAGCTCATGACTGCTTAAGTTGGATTTTGATCGCTTTTGCAAACTGTGAGTATATGTTTCCTCTTTTTACTGTTTACTCTTTTGGAGTGACTCATGTATAATTATTACTAAACTTATGTGTATTATTTATAAAGCAATGTGCTCATTGATATGTTTTGTGTGAATTGTATGAACGATTTGTCAAAGTCATTAACCTTTGGGGCGCACTTAACAATGAGTAGTAATACGAATTATATCCCTTTTTTGACTTACGTGAACGAGTTAAGTCCTTGGTTATTGCTATGTTTTTTCTTGAACGATGTGTGAGCGATTATTGAACGATGCGAGGCTTGATTTTGACCCTTTTACATATTACAATATCATAGCACATAAATTGCGAAACACTTTTCTATTATAAGTATTCAAACAGGGTATGCTCACTAATACATTTTTGTATTGACCAAATTATTTTCGTACATGTTTCAGGTTCTTATGAGATCACTTCTAAGCTTTTGGGACTTAGGTTTAGATTGAGATTTACTGTATTTAGTTTAGATTGCTAGTTTTAATTGTTGTATTTCTTTCAATGTAATAAACTTCTATTTAATGTATCAAAATTCACATTTCTAGTCCATGAACTATTGAACAATCGTCACTACGTGACACCTTGATGTTTCCGCCATCGGTTGGGGTGTTACAATCTTCTTTGTTTGCTAACTTCTTCGTTTCCTATCTTCTTTGTATGCTAGGGTACAATAAAGACGATTACACATTATACAAAACGACTATCTACTAGCTATTCTATCTAATAAGCTGTTGTCACATAAATGTAGCAACAACCCTTTACCAAAACAACCCTTTGCTTGTTCGCAGTTTGACTCGAATGATTGATCAGTAACCTATAAATCCACATCAAATTGACAAGTTTAGAAAACCCACGAACATATGACATTTGATGGAGTCTTTTAACATACCGCAAGATTCAACCACACCTTCACATGAGAAATTAAATAAATTCTAGTTAATGAATATCGCTGATGGGTACTATTTATATGAGTTTAAATTTGTTTTGAGATTTACTATGTTGGAGTTATTCGTTTTTTCTTCCGGGTGCATATCATCAACTGCATATCTATCTGAATTAGTTGAATATTTATAAGTTGGAGGGAAAATTATCTTCCCGTCTCTCCATCGTTTAAACGTGCGTCCCTTTCACTGTTATATCCAAAGCTGTAATCATGTGAATATAACTCATTTTCATTACCAATATCCCCGTGACAATTGCATAGATACACTTTATCTTTATTATAAATGTAATCGACTTATAATTTATCATGTTATACTAATGAACTTTCAGCATTTTAAGCATAACATTGAGTTAATGGGTCAATCTGTAGAAAATAAAATGAAGGTTTCTAGACTTGCCTGACCCTTTTCCAATAAAGCCCTCTAATTCCGCATCATCTTAAAGCATTAACACAGACTAAAGTGCTATAATAACAGTGATTGTATTTTTATCCATGTGTTCTGGTAAATACAATGTTTCCATTATATATGTAATCAAACAAAAACATATATGTTTATGCGTCATATTAAATGTAAATATGCTAGAACCTATACTTTTTTAATACAAAGAAATGATATTATAGAACCTAAAGCTATTAAAGGATTAGTTATCCTAAATCACATGGCAAGCATAATCAATCTTCTTAAATGTTCATTTCCAAAGAATACCAATTTAGAACCTAAAGCTTTTTGAAAATAATAGCACTAATCCTCTTAATATACCTATTAAGATAGAAGTTATCCTAAATCACAGGAACTAAATTGAGGATTAAAATTTAGAATAGTTGAAGATTTCTTACCAATAACTTTTGGTTTTTCCTTCTATGGACAAATGGCAAGCAACTCTGTCAATAAACTTCCTTCACTCGGTATATATACTGATGTAGACAAAGGGTTTAGTAGCAAATTCTATCAATATACAAACATATCTGAAAAGCTATAAGACCAAGAAACCAAGACACCATAGAAGAAAACAAACCAATTTCTAATATGGACAGCTTTCAACCCATTGTTACGCTATTCGCATACCTTCTGAGCATTGAAACCCAAACATAACCCCCCGAATCTAATGTATTTATTTGTGTAATATGTACTTAAATTCAAAGAATCCTCGGACCGTAGAAGAGAGACAGATGGCGCGCCATCACCTCAATGGATCAGAAGTAGAAGTGAGGCAGTGGTGAGGGACCGAAGTCATTGAACCCTAGATCCCGCATCATCTCCTGTGAGAATCTGGTCATTGGCGGCTTCAGATCTAGCCCCTTGTGCGAGAATCAGTTGAATGGCAGTGAGAGTGGGCAAGATTGAATGATCATATCATGAAATGTGGAAACATATGAAATGGGTAGTTGAATTGGAGGTGGGTTTTAAGGAGCACAACATGAAATGGTGAAAAACGGTTTCGAAGAATAAAATGGCGGTGGGTTTAATTTATTTAAATTTTGGCTAGTGGGTTTACCCGCGCGTTGCGGCGGGATCCAAAAAAACTTGTAATACACTAGCAGTTTTCCCACCGTGCGTTGTGGCGGGTAAAAGATTAAAACAATTTGACTTTTATGGTCAATTATGAAACTAATTAACATGACAAATTCAAATTGTTTGCATATGACACAACATTTCAAAGTCTCCAAAATGGCTGCAAAACAAGAAGTGCCGTAACTCTATTTGATTAAAGGTATACGTCAAATACCAAGTGGGAAAATAAAACTTCATGTGTCATAAGTGGAAATGGTCAAATGGACGTGCTGGGTAATGGGTTAAAACGGATTGTCTTTAGTGCAGGCAAAGTGGTTCTTGTCAGCCGACTCGCCCCATACTTTTACAAATAGTCAATGTCAAAATATGATTACAAAAACTATGTTATCACAATAATAATCTATTTTAGTTTATAAATAAAATGATTTAGGCTGTTATAAGCTTGTAAGCAATAAAGATACAACATGGGCACTTTCAACCCATTTGAGCCACTTGAATATTTTTTTATTTGACCCCTTTGACCTATTAGGCAAACATTATAACCCAAAATGACCCATCAAGTAAATGCCTTATGGATCACCATGTAAAAAGCATTCAAACATTAATGAGTCGGTTTTTATGATAAACATTGTATCCTTGAACGTCGGTTGATATGAGCTTTCGCATCCTAGACGAATCCCATAGTAACAACTGCAGCTATCTGTTAATTAAAATACCTAAAAGATGATTATAAAATTTAAAATAATACAGACATCACATTTGAATCCTGAGAAACTTTTATCGTCACCAGGTTGAGGCCGATATGTAAGGTCGTTCACTATCATCATATCATTTACTATATTATGATGCTGAATATCTTTTCCACGAAGAATCATCCGAAATTCAGAAGGAATTCTTAGATAAATAATCGATGCATAACTTTGAAAGAAAAGGTATAAAGGATGCATGATTAAAACATTATCAAGGTGCACACATTTTTAAGAATTGTATTATAAAGAATATGATCTTTTGAGTTATTGTTGGGCTAGATTTAATGGTTTACGCTTGTCTTTATCAAGCTAGTTTATTATTATTGGGCTTAGTTTAGTTATTAAGCTTGGGTTAGGCCATGTGGGCCAAGGCTTTAGTGGACCCTATATAATGTTATGTTTAAGTTCATTTTAGGGTTAGACTTTTCATTTTGTAATTCTAGAGCCACCACCTTGTACCAGACAATCCTAGAGATTGTGTGCAAGGTGAAACAGCAATACAATTGTTTTCATTGTTTTAATCTTTTGTTCTTCACCATTCAATCGATATTCCGCATCCATTGAGTGGTTTGTTTGATACCGGGAAGGATCCTGAACTTACAATTGATATCAGAGCCTAAGAAGTCTTTCGAAGGCTCGGTTTCGGTATCATTCGAAGATCAAAAGAAATTTTCGCTGCTGTGTTTGGCCGGTTCAACAGGTTTAAATCTCAATCTCGTTTAATAATTTTATTTTACTAATCTATTTGGTGTTTTAGTTTTTTTTTTTCAGATTTGATTTTGGTCAAGAACATGAAGAATAAGGAAATATTAATTGAAAAAAAGAGTGTTTGATCTTTTGGAATAATTCACGGCTGTTTATTAGGATCTCTAATTTGGTGATATCTTTGGAAACAAATATTCCCGAAAATAAATATTTGTTTGACAGCTGTGAGGATCTACAATCATTTTTTTAGAAAAGGTAAACAACACAATCACATCAAAAGTGGGGTTGGCTAAATGCACTCCCCTTTTTTACTAATTGCACTCCCTTCTAAAAAAAAACAGTTTAAAAGTTATCAAATTCTATCCTTCTACTTTAAAAAAAAATCATTTTAGTAACTCATCTTCTTCATGTAATCAACCCTTTTTAAGTTACTCACCCCATGAACATCATCTTCATCACATAATTGAAGCATCACCGTCCCATGAATCTCATCATCATCTCGGTGGTACAAAACCCCATTTGAAATATTGTTAGTTTTAATCCTTATGATTTAATTAGTATAGTTTGAGACAAACTTAGATACGGATAGAAGAGGAAATTCTATAAAAAAAGGGGTATTGGATTTTAATAATCCCAAGTTTCAACCGTTGGCCGATAATAATCCCTACTTCAAAAATTCCCAATAATAATCCCAACTTTCGAACATTTGGCCACTGGTAAACCTTTTTTAACTGAGCACTAACTGGGTTAGTTTGTGATGATGTGGAATCTGACTAGGCATGATGACGTGTACAACTTAAGCTGACGTGGCATTTTATATTATTATTTCCTTATTATCAATTCCTTATAACCTTCCCTGCTACTCCCTCACCTAAACCTTCCCTGCACCCTCACCACACCCTATCCAAACCCAACGTCATTAACGTTAACGTTAAAGAAGATGAAATAGAAGCAAATGATGACCTCAAAGGAGAAAGAAGGACAGCATGGTGCTAAAATCGATGACTAAAGCGGTGATGGGAGTCGGCGTTTGCCGTCTGTAATTTCAATCACCGCCGCCAGAAAAAAAACACAAATTTCAGTTCGGAATCAGAACCGTCCGTAACTTCATCTACCGTCGTAGTCGTCTCATTGGTCAACCGCCTTTGATTTTAGAGGGAGAGAGAAAGGGTGTCTACCGAGGTATCTTTATCTTCTGTGTTAGTCGTCGCATTGATAAGTCGGCTACACCTTCGTATACAAGCTTCATCTTTTGATTTTAGAGAGAGGGAATCTCTTGGGTTTTCCTAGTGTGAAAGAGATGCAAGTAATTTTTTGAGTGTTTAGGAATTAGGGGAGAGAAACAAACATTGTCAATAATAACTAGTTATGAGAATAATAATAATGATAATAGTAAAGATTATGGTGGATGGGATTTTTTTAATATGTTTGATGATTATGGGGTTAACGGTTGTGGTGGTGAAGGGCGGAAGGTGACGGCGGAGGACGGTGGTGGGAAGGTGGCGGTGACAGTGACGCTGGGAATGGTAAAGTGACGAAGGGGGTGGGTGAGTTAATAGTGTCACCAACGAATGAAGGGAGGGAACTATTGGAGGCACTAAAAGACAATAATGAAATAATAATATACAATGCCACGTCAGCTTAAGTTGTACACGTCATCATGCCTAGTCAGATTCCACGTCATCACAAACTAACCCAGTTAGTGCTCAGTTAAAAAAGGTTTACCAGTGGCCAAATGTTCGAAAGTTGGGATTATTATTGGGAATTTTTGAAGTAGGGATTATTATCGGCCAATGGTTGAAACTTGGGATTATTATAATCCAATACCCCTAAAAAAAATATAAGGTTTAATTATGTTTATTTAAAAACTTTAAGGGGGGAGTATAATCAGTAAAAATAATATAAAGGGAGTGTATTTAGCAACACCCATCAAAAGCCCATCCTTCATCGGACACAGACCCCAACTCGGACACAGCAGAAAGCTCGGACACCCGCCACCTTAGCTCGGACACTAAGCTTCAACTCGGACACACCGTCTTCCTCAGACACACCTTTGCTGCTCGGACACAGCAGAGAGCTCGAACACTGCCTTCTTCACCTCGGACACTCTTTTCACTCGGACACAGCTCTACATCGGACACCCTGTTCCACCTCGGACACACTCCAACTCGGACACACTACCTTTGCTCGGACACATCCAGACTCACTCAGACACAGACCACCTCCTTGTCGGACACCCACCTCTACCTCGGACACTTGAACCCGGACAACCACCACCATCCGAGTCACCACCTGCAACCATCATCACCCGAAAATACCACAACCATCGCCACCCGAGCAACCAGATCTGACCCGATCCGGATCAAAATCCACCACCACCGGTCACCCTACACCAACCCACCACCATCAAACACCTCGAAAAAAAAACCACCTGCACCCCAACTAAAACCCAACCTGTCTTCATCACCACTACCCAGTCTCGATTCGGATACAAACACATCGGACAGCTACGTCGGAAACTTTCACCACCTCGGACACAAATCAATCAAATCGAACACAAGTTTTTGTTTTTTGTTTTTTTTTTTAATTTATTGAGTGCAGATTTTGTGAGAGAGATAAAGGGGTGTGGTAGCTTTCAGTTTCATTTTGACAGTGTGTTTAGTAGACTGTTTGGTAGAGAAGAAGAATCAAGTAATTTGAAGTGTGTTAAAGTGGGTGAGGTGTATTGAAAGGGAAAAAACAAAGTGAAAAAGAAAGAAAAGAAAAAGAGAACGTTATTGTGTGTGTGATTTTTGGTGAAGAGAGAGAGAGAGGGGGTAAGTAATTGTAAGACTATAAGGAGTGGGGGCGGGAGAGGGGCGGGAGAGGGGGGGAACACCGCCGCCGGTAGGGGCGGGAGGCTGGCGTGGGGGGTGGGGAGGGGGTGGCTTCACCGGCGTGGGGGGGTTGTGTGGGACACGTGGCACAACGCGATTGGTCAGGTTTTTTTTTTTTTTTTTTAACTTTAACACAATATAATATTATTTCCTTCCCCCCTCTTCCCCCCTTCCACTCCCCACAATTATTTTCCCCCCCACAAGGGTCCTACAAGTGCCACATGGCGCTTCATCCCCTTCTTTCCTCCCCCACCACTCCTTATAGTCTAAAGAGTGTTTGTTTTGATCGTCTGTCTTGGATGGCGTAGATAATAATAATAATAATAATAATAATAATAATAATAATAATAATAATAATAATAATAATAATAGTGTATCTTTTGGAGTGTACAAGCTTAATTTGGGGGGGTCGACCTTACGGTTTATGGTTTGATTCGGTTGTCTACGGTGGACTAGATTGTGTACTGTTTTTTGACGGTTGACTACGGTTGGATGTCCTGTGCTTGGTCTGGAATTTTAGGGAACGTCTAGATTTTGGGGGGATCACAATTTCAAGGAAAATTCATGATGTCTTGGGGAATCACAGTTAAGAAATCAAAAATGCCCTCTCAAAGTTGTATCTATAGCACAACATGCTCATTTGTTCCTGCTGCTCCTGTCATATCTTCCACTCCTACTGCTCCTACCGCTTCTGCTGCTCCTACCGCTCAAGTTTTCATGGCACAACTGAATGATCACGTGCCATCCGCATCTGAGGTACATGCTGACATTTTAGCTGAATCATGTTGTACTGAATGATGGAGATTAAAAATTAAAGGTTTTAGAGAAGAAACTCTCTCCGCATTCAAGCAGCTTGAATACGAGAAAATGGCCACTTGGGACATTAAAAAGAAATTTAATTATTATAAAGAAATGGCCGAACAATAAAAACTCGATATCAAGCACTTGCATCAGGAGGTGAGTGATCACAAGTGTCGATATTTACACTTCAAACGACTGTCTGATACTTTAACCGCGGAATTGATCGACTTAAAATCTAAATTTGAAAATGCAGATTTTCATTTTAAAAAATTTGATTGTTCTAGTCCCAAAGTTGAAAAATGATCAATACCCAGTTAAAGTTCAGACCAAAGGAAGTGAGGAATAAAGGTCTGGGGTTTGTGGAAATTCCACCACCCTTTAATGAAAACTATTCCTCAATTCCCATGTCGGATGAAGAATTGTTGGCTCTGCCTGTTAATGGATACGGTCCTCCAATAGAAGAGCCAACCAGTAGACCATCGAGGGATCAAGTTGAAATCTCTAAACCTGAATCGGTCCCTGTAAAAATCTCTAAACCCAAGAACAAACAACATAAGCAAGAGCAGGCTCCATCAAAAACTTTTGTCAAGTCTCAAGATGCTTCAAAGCAGACCGAGACGTTAAATTTTGAGAAAAATAAAGAAATTGACAGAGTTTTTGATGTGAAGAGAGATGAAGTTCCAGTTTCAAATGACACAACTAAATTGAATGATGTCTTAAAAGAAACCGTTTTTGAAACTGAACCGAAAATTGAGCAAAATGAACCGACCGGCCAATCAGACTCAAATGTGCCCTTTGAGTTTGACTTCATGAAAACATTCAAAAAGATCTATGAAGAGTATAGGGCACCACAGACCGTTGAACCAACTGCCCCACAAACTTCTGAACAGGACTCCACATGTTACTCACCTGACGCAACTAAATCTGAGAAATCAGTATCAGTTGAATCGAGTGAATCCAACTGTGAGTCCTCAAGAGCAGCTGAGTCAACGGGGGATTCAGTAGAGCCACAACATGTTTCTGAATTAAGTGGCTCGGCTGAATCAAATGTCACACCCTCGACTGAGCCAGAATCTGAAGAATCTCTGTGCTCAAGGCCAGTCGAGACTAAACAAGAATGTGAGGATCCCTCATCCATGACTGTTGGCACAGGTGTGGTAAAGCCAATAGTGCCTGAATTTAAATGTGTGAACGTTACTGATACTTCTACTTCATGTGCAGATTCAGTTAAAGTAGAAGTTAAGGTTGAGGGGGATGATATTGTTTGCACTAATAATGCTGATGTTTGTGAGATACAGTCTAATTTGTCTACAGATGCTATACCATATATGTGCAAAAGACTGTTTCTGAGCTATCTGTTATTGGCACGACCGATAAATACGTGCCACCACATAGAAAAATTACCTGTGCTAACTCTCATGAACAGGTTCCTGAAGTGAAACAGAAAGCTCAAGGGCAGTCATCATCACACGCACATACTTGTTCACACGGGTGTTCAAGATGTTCTAAGTAGAGCAGAAACTTTAAGAATCCTGCAAACAAATCATCCAACAGATCCCATCACTCACATTCATCAGTGGGACCGAACAGACCGGAATTTGCTCCTTATACAAAGAAGCAAACATGCTACACGTGTGGAAGACCCGGTCAAATTGCAAGGAACTGCACAAGTCGTCCTTATGTGCCCTATTATCGACAACATCAGAAGGTTATGCCTAGGGATAACTACTACTCCAAGCCAATGAAGGTTGATAAGCCTAAGGCAAGGAAGAACATGAATCCCAAAGTTAAACCGTCTGATGGAGACTGGAATGCTGCCAAGAGCAAGCGGAGGGTTGTTCAATCACAGAAATTAAAACAAACTCAGAAACCGAAAGCTGCTACTTCGAAAGTAGCAAAACCGCTTGTTAAGCCTAAACAAGTCTGGAAAGCAAAGGCGGCGGCACCACCAGTCCTAAATGAGAAAAAAGGACATGTGCTTGAGAGAAGTGACTTTCATAGATGCTTCAGGAGTGCTCAGGACCGCGATGGCCTGGGTACCAATGTTTAACTAATCTCCTTTCTTAGTGCAGGGACATCCAAGGAGGATCGTTGACGACCACTGGTATGTTGATAATGGTTGTTCCATGCACATGACAGGTGACAACTCTCTGTTATACATTTATTTTAAACTTTTAAACAGTGAGTATGTCTCTTTGAAGGAGATAATTGAGGTAAAATCAGCGAAAGAGGTACGCTCAAAACCTAATGCATTAAAATTCTGAACGTAATTGGTCCTTGCATCGAGAATGGTTTTAGAAAAAACACAAAAATACTTTTCTTAGTTTTAGGTTGTAAATTTGTTCTTTAAATTTTCAATTTTAAGCACAAATTTAGGGGGATATATACCCTCAGAAAAATACAAAAACAATAGAAAATTCAAAAAATGAGAATTTCATGGTGCGAAAAATAAGAAATGATAGTACATCAAATGTTGAACTGTCACACTTTAAAGGTTTACGCTTGTCTTTATCAAGCTAGTTTATTATTATTGGGCTTAGTTTAGTTATTAAGCTTGGGTTAGGCCATGTGGGCCAAGGCTTTAGTGGACCCTATATAATGTTATGTTTAAGTTCATTTTAGGGTTAGACGTTTCATTTTGTAATTCTAGAGCCACCACCTTGTACCAGACAATCCTAGAGATTGTGTGCAAGGTGAAGCAGCAATACAATTGTTTTCATTGTTTTAATCTTTTGTTCTTCACCATTCAATCGATATTCCGCATCCATTGAGTGGTTTGTTTGATACCCGGGAAGGATCTTGGACAAACAATAGAAAATTCAGAAAATGAGAATTTCATGGTGCGAAAAATAAGAAATGATAGTACATCAGCTATTGAACTGTCACACTTTAAAATCGAAAAGAAAATTAAATCAAGTGTGATTGCAGCTCCATTATACGATGTACTGACAGGCAAACTACACAACGAACTCAGTCCAAAACAATGTAAAGATAAAGGGTTGTGTAGCTTGTGGGTGACCCATCATCGGCGTATGATCTTATGGTCTTAAATCTTGCGTTGATAGATTGCCAAACTCTGAGATTTCAGGTCTTTAAATTGTTGATACATCTGGGGATGTCCTGGCTGTCCTTCTGCTGCATCCAGATATATGCTGACCTAGGCACAGTCAGGACGTCTTAAAAGAGCAATAAGGAAATGCCAAAACCCAAAACTCTCAAAGAGAATTCAAGCTAAAGGCATAAATCAAAAGCCTAAAGCAATGATCATACTGAAACATTTGGTATTTGCCCTAACCCTGGTAGAGAATCCATTGGTCTCTTTGTTGCATCTAGATATATGCAGACCTGATCACCGATGATCTTGATCTTGTAAAACATACAGATGTCAACAATATACTCACCTGTTATGAAGAAGCTTTGTGCATACCTTGATCGCGGGGGTATGTCATGATGTGGGACACACAGTTATTTCGGTCTAACATACGTTAAGAAAATAAGAAAAATAAAGGAGTTGAAGGTGTGTGTGTATGTTTGTTTAAGTGGATAAACGATGCTGGTAATCGTCTTGGATTGCTTTATGGCACTTTAATAAGTATACCAAAACAAATATACTAACGGTGTGTTGCATTTTGACAAAGCTGATATGATCTTCTTGCACATGATTCTCACCAAAAAGATGCATTGTAATTAGTTTGAATTTTTATTTTCGTTTGTTTTCTTTTATAAAAATTAACCATTCTTGAGGATTTGACCGAGTCTCGAACAAAATTCAGGTTTTTGAGATTTTAAAATTGAAGTACACTGATGTACTTGGTATTCATGTATATACTGGACCCCCTATTGCATAAAATTTGTTGCTCACAAAATTCTGAGAATTTGCAGAATTTATACAAATCAAGAAACAGGGGTTGATGAAGAATGAAAGTGTTCCAGTTGCTGACAAACATGAATCACCACACTAAGAAGATGTACCTGAGTCAGAAGAACCTGAATTTAATCATCTTTTGACAATGAGAAGTGCAACTGAAGAAGTACCTGTGAAGTTGCTTGAAAGAGAAGATTGACAAAGAAAAGAGCTTCTGAGAATCCTCCTCTCACGTTCTCTTTTAGCAATATGTTCAAGCAAAAGCTGATGATGATTAAAGTTGTGAAGCTACCTCCAAGAGAACAAGAAAGAACCCAAGATTGGAAGATCAAGATCTGAAGATTCTTCCTGCTAAGCCATGATAAAGACAGCATAAACCTAGGGGATATTGTTGGACTAGATTTAAAGGTTTACGCTTGTCTTTATCAAGCTAGTTTATTATTATTGGGCTTAGTTTAGTTATTAAGCTTGGGTTAGGCCATGTGGGCCAAGGCTTTAGTGGACCCTATATAATGTTATGTTTAAGTTCATTTTAGGGTTAGACTTTTCATTTTGTAATTCTAGAGCCACCACCTTGTACCAGACAATCCTAGAGATTGTGTGCAAGGTGAAGCAACAATACAATTGTTTTCATTGTTTTAATCTTTTGTTCTTCACCATTCAATCGATATTCCGCATCCATTGAGTGGTTTGTTTGATACCCGGGAAGGATCTTGGACTTACAGTTATTTTATTACTCATAAGTAACGGTTATTCATGAGTTAATTAAAGAATTAATTTCATAAAAATCTAAGAAATATAAAACACAATTATAACTATTTATTATAAATCGTACAACTTTACCGTAACATATTAATGTATAAATTTAAACTACAAAGTGTAGAAAAACCACTCTAGCAATTTTATGAATAGATTGGAGTTGAAATAATATGTTTTTAACAAGAAAATGGTGTTGGAAGTACTTACAACCTCTTAAATCTCTTTATTCAGACTAATTATATTTTAATGATATTTTATACATTAGTTATTTTTAAAAACTCAATAAAAAGGAATTTAACTCCTTACAAATTACCCGTTCTGCCCACACTGTTTTGACCCGTTACACCTGCCCGACACCTAAGAAGGCCATTTTACCATCTCTAGTGATAATAACCAAGAGAATCCACATGAACTGAATTCATTAGATAGAATTATTAGCAACTATAAAGTAGAAAGGCTTACTTACTTGCAGTGAGTGCCGATAGGTCAGATAATGTGTAGAGTTTGGGTACATATTGGCCATACGTGTATTCTTCTCATTTCGATTAACACCTCGAATTTGAATGTCCTGCAACAAATGAATGAAATTTAAACTAATCTGTCTCAACTGTAATCCCCAAATGTTTACACCATTTCTTCCATTTATAACCTTATGTTCCATCTTTGAGATTACATTTCTAATCTATACTACAACATATTGGAGTTGAAAGTGTAAAAAAACCAGTCTAACAATTTTATGAATAGATTGGAGTTGAAATAATATGCTTTTTAACAAGAAAATGGTGTGGGAAGTACTTACAACCTCTTAAATCGCTGTATTCAGACTAATTATATTTTAATGATATTTTATACATTAATTATTTTTAAAACTCAATAAAAAAAGAATTTAACTCCTTACAAATTACATGTTCTGACCAAACTATTTTGACTCGTTACACCCGCCCGACACTTAAGAAGCCCATTTTACCATCTCTGGTGATAATAACAAAGAGAATCCATATGAACTGAATTCATTAGATAGAATTATTAGGAACTATAATGTAGAAAGGCTTACTTACTCTCAGTGAATGTCGATAGGTCAGATAATGTCTAGAGTTTGGGTATATATTGGCCATACGTGTATTCTTCTCATTTCGATTAACACCTCGAATTTGAATGTCCTACAACAAATGAATGAAATGTAAACTAATCTCACTTAACATTAGAAATGTAATCTCAAAGATGGTACATAATGGTATAAATGGAGGAAATGGTGTAAAAATTTGGGATTACACTTGAGACTCTTGGGATGCCTTCTTAACTTTGACAATATAGACATATTTGCCCATGCCTACTCCTTTATAATGTATTATAGATAAAAATAAATATGTATATAAATAATACAGAGTATAGATAGTCAAACACTAAAGTGAAAACATAGCTATTAAGTTAAAATCATCATCATGTAAATAACAATACCCAATAGAACTAAATTCACTTACTTCCCATGAAGACCAAGAGATGTGGACCTGCTCGTCTCTCGGATGAAGACCTATCCGACGGCAGAGCAAGGATGATGGAGGAGCGGAGCAAGTTGAGCAATGGATACAAACATCATGACGAACCGTGGTTGCAGGTGATCAGCAAGAAGGAGTATCAAAAGGAGAAAAGATTTGCCAAGCGCATTCAGAGTCTTAGGCACATAAGTTCCTTTTTCATCTCTAATCTCCCGGAGAGTTGCAATACTCAGATATTATGGGAAGCATTTAAGCACTTCGACAACCTGGAGGATGCCTTCGTTCCTCGTAAAGGTGATGGGGCTGGGAATCGCTTTGGTTTTATTAGGCTATCAGGAGTTCAGGTGGCTGAGGAGTGGCTGGAGATTCTTCAGGAAGTCTCCATTGAAGGGGCTGTTTTGGGTGTGAATATTGCAAAGTTTAACCAGGACGGATCCTAGAATGACAAGTTGCAAACCCAGGTGATAACCCTGGACCTTCTAGTAATGTTGTTCATTATATTCGTGTGACGTCAAAACCCAGGGACTCGACTAATGTTCCGTCTGATGGCCCGAGACCGGATAAAAATTATCTTCACGTAGCCTTGGGAAAGCCTTCCAACGCTCTCACTGGAAATATCATTGATTTACCTCTGGTGATCTCTCAAGCTAGAACGACGTGGAAGGACAAGTCCTTAATTGGCGAAGTTAAAGAGCTACAGATGTTGCTGAATTTTGAGATCATCTTGGACTATCTAAAACATTGGAGGTTCACGGTTAGATATATCGGTAGGCTTAAAGTCCTCCTATCCTTTAGCTCTTCCGAAGTGGCTACAAAATTTCTCGAGTCCCATTATAAGTTATGGTCCGAATGGTTCCTTCAGTTATATGTTTGGGATGGTGTGGATACATCTTTTGATCGTGTAGCTTGGATCAAAATCATTGGAATTCCGCTGAACTTATGGGATCGACATGTCTTTAACAACATTGGTGAGAGGTGCGAGAGGCTTATCTCCAAATCCTTGGCTAAGCTGGATGTCGCCGACGTGTTGGTTGATAGAATCGTAGTTCTAAATGATCATGGCCTTTATATTTCTCGTGAATTTAAAGTTATCAGGAAAGAAGATTTATCGTGTTTGGGCGGTGGAGTTCGATCACGTTTGGCTTCCTGAATGCCTGTCTGACTATCATGTTTCGATGGGTAGTGAGGACGGTAATTCTTCGGATGGCCAATTGTTTCAGGATGGTTTGGGGTCAATGCCGAATACTGGGCCGTTCGGAAAATTCAAGTCAGTTATCGTTAACGATTGCGTGGAACCGGTGAGTTATGGTCGTCCGGAGACTGGGACTATTAAGTTCGTTATCGTGGGGAAGTCTACCAAGATTGTGGAAGATGAAGGTTTGGTGAAGGTGCATGGAGAAGTTGGATCGACTTGCATGGGAAACATACATGGGGTGGTACCAATGTTGATGGTGGTGCTGTTGATTCTGCCTGCAATGATTCCCAAGGTGGGTTCACCAGGGGTGATCCCTCCAATTTTATTAATGTGCTTGATACCGAGTCATTTATAGACCAGGCCCAATATGTAGTTCCTTCTTATGAGCCTACTGTGATGGACCAAGCTAAGCGCAATGGTATCTCGAATAATAATAATGGTGGGTCCAAGGAGTTTTATACTCCTGATTTAAATTTAAGTGCTAATAGCGACCCTTTTAACCTTGCTGATTTAAATCAACGAGATGCGGAACAACAGATCAAGAATCGTATTTCCACTCGTGCTAAGGATTCATTCGGGGCTGAGTTGCAGAACAATGAACTGGCTGAGTCACCCTACTTGAGTTTTTCTGAAGAGGTTGAAGATGACGACTTTAATTATTTTGAGGAGGATGTCGATGGAACTATATTATGTGGAGATTCCCTTGGTATCAATCTGGAAGGGCATTGCAATCAGGTTAGAGAACTTGTCACAGGGGAATGGGCGATTAGTGGTTCCAAATGATTTTTTTGTCGATGAATATTAGAGGGGTTATCGGCTTTGAGAAACCGGGGTGGGTCAAAAGGGTGAAGTTTAGTTCGAAAGTTTGTTTCTTGGGCCTTCAGGAGACACGCCAACATTCGATCAATACTGATTTTTTGGGGCAAATATTGGGGTAACTCCATTTACGAAGCTGCCCATATCGATGCGGTAGGGAGATCTGGTGGCGTGGCTTCGATATGGGATCCCTATTGGTTCTAGGTTGATAGTATTATTAAAGGATCGTGCTTTATTGTCACCTCCGGGTTGACAGGGGGGAGTTCAGAGCGTCTTAACGTTGTCAATGTGTACGCTCCTAACGACCCAACTAGGAGAAGGGTTGTGTGGGATAATCTATTGGCGGTCAAGAATCAATTGGAGGGTGAGTTTGTCTTTCTCAGAGATTTTAATGATGTCAGTTATGCTTCCGAGAGATTAAACTCCGTGTTCGATCAAGAGGTGGACACTAATTTCATAATTTTATTGGGGATGCGGCGCTTTTGGAATACCGTATGTCGGGTGGAAAGTTTACCTATATACCCGTTCAGTTGGATGTTAAATTTAGCAAATTGGATCTCTTCCTTGTGTGTGCTAATTTTATGAACCGATGGCCGAGTGCTATTGTCGAGGTGCTAAAAAAAGGATGGTCCGATCATTGTCCAATTGTCCTCTCATGCATGAAGAAATATTTCAGCCCTATCCCGTTCAAACTTTTCAACAGTTGGCTTGAGTACCCTGCGCTCAGGTTGATTGAGGCAAAAAATATGGTGTTAGGTGACTCTATTGACACGGTCTTGGACTGTATGGTTAAGGCTCTCAAGAAAATTAAAAGGGAGGTGATTACTTGGAGAGCTAAGATGAGCGAGGAGAACAACAAGGATTTAATAGAATGTTCCAGGACCGCTGAAAACCTTGAAAATTTGGCTACGAGCAAGGATCTCACGGACGTAGAAAAGGAAAACAGGGCCCGTTATCGGATACGGATATCGAAATTGGAAACGATCAAGGCTAGAGACCTTCACCAAAAGGCTCATTTACGATGGATAAAAGAAGGTGATGAAAATACGAGCTATTTTCATGGAGCTGTAAATTTAAAGCTAGCTCGGAATCGCATCAATGGTTTACTTTTTGATGGGGACTGGATATCGGATCCTACTCTGCTCAAAGATTGTATAAAAGGGTGGCTCAAAAGGTAGTTTAAAGAACCAATGCGTACCAGACCTCGGTATTCCAACATGGGTCTTCCCGAACTCTGCCTTAGTCAAAGCGATCTGTTAGTTTCTCCTTTTTCTTTGGAGGAGGTTTTGGGGGCAATTAAAGGTTGTAATGGAGGCAAAGCGCCCAGCCCGGATGGGTTTTCGCTCAAATTTTTCAAGAGATATTGGGATATCCATAAGCCGGGTGTTATGAAGATGATGAGGGATTTTTTTCACACTAGGTGTATAGGGCCTGGCAGCAACACGATTTTCATTGCCTTAATCGCCAAAGTCCCGGATCCTCAAGACATTTCCGAGTTTAGACCAATTTCCCTTGTTGGTCGTTATACAAGATTATCGCTAAAGTTCTAGCTAACCAGTTAAAAGGTGTTATGGAGTCCTTAATTTTGCCTACTCAATCAGCGTTTGTCGGTGGGAGAAATATTATCGACGGTCCTCTAATGCTTGGGGAGATGGCTTCGTTGGCCAAGAAATCCAAAGTTAAAATGTTGATCTTCAAAGTGGACTTTCAACGCGTATATGATTCGGTGAATTGGAAATGCCTTCTAAATATGTTGGAATTTATGAAGTTCCCACCGAGATGGATCGGATGGATTCGAGCTTGCCTTGAATCAGCTAGTGGATCGATTCTCGTTAATGGATCTCCGACGGACGAGTTCTCTTTCAAACGAGGTTTTAGGCAAGGAGATCCCCTATCTCCTTTCCTATTCTTAATTCTTATGGAAGTTTTCAATATGCTCATGACCAAAGCGATTAATTCCGGCCTTTTTCATGGGCTTCAACTCCCAAATGGCGGCCCTATGATGTTCCACTTGTGTTATGCGGACGATGTCATATTCGTAGATGTTGGTACTTGATTTCAGGCCTTATGGTGAATCACAAGAAGTGTAAATTGTTCAGGATCAATGTTGATAATGAGGAGATCGGTGTTATGGCAAACCGTCTTTCGTGTGAGTCGGGCTCCCTCCCGTTTACCTACCTTGGCATTTCGATCGGTGCCAACATGAAGCGTGCCAAGAATTGGAATCTGGTGCTTAATAAAGTGCGGAAGAAGTTATCCGCTTGGAAATCTAACACTCTCTCTTTTGCAGGAAGAATGACCTTAGCCAAAGCGGTTCTTAGAAGCGTACCGTCTTATTACTTATCTTTATTTGTAGCCCTGAAGTGTATTATTAAACAAATCGAAAGGATAAGACGAGACTTTGTGTGGGGAAAACCGGCCAGGGGCCAAAAGATCCGGTGGGTAAAATAAGACAAGATGGTTTGACCAAAGCGTCTCGGTGGATTTGGGTTGGGTGGCGTGGAAAATTTCAATGCGGCTATGCTCACCAAATGGTGGTGGCGTTTCAGGAACGATCCTAACCAACTAAGGGTGAGGGTGATTCAATCCATTCACAAGTCAAGGATTGATAACCTTCTTGTTCCGGTTAAAAGGTCCATCACAGGTAATTGGAAAGATATTGGTGCAGCAGACTAGATGCTAAAAAGGTCCGGTATCTCCATCCAATCGAGTCTCAAAGTTCAGGTTGGCGATGGCGCAAAAACTAGATTTTGGAAAGATGTTTGGGTTATCGACTCTCCCCTACGTGAGCGTTTTCCTGATTTATTTCGTCTTGCGGCTATCAAAGATGGTATAGTTGCTGATCATGCTACCTCGATTAACAATCATCATGTTTGGAATATTCCTTGGCTTACCGAGTCTTCTCGGAGTCGGCTGCTGCTGATAGGGATTGCTTGCTGAATTTGCTGAACTGTTTCAGCTGGAAAGATGGAAGGGACGAGTGGGTCTGGCCCAATTCTGATGGTGTTAATTTTGCTGTCAAACATGTTCGTTTTGAATGGCATCAAAAGGCGATGGGAGGACAAGTCTTCTTTGTTTTTAAGTGGAACTTCTAGGCCATGGCCAAAGGCAATTACTTGCTTTGGAGGATTCTTCTTGGTAGGATGGCTACAAAAGTTGATCTCGGTCACCGAGGAGTTAATTTTCCTACGGTTAAATGCGACCGATGTAGTATTTCGGATGAAGATACGGACCACCTCTTTCTTAATTGTATGTGGGCTAAAAGCATTTGGTGGCCAGTTATGGCCTGGATGCGGATTCCTTTCAATCCGGATGTGTCTTCCATTTCGGATGTTTTCTATTTGTCTAGTTCCCTCCCGGGTTCTAAACGTTGGAAAAAGACGGTGTACACGGTAATGATCACAACAATATGGAGAATTTGGCTTGCTAGAAACGAGAAGGCGTTCAATAACATTTTCATCCCGATCGTGAAGACGGTGGAGCTAATCAAGGAGGACGCCTACACTTGGATCTCAAATCGCTCGAAGATCTCTATGCCTAGCTGGGATGAGTGGCTCTATTTTGACCTTTTTGTTATGTTGTAATTCTGTTTCTTTTGTTTATTTTGGGTGCCACTTTTGCGTGTAGTGGGGATTTTCGTGTCAGCTCCTTGCTGAGCCTATATATATATGTATATATATATATATATATATATAGGGGAAGTATTGAGAGAAAACCTTGATTTTTGAGAAAACTATAGAAAACTCAATACTTGGCCAAGATTGAGCCACATCACCAAGAAACATTACATCCATATTATATTTAGAAGGTTATTTAGGTAATTTTAGCAAAGATATTATTATCATTGATTTGACTTTGGAGAGAGATTCATCCTAATCCCTATATAAGTCTTCTCCCCCCCCCTCTCTCTCTCATATTTTCAAAATCAGATTTATCCAACCTCTCTCTTCTCCCCTCTCCATATCTTTCTCTCTCTAAAAACTTCATAAGAGCTTTCTCTTTTTAATGAAGTTGAAGGTGTGGAGGTCGATCTCGGTGGAAGTGATGGTGGATCTTGAGTAGCAGTGGTCATGGTGAAGTCTGAAGGTGGTTTGTGGTTTTGGGTTGCAGACGTGGCTATGGTTTCAAGAGATGTTGATGATGGTGACGTTGGGGATGGTGACGCAGAGGGATGTGGAGCACAGATCCGATAAATCCCCGTCAATCGTCACCACCATAAGTGGCATTTTTTCCTCTGGTATAATACTTGTTTTGTTGGTTTTAATTTGAAAAGCATTTTTTATTATTTTTAGTTATTAATATTATTATTATTCTTTCATGGTTTGTTAAGTTGGAGCTTTTTGATCTGAGTGATTTTATGATGATTAGCATTAGATGAGTGAATTGAGTATTGGATTTTTTGGGATTGTTTTTGTTTTAAGTATTTAGGAGATTTACAGGGTATGTGGATTTGGTGGGTGAATTGGTTTTTGGATTATTTGGGATTATTTATGTTTTTTTATGTGGATTGTACATTTTGAATGAAGATAAATAACATATGTTAACAAAAGGTGGATAACATAGACGTAGGCTTACATATTAATTAACCTTTTTTTCATATGTTATTTATGTGGGTTATGTATTCTTGAATCCATGTGTAAAAGAAATTGTTGAAAACCTAGTTTACAGAGCGTTTTTGCCATGTGGTTTGACTTGTGTGCGGAAAAATTACACAATAGCCCTACTTTGTTTACACATGCAACTTGGGATGACATAGTTAGAATGAACATGATTTGTTATGTTTTTCCAACTTCTTTTGCTGTTATGTTTTTTAAGCTGTTATGTTTTGAATTAGGAACTAAATCTATCCCAATTAACTTGTGTTAGGGTTCAATTAACATATGTTAAATAGCAAATGTTTTTTTTTATTTTCTTAGTATATATGTTCAATTAACACATGTTAGTGATTCTAGCACATGTTTGTATTGGTGCCTACTGATGAATTTATCCCAATTGACATGTGTTAGGTTCACTTAACATGTGTTAATGATACTAACACAGGTGTGTATATGGTGCCTACTGATGAATCTATTCCAGTTGACATGTGTTAGGGTTCAATTAACATGTGTCACTGATGCTAACACCTGTTAGTATATGCCCAACTAACACGTGTTAGGGTTCAATTAGCACCCAAATTGATCCAGTTAACATTTTCTAGTGATGCTAACACATGTTAAAAATAATTAATGTAGGAGGTTCTACGAATAACCACCGGAGTTCAAGCCGGTTACTCCGCACAAGGATCGACTAGAGATGGAGTGCTAAGGATTGAAACATGATGCTGAAGATGCCTAATAAGGAATGAAGTATAACGCCGAAGACGAGTATTAAAGAATGAAGCATAATTTTAAATTTCACGTGTTTTTGTTAGTTTATGATAGTTTTGTATCATTTTTTTAATTGTTTAGTTTTATATGATATTAATTTGTTACACTCAATGTTGATTGCAATAAATTTTTATATACATGTGTTCTTTTATGTTGTTATACTAGTCCAAAATTAACGTGATAATTATTTGAACCAATTACACGTGTTAGTGATGTCTGTGAAATGAACTTGTTTGAAGAGACCAAGTAACATGTGTTAAAGGGATCGTGTGACATACGTTATTAATAAATCTGGATCTTTAAATTAATATGTGAAAAAATTGTAGAGATAAAAGTAGGAGAAAGGAGGTGGAGAGAGGAAAAAGTGGAGAGGGAGTGTTGGTGAAATGAAAGGTGGAGAGATAATGCAAAAAGGTGAAGAGAGAATGTGAAATGATGGAGAGAGAATGTAAAAAAAGTGGAAAGAGAATGTGGATTAAATGACAAATCTATCCTTTTTCAAATATAATATCAATAAAGGTGGAGAGAGAAAGTGTATTTTAGTCAAATGGTGGGACCATTAACCACAACCATTGATCATGCTTGATCAATGGCTATGGTAGGATTTAGAGAGTTTGACTAAGAATTGACATGTAGACATCATGTTTTGGATTTAGGAATGATGTTTTAGGTTGTTTTAACTTGAAAAACACCAAACACAACAATCTAAAACACAATACAATGTATTATAGTGATTAAATTTAAAAAAACAGCTAAAACACACTACTTAACGCTTAAAACACACTGCTAATGTTCTTAGCATGGTGTTTTAAGTTTTAAGCCTAAAATACATTGTTTTTGGTTTTTAATTGTTATGTTTGGTGTTTTTATAGGCAAAACAATCCAAAACATCACGACTAAGTTTAAAAAATGATGCCTAAGTATCAATTTTTAATACTTTTCACACTTCTCACGAAAAATGTACTTTGTACATGATCTTAAACATATATAGGGTCAGGATCCTGTACAAAGTGTTTTTTTTGTGAGAAGTGTGAGAAGTATTAAAAATTGATACTTAGGCATCATTTTTTGAACTTAGTCGTGATGTTTTGGATTGTTTTGCCTATAAAAACACCAAACATAACAATTAAAAACCGAAAACAATGTATTTTAGGCTTAAAACTTAAAAAACCATGCTAAGAACATTAGCAGTGTGTTTTAAGCGTTAAGTAGTGTGTTTTAGCTGTTTTTTAAATTTAATGACTATAATGCATTGTATTGTGTTTTAGATTGTTGTGTTTGGTGTTTTTCAAGTTAAAACAACCTAAAACATTATTCCTAAATCCAAAACATGATGTCTACATGTCAATTCTTAGTCCTTCTCACACTTCTCACGAAAAATGTACTTTGTACATGATCTTAAACATATATATATATATATATATATATATATAGGTTCCTGTACAAAGTACATTTTTCGTACAAAGTGTGAGAAATCTATATAGTTATTGTGTTTTAAAGTTTGGCTATAGAAAAGCACCAAATGTTACAATTTAAAATACAATCAAATGTATTCTAGACATTAAAATTAAAACACACTAATTACTTTCTTCATAGGGTGTTTTAGATTGCATGTCGAGAATACATTAATTAGTGTTTTAAATTGTTAATTTTTGTGTTTTTCTATATAATACTATGTCAAAGGAACATAAAACATCATGCCTAAAATTTAAAACACAACGCCTATATAGACTTCTCACACTTTGTATGAAAAATACACTTTTTACAGGAACCCCACCTATATAGGTATATATATATTATATAAATAAAGCCCGTTTGTTGTTAAAAAAAAAAGTTAAAATCATTTTTTTCAACCTTCGGATAACTCAGAGATGTGACATTACTATGTAGAAATATTTACAGAAAGATATGGTCACGTAGTCAACCTTAACATTTCGATGAAGAACATGATTAGCATGCAAGTAGTCACGAGCTGTCAAGAGTTGAACAAGCCATTGGCACAGTTTCTGCACAATTAAACAAGATGGCATCAACTTTAAACGTGAGTTTGATTTAAACTATAATTAATGTGCAAGTAATCCGATATGTTTTGACATTTCGTTTGTAATGTATATGTGAGAAAAAGTGAGATTGTTAATACTAATAGAAGATGTCTTGAGGCCAAAACTACAGAAATTAGATTAACCTCTTCTGAGAAGTGAACTCCATTGCCTCTTTTGATTGCTTCAGCCCTACATGAATAATTGTTTGAAAACATTACAACTATATAACATGTCGAATTAATAAAGAATAAATGGTTGAAAACATCACAACCATATATTAAAACGTTTTAAATTAAAATAAAAGTTGAAAACATCACAACAGCCATATAATTAATAAAATGATGAATTGATAAAGATTATTGCTTACATGTCTCCTCCTTCACAGTGAGCAATAATAATACAAACATATCAACCCTGAAAGAAAGATATTCCTCATAACACTCAACCTTTTAAGTTTTCACCCAATTGAGTTTGAGTAATTAAGAAGCTTTAGAAGTTTGACTGAACAGTTCGTAAACCGTTCGGTGAGAAGTTCGTTTGTGTCTATTTGTTTAATAAATGAACGAACAGGAACAAAAAAATTCCGTTCAATTAACTAACCAAACAAACACAA
The DNA here is from genome assembly GCA_030844895.1 of Ambrosia x helenae. Lineage (NCBI taxonomy): Eukaryota > Viridiplantae > Streptophyta > Magnoliopsida > Asterales > Asteraceae > Ambrosia > Ambrosia x helenae. The sequence continues at coordinate 84,060,757 of CM061230.1, read as the reverse complement.
ACAAATGTCTCGTTCGTTCGATTGCGTTCGTGAACGTTCGACAATGCATTTGTTTACGTTTGTTTGTTTATATCCATTCGTGTATGTTTGTTTATGTTTGATCACTAGTTAAAACTTAGGATAATTATGAACTTTTGAATTAGGAATATCATGTATTCATGCCTAATAATTTAGATAATTATGTCTACGTTAGTACAATTTGATTTATCATTTAGTGGATGTACATATGTAATCACACACATTTTTCTCCGGACTTATCAAAAAAATAATTGATATGCATATGTAAAACTATATATACACTTTGTCACTTTAGATTTTTGACAAGCATTTAGTACTAATTAAATGCAATTATATCTGCAACTCATAGACGATAACTTATTTTCTGTTCAGAAGAAAAAAAAAACACTAGAATTTTGTTTGGTTCCAAGGTCTTTCACATGGACAGTGAACAGCACAGTTATAGAACTTATAATTTATTTGATGATGTATGTCAAATCATTTCAGGTGTAACTTATGAAATTATACTTTAATTTAATATATCTTATAGTGACACGTCAACCGATACGAGTTGTGTGTGACACCCGGCACGTTTTGGTCAACATTTTATAAACACATAAAGTCTACCTTAGCGAGAGACGTTTATTAAACATACTTGACGGGGTCAGTAGAGTCGGAACACAGCCCGTATTGTCCAGGGTTCAATGATTCGGAGGATCATTGGGTTGATCACACACACACACACGTTACGAGTCCCGTTGTTGGTGAATTACATAAACTAAATTAAGTGTTATGTGTAGATCGATTCTTATATGGTGGATTATATGCAAATACGTGTTTTAAACGATGTGTAGATGATCATCCATGCTTATATATGTTAAACATAGATTAAGATTGCATGTTCATGTGTTAGGATGCGTTAAAATGCGTTAAACACGATAAACTGGAAAATCTGGAAAAGGCACTTCCTGGTTCGACCGTTCGAAGGGTCAAACCTGGCTATCTGTTTTAAAAGAACTACATTCGACCACTTAACTCTACGTTCGCCCACATGCAATGGTCGAACGTGGACATAGTATAAATACCACACTTTGTCATTTTTCACCATTTCACAAACCCTAAACGCCTCTAAACACTCTCTAGCAACTTTAATCACTGGGAAAGGAGTTTTTGCCCTTGTTTTCTATAATCTAACCTACAAATATTTTCTAAACAAAGATCTAAGGTGTGTTCTTCATTCTAAATCATTTTTAAAGCATTTCAATTCGTTTTCATTAAACCCCAAGAGTCCAGATCTGATTCAAACATGTTTTCATGAATAAAAACCTTCCTAATATCTTTCTAAGCAAAACCTATTCATAAACAATGAGTTTTCATACAAATTAACATGTGTTAATGGTGCTTTATGTGGTGTTATGTATTGTCTAATGATTAATTGCTGTATAGATGTTATAACAATGATCTAGGACTGTTATTGATAATGAGTTATGATTGAAATAAGTCACGATTGATTATTGATGGTGTTTTGTTCATTTTGGGGATTTCGGGTTATATCTAGGGCTTGTTCATGATGATAGTAATAAGGATATGATTGGGGGTTTCTTGTTCATGATAATCTGAGTATTTTAGGTTGATTATTAATTGATTTCAGAAAGTTTCCTAATTGGGTAAAGATTGCATGCATTTGATGTGACATCTCCATAATTTGCTATTTTGGGTAACTTGTAAAACGACTAGATTTTGGGGTAAAATCGTTAGGGTTTCGTGGGGATATGTTAATGATGGTTGACTGCTGTGACTCACGGTGTTTCGTGATGTTTTCGGATGTTTTTGATGCGTTTTTGAAGAAACAAACTGACAGGGTCGAACCTGGAGCTCCTTCGACCAGTCGAGTGGTCGAAGGTGGAACTCCAGGGTCGAACCTGGACTCTGTTGGTCGAATGTGCAATGTTTTGGTCGAACGTGGCTTGAAATGGGTCGAAGGTGGGAAAAAGGGTCGAACGTGGAAGGGGAAAAGCCACATTCGACCATTTGATGTCCGAAATGAGATTTTTGATACAAACTAAGTGTTTTATGCTTGAAACTTATGTGTTAACCTTATGTGCTTGACTAATTGATGTAATGGGTTACCAACGGGATGTCAGGTCGGTCTGGGATGTCCGGTTAACGTTCAAAACACACTTTAAACACATAGAGTCAAGATCTAGACAATCGGGGACTAGTTAGCCTTCGGGTTGGTAGTCATCACACTTATGTAAACTCATTAATAGGTTGTTATTAGTCGGGAGTATCATACATGTGGTGGATCTCTAGTTATCAAGAAGACGCAATCTAAGGTGAGTTTCACGGCCCCTCTTTTATATTCTTTTCTCTTGGGGGAGAAGCATGCCACACGTTTTAATAATGCAACATTTATGATTTGAAAACGCAACTCTTATGAAACTTGCCACTTTTGGAAACGTAACACTTTTAGAAACATGACGCCTTTTGGAATATAACTCTTTTAAGAAACGTGACACGTATGGCACTTGGCATATTTAACATTGGCACTTGACACTTTTAAACACTGGCATTTGACATATTTAAAACATTGGCACTTGACACTTTTAAACATTGACATTTGGCATTTGGCACTTGGCGCTTGGCACTTATTTACTATACGATGAAACCTAAGTCCCTATTGAAACCATGAATGTGCGGGGCACAACGGGGGAAATGTGGATAGATCCATCGGGCGTGACGAACCCCACCTGACGGCTGGGAGCCGGGCGGGTGCATATTGTCTATGCTTGACACTTGGCACATGGGCAGCAACTTGAACAACGTTTGTCAGTAATGGTTTTAGCAACACAATCGTAGTAGTAAGGGAACGTTTGTTATTTACTTGGAACTTTTGCACACTTGGCACTTTGTGAGGAATCGCTTTACACATGAAAACGTTTACGAACTTAAAACCTCTGAACTCACCAGCGTTATATATGTTGACGTCTTTTTGGCATGTTTTCTCAGGTCGCTAAGATAGCAGCATTGAGTTAGGCGCACGAAGTCTCACGGCGTCTAGGGATCATAAGCATGTTTTGTTAAACATGATCATAAGCATGTTTTGTTAAACATTTCAGACTTTGAGTTGTAATAAAGTTTTACGCTTCCGCAAGCGATGGTTGGATTTTTGAAACTTAATGGGCAAATTTACATTGTTTTCATATCATATAGATGTCGTTTATTGTGACCGTTGACTTGGATCCTGGTGTGTCACGCGCCCCGCGGTAAAACCCCGCATGTGGAATTTGAGGGTGTGACATTGTGGGATGCTTGTTACATGACACTAGGTATGATTTGGTATAATAATTCACAAAAACTCTTGATTTTCACTTGATTGAATTGAAAACAGTTGATCTTGAAATGCAGGGAACAAATATTAAAACAAATTTACACACTATATTCTATTTACAAGTGGTGAAGGTAGTGGTTGCAAGTTGCAACACGACTAACTTGGTGACAACTAATGTGTGCTGGATCGAGTACATCCATCAAAGTGCACCACCCGGACCGGTAACTAAGAACGAAGCAATACTTTCTGCAAGTATGAGCTTATCTATAGCCACCTTCTCACCGAACCTGTACGAGAAACAAAGTTGTCCTTGCGATTCAGCGGATCCCATTTGCACAGGGAACCGCACCACTGCGCTACCTCCCAATGGATACGCGTAATCATAAAGTTGTTTCAACGGTTGATGAAGTTCTCCTATGAATCTATCTGCAAGCTTACGTTTGCAATATAGCTTGATCACAAGCATCGTGCCGTGATGTTGTAACCATGACTCGCTTATCGAGTATTTCATGGTGTAGTTCCAAGCTGGATTAGTCTGGCCGTGCTTGTCGACAGGAGTTCGCTTCTCCGTTTCTTGGTTACCACCGATAAACACCTATAAAATCACATATTAAACACAAAAAAAATACGTCTACGACTAAATTTCAAACTGATTATATGTATATACTTTTATTGGTAAACACAATATATAAGAGGTTCGGACTCTACAATACCTTGCTAACCAATAGGATATTAAAGAGATGACCTCCAAATATTTTGGTTTGAAATACCGGATTTGTTGTATGTTGATAAATTATTATTAGTGGTAAATTGAATATCTACCATTGTTGTAATCACACATGATTTAAAGAAATTATATAACAAAGAAAGTAATACCATGGCGTAGACCTTCATTTTAAACATTCGTCTTACTTCTCTTAAATCGTTTGCAGAATTAATGGTCAACTCCAGTATTCGGCATTCCATTATTTGCAGCCTACGTTTCTTGTTTCCTTTGATTTCTTTCTATTTGTTAGGTGGAGTGTTAAAAGTTTTCAAGTGTTTGATTCTAAATATACGTCGAGACAGAGAGAAGGAAGCTCAAAGGAAAGTCTATGACGACTTTTTGTGAAATAAAACATTTATAATATTCTGTACCCAATAAATAAAAGCATTCCAAGTAGCTGCTTTGTCTTCATCTTTATAATTACACAAAAAATCACTATATTTTTCTCTCTTTTTTCTATTTAATAATATTTTTCTATACTTTTACCATTACCTTTTCTCTCCTCTACTCGCAACCACTTTCAAATGTATTAAAAAAAATATGAAGGATAAACACTAGATCCTCCAAATATACTGATGAATAATAATATTTTCTCTCTCCTCCACTCACAACCACACAAAACCAATTAACAAATAATGGAGAATCTAGTGTGAGTGCTCTTACTACAACCTATCTAATTCTTTACCTTCAAAAACAGTGGTGTTATATAAAGAATAAATATTGTTAGCTTATAAACTCAGTTCTTTCACGATTTTTAAACGCCCAAAATTTTTTCATATGTTAATATTTTTTTTAAATTATGCAATATTAACGATTATTTCATTCTCTTTAATTACAGTAGGCTATTGCTATAGTTTCTTAACTTTTAATTTTTTTTTATTTTGCAAGTTGTCATTAAGCATTTTTTGTATAACATTACGTGATTTTGTAATGTTACGTGATTCTGTATCAATACGTAATTACATAATTACTTAATGGGTATACACATAACATTATTATGAAAATCACGTAATATTGAAAATTCAAAAACATGTAATCACGTAATTGTACAGTCACATATTGTTATGTAATCACTTACTGTACAAAATCACGTAATTTATACTTGTTGAAAAACTACATATTATGTAATTATGTAGTACATAATCATGTAAATTTATACTTGTTACTATATAATGCTTATAATACCTATGTAGTGTTACGTAATCACCTATTTACATAGGTTGTAACTTTCTTTTAGAATTAAAAAAGAAAACTATAGTAGTCGATCTACTCAAATTAAGAAGAATAAAATGTTGGTTAATATGTTGTAATTATTTTAAAAAATATTATCGTATGAAAAAGTTTTAGCCGCCTAACAATCGTAGAGAAACTGACTCAAAAGTTAACAACAAAGGATGATCCTATTTTAGACTTTTGTCTGTTTCAATTGTTTGCTTCCATGTGTTTTTTTTTTTTTAAATTTAGAAGAACACTCAATCTTAACTATTGATTTTGTTTGATCAAAATTACACAGATTGTCCTTTATTTATTATCCAAATTTCATCCTATGTCCCTTGTCTTTCATTTGCATTGGTTATGTCCTTTATTTTTTCAATTTACTACACCCTTTGTCCTTTAGCCTAACTAAGTTAAAAAAGTTGGGTAACTTTATTTTCTAACTTTACACTTTTAGCCCGTGTAATTTTCAAGTATATGGAAGTGTTGTAAACTTGTAATAATTGAAACAACAAAATCATATTCCATTTTATGCGTGGATTTTCAAAACATGTTTCTGTGTTTCAAGTATTAAATTTTGCAATCTCAATCATTTTAGCGATTCAAGTTCCACGTATTTGTATTACCCTTGCAGCCAAGTTTATACCAAATCATGAGCTTTGAAAATCTTTAAACTTTTCACATCACATCACCATCTTTTCCGGACAAGTCGCCGGTGATCACATCACCACATCCCGATCCCTTTCTCTATCACCTAACCTACCGATCTTCTTCCGGTCGTTCGTTTGAATAGATTAATTGAGTAATTGCTCTACCTTCTGTTTGATATCGAATTTTCGATTTAAAGCTTTTTCAACTCAAGAGATTGTCTCCAAAGTCCAACATGGTTCTCTGCTTATTCCAGTTCTGACCAGAAAAAAAAAAATGCAATAAGGTGGCCATTGTTTTAAAAAAATAATACACTATACGTTTAAATTTAATTCAAATTACAAATCTTTAATGTTGAAATTAACCATAATTGGATCTTTAAATTGTTTCAATTCTTTGATGATAGTTTCTTTTCTTGTTCTATTGTTCGAATTTGATTTGAAAATTGATGCAAGATTGCAATCCTGTTAAATTGGGACTGTTAGTAGAATGAAACCTTAAGGACAGAAAAAATATACAGGGGTTGCAGTGAACAACCCAAAAAATAATCTGGACCACTGCGGATCGGGTTTTGACCCGTTTTTCGATCCAGTTTATATCGGTTGGATTCGATATAAGTTTTTAACAAGTTTTGGTTTGGTTTCATGTGTGTCGAATTATGTTTGATGTGAATTCGCTTAACTTCGGTTATATATATGTGTATGTTTATATATAAAATGAGTTGTTGTAAAAACAATATATGTTTTCATCAATCGTTTTACTTAAAAATTATGGTTTTGATCGGAATTTGATGTAGTTTAAAATCCCTATGATTTCTTTTCATGTCGTGCCTTAGTTTCATAGTTTTATTTGGAGTTAAGGCATAGGAAAACTACAGGGGCTAAAAGTGTAAAGTTAGAAAATAAAGTTAACCAACTTTTTTAACTTAGTTAGGCTAAAGGACAGAGGGTGTAACAAATTGAGAAAATAAAGGACATAATCAATGCAAATAAAAGACAAGGGACATAGGATAAAATTTGGGTGATAAATAAAGAACAATCTGTGTAATTTTGTCTATGAAAAAGTTTTAGCCGCCTAAAAATCGTAGAGAAACTGACTCAAAAGTTAACAATAGAGGATGATCCTATTTTAGACTTTTGTCTGTTTCAATTGTTTGCTTCCATGTGTTTTTTTTTTTTAATTTAGAAGAACACTCAATCTTAACTATTGATTTTGTTTGATCAAAATTTATATTTTCTGTCAACTACGCATGATAAAACACGTTTATACATGAACCTTCATCTGAATAATAAATAAACGGTTGTTGCAAGTTCAACAATTTCACAAGCCAAAGATTTTTTTTTTCCGTATGTTCTTATTATTTCGCCTGGTATTCTAATCAATGGCGGATATACAATATAACGAGCGGTGGCGTCCGCTACCCCTCAACTTTTTCTGCGTGGTGTAAATCTTTACGTATTTTTATGTTTTTTGTATTATGTTACCCTTGAAAATTATGCGACATTACCTCTTAGTTTTTTTTTTTTTTTTAAAACCCAACACACCCTCAAACTTTTTAATATATGCCTAACATAAAAAGAAAAAAGATAGAAAATTATGGGTCACAACCATTCCATTTATAATTTCTTAATTAAAATATAAAAACGTATTGACCATAATTAAAATTGTAACATCACGTGATTTTTAACTTTCTTGTATTTTAAATTCTATACTTAACAAATTCCCAATTCGCCTTTATTCGCTTCTTTTATGCTACTCTGGCCTACCAATTCTTGACGAGTCATCAATATAATTTATCCTAATCAATTTAGAAACTCATTTACTTAAAATCTTAATATATATTTATTTTTAAAATAAAACATATATATATTTTATCTTAATACTTTCATTAAAAAAAAGGAAAAAAAAGAAAAGAAAAATGAAAAAAAAACGTGATTTAGTATCACTTGACTTTTTTTCATCCAAAAACATGCCGTTCGTATTTTTTTATTTTATTATTATTTTTATTTCTTTTCTTTTGAAGATATAACTCCACCTAATTCACTCCTAACCACCTTATTAACTCCATTAAATACCCAACCCTTTCACCCTAACTATAAATACATCACTCCCTACCCATTCTAACACTTGCTCAATCCTAAAATCCTCTCTAAACCTCTCAATTCTTCAAGGAAATCCCAAGTGTGGAAGTCCACTTATAAGTGAGTTTTCTCAAAAACTCCAACTTTATTCTTCTTTCTTCACTTCTTTTCTTCTTTTAACCCCTTGGAGAAACCTCTAGGACCTAACTCTTGTTTGCTATGGCAAATGAATACGAGTAGGACACCAAAATGAGGCCTCAAAGGTGGTTCATCTTCTATTGTTTTTATGCACTAGAACGTTAGTTGAAGTGATACCAACCAAGTTCATCAACAACTTAATGTTGGATGGACTTATGCTATGGTTAATGGTTGACAAAGGAAAGCCAAGGCCCTTCCAAACTAAGTCACCATACACTACTTTAACCCTATAGTTATATTATGTAAATACTAAAATATATACGTTCAAAACTCTATTAATCTATTAACTTGGAAGGTTTGTGGATACATCCCTACCTTACCAATACTTGACTCTCTTGACCATCCGAATCACCTTTATGGTTGTTTGTGTTTTGGTTAGCCTTAAAGGCACTACTTGACTCTCATGACCATCCGAATCACCTTTATGGTGGTTTGTGTTTTGGTTCGCCTTAAAGGCAATGCATGACTTCCTTGTACTCTTGAATCTCCCTCCGAATCTGTCACACCCTCAAATTCCACGTGCGGGGTTTTACCGCGAGGTGCGTGACAAACCAGGATCTAAGTCAACGGTCAGAATAAACGGCACCATATGATACGTAAAAACGACATAAGCAAACCATTAAGTTTTCATAATTAATCCATCGCTGCGGAAGCGTAAAACTTTATTACAACTCAAAAGTAAGACATGAAAGTCTGATAATACTCAAAATGAAATGCAAATGGATCCTAGACGCCGTGAGACTCCGTGCGCCTAGACTCAATGCTGCTACCTTAGCGACTTGAGAAAACATGCCAAAAAGACGTCAACATATAATGCTGGTGAGTTCACAGGTTTTAAGTTCACAAAGCATTTCAAGTGTAAAGAGTTTCATCTCAAAAGTACCAAGTATGCAAAACCTTTAAGTACATAACAAACGTTTCCTTATTACTACGACTGTGTTGCCGAAACCATTACTGACAAGCGTTGCGTGTGTTGCCGCCCGTGTTTGAGTTGCCCAAAGTATTAGAGACAATATGCACCCGCTCGGCTCCCAGCCGTCGGGTGGGGTTCGTCAAGCCCAATAGATCTATCCACATTTCCCCCGTTGTGCCCCGCACATTCATGGTTTCCCAGGGACTTAGCGTTGTGTTTCGTCGTATAGTAATTTAAAACAAGCGTTGCGTTTCAAAAGTGTTGCGTTTCATAAGCGTTGCGTTTCAAAAGTGTTGCGTTTCATAAGCGTTGCGTTTCAAAAAGTGTTGCGTTTCATAAGCGTTGCGTTTCAAAAAGTGTTGCGTTTCATAAGCGTTGCGTTTCAAAAACATAACGTTGTATTTGTTAAAACGTGTGGCATGCTTCTCCCCCGAGAAAAAGTGTATAAAAGAGGGGCCGTGAAACTCACCTTAGAGTGCGTCCTCAGTAAAATAGAAATCCGATACGTGTGTAATAGTCCCTACTAGTGGCGACCTATCAATGAGTTTACATAAGTGTGATGACTACTAACCCGAAGGCTAATCAGTCCCCAAATTGTCCAGACCGTGACCGTGTATGTTGAAAACATGTTTAAACATTAAACCGACCAAACCAGACAATACCCGACATCCCATTGGTGACCCGACATCCCACGTGTTAGCTACATACAAGATATCATGCAACTTATGCAATTAAAGACTTAGCATGCGCAAACATTTACCCAAAACATTAATCCAACTATTTCAAGCAAAAACCCCCAATTTATCATCATCATAGCCGTCCCGAATGCAAGTGTTTTCCCAAAATAGCATAACTATCATGTAAACATCACATCATCATGCAAAACTTACCCTAAATAGCATATATCCAGATTTCATCACATAATGACTTTGTCCGACAATATCCTACTGTTCTAGCATCATCCTAGAGTAAACCCTAACCTCAAATAATCAACAAAACACAACATATCATCATCAATCCTTCATAATCATTCAAACGGGTCAAAACGCCTAATATCCATAATACACATCTATGGACCTTCAAAATCCTAGGTTAACATCATATCAACTTATTTAGATCAGAAACATATCAATAATACAAGAACAACCATCTTTGAACGATAAAAATCCTATCTTGCATGAATACATCACATATAACAAGCATAGAGGTTTGGGTTTGTTTAGAAACTGATTTTAATGAGTTTTCAAAGACACAAATGTTTAGAAACCAGGTCTGGACCTTTAGAGAGCAAAACAATATCATTGCAAAGGTTTGGGATGAAGAACACACCTTGAAATTGTAAGATTATGAGATGTAAAGCTTGGAAATGTGATTTCTTGATCAAAAACGTGTTGTAGAGGTTGAATAAGGTGTGGGGTGGCTTTGGGGTGTATTAGGGTTTCACAAATGATGTTTTAAATCATAAGGGGGGGTATTTATAGGCGTTTCTAGTCGTTTAGTACGCGTCAGGCGATTACAGTGGAGTATAGGCGAATAGAATTTGTAATCGCCTATACCTACTAGCGATTAGGCTCTAATCGCCTATTCCTATAGGCAATTACGCGTAATCACCTATAATGTCATGCAATTACGCGTAATCACCTAAAATGTCATGCAATTACGCGTAATCACCTATAATGTCATGCAATTACGCGTAATCACTATTTTAACACATATAAACACGTATTCGCATACCGGCAAGTCATATAATGATTGTAAGCACATAATGCATGATAACTAACACGTTCCCATCCGTTCACTAATTCCCAGGACTTGAGATTTACGTGTGTGCGTTAAACCCGGCGATTCTACAAATCACCCATCCGTGTTCACATGGTTATGGACCGACTCCCAGTGATCCCGTGGATCATAGTAACGACTCCTGATGATTCCCGGAACCATCATAACGACTCAACTGACCTAGTTAAGTATGTTTGAAAACGTTTTTTGCTAAGGTAGACTTATGTGTTTTATAAAATGTTAACCTAAACGTGTCGGGTGTCACATCATCCCCACGTTGAAAGAATTTTCGTCCCGAAAATTTCCCGAAGTCAAAGAGAATGAAGCGATAAAAAGAAAAATTTTCCCGGTCGTCACATCATCCCCCTGTTGAAAGAAATCTCGCCCCGAGATTTACTCTTCGACAGTGATGAGTGTCGACTTAACCCAAGTAACATATCCCAGAATGTAAACGAAGGGATAACCACGAACGAATAAAGAAAAGAACAGATACTCCAGGCCGGGGAACCGCCCTCCCCAAGTCGAATGCAGAACAACGAATCCTCCTGATCGAAGGCCTACTGGAGACTACTGTGATCGGTATAAATGATACACCGGTACCGTTCAAGTAGCATCTCCAAAGGACCCACGTCAAACCCATAAATGCAAAACGATGACCAAATATCAAACTGAATGCACACAAAGAATACGAATCGCCAAATAATGTGAATGAGAATGAATACAAGTTTAACGAGAATCAAGAAAAGAATACTCACCAGTAACAGTATCAGGATCCTCCTGGTTCTCCCTAGCGCCAATGACATAAAAACGACCCGGGCAGCTCGACCGCCACCCTCGTTGTTCCCGGCACCACCTACAGTCCCTTGCTTCAACTTAGGACAATCCCGCTTGAAGTGTCCAGTCTCTCCACAGTTAAAACACCCATGGTTTCCGTGAGGAGCAGGAGCGGGGACAACCACTTGAGTCTATTTTGGCTGAAGATTGGCCCTACAATCCTTAGCCAAGTGACCGACTCGCTGACAACGTTTACAGCGAAACTCATTGAACCCCCAACATGGTGATACCCACACGTGTTACACTTCGGACTCTTACCAACATAACCCCAGTCTTCTGCTCAGATGACGCTCCCACAACGTCCTGCCTCTTAACCTGCTGTTGAGACGACCCAATGTTCTTCCCAGCACTCTCCCACTTCCTCTTGTTGTCCGCAGGGGCTTTCACAGCAGTACCCCTCGGAGGTAGAACGCCCTCAGCAACCTTCATGTTGGTCAGCTTGTGAGCTGCCCGAACAGTGGCCAACATGGTAGGGTGATCAGCAGTGGCAACAAGTCCAGCAATCTCTGGCACTAACCCAGCAACGTAGTGCTCAATCCTACGGTACTCCATTGTAGCCAAACCGGGGCACATCACAGCCAACTCGTTGTGCCTAGCAGTAAACTCCTCGATCTCCGACCCAACCATCATCAGATTCCAAAACTCATGCTCCAACTTCATAATCTCATCCCTCGGGCAATACTCCGCTCGCAACATCTGAACAAACTCGGACCACGGCATAGCATTGGCCTCACCCAGACCAAGATTCGCAGTGGTGGAGTTCCACCAAGTCAAAGCGTGTACCTCAAGAGTAGCAGAAGCATACTTGACGCGATCAGCGTCGGGACAGTTACACATAGCAAACACCGATTCGATCTTCTCCAACCACCGAAGTAGTCCCACTGCCCCTTCTGTCCCATTGAAGTAATGGGGCTTACAGTCCATGAACTTCTTGTAGGTGCACCCATACTGCACCTGATTAGTATTTCCCAGGGTCTGCTGGACAGCCTGGAAAGCAGCCAACACAACGTTCAACTGCTGCTGCAACAAGTGCTCCAACTCCCCCTGAGTCATGGTGATGTTCCCACCACCTCGTCCACCGCCTGTGCGGCCCCCGCCGCCACCACGGCGTCCCCCAGTACGTCCACCAGCACAACCAGACATGTTCTGCCAAAACACAAACAAGATACTCAGCATCACTACTAGATCAAACTAATAGTGACCAACGAATTTAGAACGGGGTTCCAGCATGATCATCTGTCCAAACTCAAAGTCCACAAAGATTTTCATGCATTTCGATTTATGATTTCGTGTGCACCCGAAATAACAAATCGCTCTACATGGTCCTCTAGGCGTGCTTCTAGCTAGAACTTCCAATCACCCGACACCCACATTCTTAAAAGAAACCGTTATCGCACGAAGGTCCCCAAAGTGAACAATCACTCACGGGGTACTATGACAAGTACTAGTGCAGGATAGTGTGTGTGTGTGTGTAGGCAAGTATGTACATTAGAGCATAGAGGGGAGATATCCAAATCCCGGAAAAATCTCAAGAATGTGCCGAAGCCACTCCAATGTACACTACTACCAAGTATAAGCGATAAGCCCCTTCATCTTCAAACCCGAAGAAGAAGATAGAATAAGTGTAGAAAAAGTCCAAAGATAGATAACACGATACTGTGTGATGAGGATACCGACAACCCGACAAGATTAGTATGTTTACTAAATGACACGACTCGTAACTATGTGTGACCGTCTAACGTGTGTGATACTCGGCTATAGACTAGACTTTACATGCAGTCCTAGTTCACTATAACCATTGGCTCTGATACCAATCTGTCACACCCTCAAATTCCACGTGCGGGGGTTTTACCGCGAGGTGCGTGACAAACCAGGATCTAAGTCAACGGTCACAATAAACGACACTATATGATAAGTAAAAACGACATAAGCAAACCATTAAGTTTTCATAATTAAATCCATCGCTGCGGAAGCGTAAAACTTTATTACAACTAAAAAGTAAGACATGAAAGTCTGATAATACTCAAAATGAAATGCAAATGGATCCTAGACGCCGTGAGACTCCGTGCGCCTAGCCTCAATGCTGCTACCTTAGCGACTAGAGAAAACATGCCAAAAAGACATCAACATATAATGCTGGTGAGTTCACAGGTTTAAAGTTCACAAAGAATTTCAAGCGTAAAGAGTTTCATCTCAAAAGTACCAAGTATGCAAAACCTTTAAGTACATAACAAACGTTTCCTTACTACTACGACTGTGTTGCCGAAACCATTACTGACAAGCGTTGCGTGTGTTGCCGCCCGTGTTTGAGTTGCCGAAAATAGAGACAATATGCACCCGCCCGGCTCCTAGCCATCGGGTGGGGTTCTTCAAGCCCAATAGATCTATCCACATTTCCCCTGTTGTGCCCCGCACATTCATGGTTTCCCTGGGACTTAGCGTTGCATTTCGTCGTATAGTAATTTAAAAAAAGCGTTGCGTTTCATAAGCGTTGCGTTTCAAAAGTGTTGCGTTTCATAAGCGTTGCGTTTCAAAAGTGTTGCGTTTCATAAGCGTTGCGTTTCAAAAGTGTTGCGTTTCATAAGCGTTGCGTTTCAAAAGTGTTGCGTTTCATAAGCGTTGCGTTTCAAAAAGTGTTGCGTTTCATAAGCGTTGCGTTTCAAAAAGTGTTGCGTTTCATAAGCGTTGCGTTTCAAAAACATAACGTTGTATTTGTTAAAACGTGTGGCATGCTTCTCCCCCGAGAAAAAGTATATAAAAGAGGGGCCGTGAAACTCACCTTAGAGTGCGTCTTCAGTAAAATAGAAATCCGATACGTGTGTAATAGTCCCTACTAGTGGCGACCTATCAATGAGTTTACATAAGGGTGATGACTACTAACCCGAAGGCTAATCAGTCCCCAAATTGTCCAGACCGTGACCGTGTATGTTGAAAACATGTTTAAACGTTAAACTGACCAAACCAGACAATATCCGACATCCCATTGGTGACCCGACATCCCGCGTGTTAGCCACATACAAGATATCATGCAACTTATGAAATTAAACACATAGCATGCGCAAACATTCACCCTATCTAGCATAACGCCCAATTAATGCATAAACAAGTCCAAACACATGTTACCAAGATATTAGACATGTTACGGGGTTCCTATCAAGTTCCTAGGTGTCAAACCGTGTTTCGGGATGTTAAAATGCACATATGACAGCAGTACACGCGATTAGGAATCAAACATGCAATTAGGAAAAGTCAACTGGTGATTAGGAAAGTCAAAATGGCGAATAGAGTTGTAATTGCCAGACATACTGGCGATTGGGCTCCCAATCGCCTATTGTTCATGCGATTGGGGCGAATCACCCTTAGTACAGGTGATTAGGACTCCCTAATCGCCCCTGCTGCACTGTGCCGTCTTTTTGCGCGTTTAACCCTCCAAATCAGATCCGAAACATGTGGAAACGCCCAATATCAAACCCAAAACATTAATCCAACTATTTCAAGCAAAAAAAACCCCCAATTTATCATCATCCTAGCCGTCCCGAATGCAAGTGTTTTCCCAAAATAGCATAACTATCATGTAAACATCACATCATCATTAGGGATGGCAAAAAAACCCGAGCCCGACGGGTATACCCGAAACCCGAAGCATTTGGGACGGGTATACCCGATACCCGACGGGTATGGGACGGGTTTGGTATTGGAAAAAAAATATTTCGCGGGTATGGGACGGGTATGGTATTAGGCGATACCCGACCCGATTACCCGAAACTAAATACCCGTTTACCCGAAACATATACCCGCTATTTTTTAAGTTTTATATATATTTTTCTTCACTTAATGTTCATTTTAATAGATTCATTATTGAAAATTTTATAGTTTAATGACATTATTATTTATATTTATATGCTACAAAATATAAAAATATTTCTTGAGATACATATTATAATATATATTTTTATTCTAAATATTTCAAATATTAGTATGGTGATGATTATACGTATGTTATTTATTACAATTTAATATATTATAGATTTCTAAAACATAAAACACCAAAAAAAAGTAAAACTATATATACATGAAAATCCCAACGGGCATACCCGAAACCCGCGGGTATGCTCTATACCCGACGGGTAATAACCGCCAAAAACCCGACGGGTAATGGGACGGGTATGGGATGAGATTTTATAACCGGGTATGGGTATGGTATTAGCCAAACCCGACCCATACCCGACCCGTTGCCATCCCTAATCATCATGCAAAACTTACCCTAAATAGCATATATCCAGATTTCATCACATAATGACGTTGTCCGACGATATCCTACTGTTCTAGCATCATCCTAGAGTAAACCCTAACCTCAAACAATCAACAAAACACAACATATTATCATCAATCCTTCATAATCATTCAAACGGGTCAAAACGCCTAATATCCATAATACACATCTATGGACCTTCAAACTCCTAGGTTAACGTCATATCAACTCATTTAGATCAGAAACATATCAATAATAAAAGAATAACCATGTTTAAACGATAAAAATCCTATCTAGCATGAATACATCACATATAACAAGCATAGAGGTTTTGGTTTGTTTAGAAACTGATTTTAATGAGTTTTCAAAGACACGAATATTTAGAAACCAGGTCTGGACCTTTAGGGAGCAAAACAATATCATGCAAAGGTTTGGGATGAAGAACACACCTTGAAATGGTAAGATTATGAGAAGTAAAGCTTGGAAATGAGATTTCTTGATCAAAAACGTGTTGCAGAGGTTGAATAAGGTGTGGGGTGGCTTTGGGGTGTATTAGGGTTTCACAAATGATGTTTTAAAACATAAGGGGGGGGGGGTATTTATAGGCGTTTCTAGTCGTTTAGTATGCGTCAGGCGATTACAGTAGAGTATAGGCGATTAGAATTTGTAATCGTCTATACCTACTAGCGATTAGGCTCTAATCGCCTATACATACTAGCGATTAGGCTCTAATCGCCTATACATACTAGCGAGCGATTAGGCTCCAATCGCCTATACCTATTGGCAATTACGCGTAATCACCTATAATGTCATGCAATAACGCGTAATCACCTATAATGTCATGCAATTGCGCGTAATCACTATTTTAACACATATAAACACGTATTCACATACAGGCAAGTCATATAATGATTGTAAGCACATAATGCATGTTAACTAACACGTTCCCATCCGTTCACCAATTCCCGGGACTCGAGATTTACGTGTGTGTGTTAAACCCGGCGATTCTACAAATCACCCATCCGTGTTCACATGGTTATGGACCAACTCCCAGTGATCCCGTGGATCATAGTAACGACTCCCGATGATTCCCGGAACCATCATAACGACTCAACTGACCTAGTTAAGTATGTTTGAAAATGTTTTTCGCCAAGGTAGACTTATGTGTTTTATAAAATGTTAACCTAAACGTGCCGGATGTCACATCATCCCCCCGTTGAAAGAATTTTCATCCCGAAAATTTCCCAAAGTCAAAGAGAACGAAGTGATAAAAAGAAAAATTTTCCCGGTCGTCACAGAATCTAAATTCATTTTTTTTTTCTTTTCTTAACTCTAGTCTAACCGGAGCTAAAATCCTCATTTCTCAAGACTCGTTTTTGAGAACTCAACAAACGCACCCTAATGTGAGTTCATACTTGTCGCATTTCTACTCTTTAACACTTTTGGGGCTCAACATGTATCCTAAGCAAACATACACTAAACACTTTCATACTCACATGCTCAATCTACTAAACATGCTTATAAACTATGCCATGCTAGAATTTAGACTTTACATACAAATACCGCTTAGCATACAACCCCCTTAACATGTATAGTGCTATAGAAGTAGCACCCCGCCCCCTAACTGGGTCATGTTAAGTTTTACCGGCCTATCACTTCGGTGTTAGGGCAAGCAGTGCAAACATGTGTTGATTATGCCTTTTGTATGATTCTACGTGTGCAAAGCTATAGCATGACGATTTGAGTAAAATATTTTAATACTATGTACGTAAACCCAAACTAGTATGCTCACCAATACTTTATGTGTTGACGGATATTTTATACATGTTGCAGGAAATATTTGATGCGATGTCTCAAGAATTCTTGTAGGGATGGACTTAGAAACACACCAATTTTATTATCATTATGTTGTTTGTTGTATTTCCTTTTCTTGAACAATTTGTATTTCAAACTTTGAATGCTATGAAATGAAATTTCCTTAAATCAATTTGTCACAATTCTAGTATCATGAAGTCTTTGAACAATCTATCACAAGTCGCGCCTAGATGTATTCTGCCATCGGTTGGTGTGTGACAGATTGGTATCAGAGCCATGAATATAGGGAATTAGGAAAAATTATCATGTTTGACCTAGACTATAGTTAGGAACCCTTTTGACCATTCTTTATCATGCTAAATATACTTGTTCTCCCTATCTTGCTTCTACTCCATTCTCTTGGTTCTTAAAAATTTACCTACCTATTTGGTGGATTATTCTACACTCGAAGACGCTCGTATACCACAAACGAAAGGAAATCACCGAAATAGGCGTGAAACCCTCACTTTGGTGATAACTTTCAATCCGCGTAAATTCTTTGTGTTTTTGAAACTACACCAAGATATGAGTGATATCCTCACCTTGGTGGAAATTTCACAATTCTCGTTCTAGTGGACACTTACCAATTGAAGGTTAGAAATAATTTTCTTACCACGTTGGACAAAGTGTACAAACCACACTCAAGAAACGACCTCGCTAAGATAGGAGTGAAATCCGCAACTTAGCGACTAGTTTCAATCCTTGCTTTTTTTCAATCTCGCCAAAGCCTCAAATTTATTAATGACAAGGAACATGTAGTAACTGGAAGGGTGAATACCGTTAACCGAAAGTTTCGGTGAGAGTATTTCCACCTATTAGGCCAAAGCATGTTTCCAAACTCAAAGGTAAATTCGAATCACTTTGGTTAGTCTTAGTTCCGTTTCGAAACACTCCAATTGTTATTAAACAAGCCTCTCTTTTTATGTTAATACTACTTTCAATTATGTTTTCATGCTATATTTTCATTATATATTCGATTTACTTGAAATTGTACCTTACCCTCTCACACTCGGTCTCAAAACTCGCGCTTCAAGCTACTCTTGCAATCTCCAAACAATGATAATATTCGCAAACCAACAAATATTCAAAACTCCTTTATGTTAACTAAGTGCACTATACTTGCTTATACATACGTGTTACGCTATTTGAAACAATGTGAAACTTGCGTCCTATACGTGTAACTTGAACTTGCATACTAAATCTATAAGAACAACTTGAGCTTATGTATTTTGTTTATCTAAATTTACACCAATTTCACCGATCTAATCTTACCCGCAAGCTTTTCACTGTTAACCAAAATTCTAGTAACTTATTTCCTAAATTCAAAAGTCACCTTGTTTAAAAACGCTTATGCAAATTTTCCTATGTATGATTCTCGTAGATGCCTTCACGTCTCAACAGCATCGATCTCACCCAACTCGCGAGTCTTATTGCCTAAGAATTGATCAAGATTCTCCCTAACCTAGAGACACCAACAAACCCAATTCCAAACCCCGACGATACCATCCAGGACAGCACAAACCATGTAGATACTAAACCTTCTACCCATACCCCTACCAAACTAACGAAAAAGGATAACCGAAAACGCAAAAACCTCAAACAAAACCACGACCAACCTACTAGCACTACCTTAGTTACTAAAGCCAATGTATGGATATGCTCCGAGTGCAACGACCCAACCCATGAACCCAACCAATGCCCAAGACTTGCCATGGTGATCTACGATGCTGGAAGACCCACTCACCACACTAAAGAAAATCTATTTTTCTTTTCTTAAAAAAAAGAATTTCTTTATGTAATGTTTTCAAGAAATTGTTCAGATGTGAAATTTTCATTTATGAATTATGAAATACCATCGTTATCTTAGGTTACAATCATAATTTATCAGCAAAACTCAAACATCGCAAAACCCTTTTCTCCTCGCGTGCAATCTTTTTCAAATTTATGAACAAAATTCTTCCTACTATTCCTAAGAGTATGTCTATTCTTCTAAAAAAATCCTCACTTTCAACCTTCAAACCACTAACAAATGTGTGTCAAGTCGGTATGACAAACGAGATTTCAAATGGTAAAAGTGTTTAAAATAAATTTTGCTTTCAGGACGCCCAATGTCGTCAATAACAAAAAGATTTTTTTTAGCAAACAGGACTTGTGAGCAAAAGACACGCTAAATTAGACAACCTACTTCTTTATAATCCCAAAACCTTTTCTCTTGAAATCGTATCACGAGTCAAAGTATTCATCTAACGCCAAACTAAAATTGTCAATAAACTATTTTCCTCGCTTAATAAAATGGATTTTTCATATATCAAATGTCCATCTTCGGTAATACTTTTACACTAAATTTTCCCCACTTCAATTAAATCCGTTTTTCTTTACCATCCAACAACTAAATTCTTCTGCCATCAAACTTGACCCTTAGTCTTGAAAAGCTAAAATTGCTCGCGTATCCATAAAACTCAATAAACTCAAATTTTATGTTGCCCTCAGTCAAAACATTTTACGCGTGAACATTTTCATTAGAAATCCAATTGTCCATGTTTATGTTTGATTTTATACATCTAAACGTAACCACATATGCATAAGTCTACACCATTATGTCATGAAACCATACATCCACGCAAAAAAAAAAAAAAAAAAAAAAAAAACGCGTGCGGTTAACAATATAAAAAAAATAAATAAATAAAAACTTACTTAATGCCTTTTCACATTATGTGTTTGCATGTCACGTTGCTTGCTATGTTTATAACAATCAAAACTGTATAATGCCTTAGTTTAATACCCTTTTCTTTGTGTATAAGTATTTTGTGTCCACTAGCGACCCACACGTAACTAAGACAAATTATGTGGACCATACGACAATTGGACTAATTACAGGTGCACACGTAATTACAAAAATTGGGTGCATGGAAAACATAACAAGTCCCAGTGTGTGTAACCTATCATGACTTGAATAACAACACGGATGAGGTATGATAACGACATGGTGGATACGCCGCCGGTACATCCTATACATAAATGTCCTGACATACTACCAAAAGTAGAGTTATTCGTGCCATGAGAAGTTTTGGGTGTCGAGTTTAAATTTTGACCAACACTTACGTTATTTATCTTTTGCGATACCATTTATGTTATAGTTTACTAGTCTAATTGCGCTTGCATTATTTATAATTTATGCATATTATAACCTTGTCTTGAACCACACTCTCTACTATGCAACATCATCCTTGCTATGAATAATTCATACTTGTAATCTCCATCAACTTCGTTTCTTCCCTCGTACATTTCTTTGCTTAATCAGCAATCCTATCATTATCAAGAATCTCGTTCTAAGTCCCGTAACCTCTGACCTTAATCCCTTAAGGCATTTATGCATTTAAAACAAGATTTGTCTTTCACTTTCATATATTTTCTTGACTACTTATATACTGGATTTCAAAACTAAATAAATTCTATTTATATCACTAAAAACTTATTTTCAAATAGTCCAATTTCTCGCTTTTAAAAAAAAAATCTGGTAAAATTTTCAACCTTGTGCAAACCAAATATTTAATACTAAAGACTGTTCATTCCCACCTCTAGTCACTCATTATACTCACAATTTTACTATTCCACCTAATTACCTAAGGACACCTCTTTTACAAGCCAAAATTTCCACTATTTCATATGTGATATACCATATAATTACTTATTTTCCCAAAATCTTTACTATTTATTATACAAAATATATTTACCAGCCTTCATAGGATTTTTACTATTTCATACCGCACACTTACTTATTTTTCCAAACTATTGCTACTTTATATATGTTATACAGTATAAATACTTATTTTCTTTACTATTTCATGCATGTAATGTTGCATACTTACTTACCTTTCCTAAAAATTTGTTGCATTAACTCCATATACAAACCTACATATATGTACTCCCTCCCTTCATTATTTACAAAACACTTTAGTCGGCCAAATTTTAAATTTCTATGTACGACCTTGGGTTAAAAATTTAAAAGTACTTTTCGTACGAGCATAATTATCGCACAAGTGACTAGATACCGTATTTGAATTAAACATAATAAACTAACAAGTTTTGTTCTCATTAAACCCATATCAAACTAGGTACCATTTTACAAAAGTTTGACTCTTAATTAAATTTTGAGACGAAATTTCCTAAAGTAGGGGAGACTGTAACATCACGTGATTTTTACCTTTCTTGTATTTTAAATTCTATACTTAACAAATTCCAAGTTCGACTTTATTCGCTTCTTTTATGCTACTCTGGCCTACCAATTCTTGACGAGTCATCCATATAATTTATCCTAATCAATTTAGAAACTCATTTAGTTAATATCTTAATATATATTTATTTTTAAAATAAAACATATATATATTTTATCTTAATACTTTCATTTAAAAAAAAAAAAAAAGAAAAGAAAAATGAAAAAAAAAACGTGATTTAGTATCACTTGACTTTTTTTCATCCAAAAACATGCCGTTCGTATTTTTTTATTTTATTATTATTATTATTATTATTATTATTATTTCTTTTCTTTTGAAGATATAACTCCACCTAATTCACTACTAACCACCTTATTAACTCCATTAAATACCCAACCCCTTCACCCCAACTATAAATACATCACTCCATATCCATTCTAACACTTGCTCAATCCTAAAATCCTCTCTAAACCTCCCAATTCTTCAAGGAAATCTCAAGTTTGAAAGTCCACTTCAAAGTGAGTTTTCTCATAAACTCCAACTTTATTCTTCTTTCTTCACTTCTTTTCTTTTTTTAACCCCTTGGAGAAACCTCTAGGACCTAACTCTTGTTTGCTATGGCAAATGAATACGAGTAGGACACTAAAATGAGGCCTCAAAGGTGGTTCATCTTCTATTGTTTTTATGCACTAGAAGGTTATTTGAAGTGATACCAACCAAGTTCACCAACAACTTAATGTTGGATGGACTTGTGCTATGGTTAATGGTTGACAAAGGAAAACCAAGGCTCTTCCAAACTAAGTCACCATACACTACTTTAACCCTATAGTTATATTATGTAAATACTAAAGGGAAAATGGCCAAAATAGCCCGTTGACCGTGCGATTTGCCTAAATGGCCCTCTCCCCCCTCTTTGGAGAGAGGGGTCACGGTTCCCAACACGTCTGAGGCGTCTCCCGAGAGGCTTCCCATTTCAGCCAACAGAGGACCGCCACGTGTCGTTGTTGATCCCGAGACAGACCTGAGACGTGAGATAGACCTGAGACGTCTCCGGTGAAGACGAAGAACAAGAAAAAAACAGCAAACTTCGTCGGAGAAGACGGAGAACTCACCGGAGAAGACGAAGAAACAAGAATCAGTACACCAGCAGGGTCACCGGACCGGTGACCGGAACCGGCGCCGCCGCCCTTCTGTCACCGGTGACCATCTCTGGCCGCCGCCACCTTATCTTTTCCGGTAAGTTACTTCTCCTCGGTTAAGACCTCTCTTCGTTTATTATAATAATCGAACAATCACCGGTTTAGGGTGACTGTCATGCGCCTGCTATAACCCCAAACCATTCTTATGTTCCTGATTTGTATATCGGATAACACAACCCCTTTTGCAGCACAGCCATGTACACATGAGTTCTGATGTGTGTTCAGGAGAGAGAGAAAGAGGGTTCAGGAGAGAGAAAAGGGGTTCAGGAGAGAGAAAGGTCTGTCTCGGGATCAACGACACGTGGCGGTCCTCTGTTGGCTGAAATGGGAAGCCTCTCGGAGACGGTTCAGGCTCGTTGGGAGCTGTGTCCCGTCTCTCCAAAGAGGGTGGAGAGGGCTATTTTTGCAAAACGCCCGGTCAACGGGCTATTTTGGTCATTTTCCCAATACTAAAATATATACTTTCAAAACTCTATTAATCTATTAACTTGGAAGGTTTGTGAATACATCCCTACCTTACCAATACTTGACTCTCTTGACCATCCGAATCACCTTTATGGTGGTTTGTGTTTTGGTTAGCCTTAAAGGCACTACTTGACTCTCATGACCATCCGAATCACCTTTATGGTGGTTTGTGTTTTGGTTCGCCT
Organism: Ambrosia x helenae; assembly: GCA_030844895.1. Taxonomy (NCBI): domain Eukaryota; kingdom Viridiplantae; phylum Streptophyta; class Magnoliopsida; order Asterales; family Asteraceae; genus Ambrosia; species Ambrosia x helenae. The sequence continues at coordinate 84,036,826 of CM061230.1, read as the reverse complement.
TAAAGGCAATGCATGACTTCCTTGTACTCTTGAATCTCCCTCCGAATCTAAATTCATTTTTTTTCTTTTCTTAACTATAGTCTAACCGGAGCTAAAATCCTCATTTCTCAAGACTCGTTTTTGAGAACTCAACAAACGCACCCTAAGGTGAGTTCATACTTGTCCCCTTTTTACTCTTTAACAATTTTGGGGCTCAACATGTATCCTTTGCAAACATACACTAAACACTTTCATACTTACATGCTCAATCTACTAAACATGCTTATAAACTATGCCATGCTAGAATTTAGACTTTACATACAAATGCCGCTTAACATATATAGCGCTATAGGAGTAGCACCCCGCCCCCTAACTGGGTCATGTTAAGTTTTACCGGCCTATCACTTCGGTGTTAGGTCAAGCAGTGCAAACATGTGTTGATTATGCCTTTTGTATGATTCTACGTGTGCAAAGCTATAGCATGACGATTTGAGTAAAATCTTTTAATACTATGTACGTAAACCAAAACTAGTATGCTCACCAATACTTTATGTGTTGACGGATATTTTACACATGTTGCAGGAAATATTTGATGCGATGTCTCAAGAAATCTTGTAGGGATGGACTTAGAAATGCACCAATTTTATTATCATTATGTTGTTTGTTGTATTTCCTTTTCTTGAACAATTTGTATTTTAAACTTTGAATGCTATGAAATGAAATTTCCTTAAATCAATTTGTCACAATTCTAGTATCATGAAGTCTTTGAACAATCTATCACAAGTCGCGCCTCGATGTATTCCGCCATCGGTTGGGGTGTGACAAAAATATTGAACATGAGTGCAAATGAGCCGAGCAGCTCGCAAGCTAGTCGAGATCGGCTTAATAAAAAGCTCGAAATGAGGTGAGCCTTATCGAGCCCAAGCGGAGCTTGAACCTTAAACAAAGCTTGTTTATTTTTTGAGCCAGGGCACGAACCTGGCATGTGAAGCTCGTCATGCTCATAATATTAGTTTTATTAATATATTATATTATTTACCTCTCATTTAAAGTTGTTTAGTAAACTAGTCGAGCCGAGCGTTTCACTTATCGAGCTTGCGAGCCTAAACGAGTATATTATTTATTTTATTTTATTTTTATTATTAACTAATACATATTAAACGAGTCGAACTCGAGCTTGAGAAATTACCAATGACCCGAGCCGAGCTTCACTTATCGAGCTCGCGAGCCAAAACAACTGTATCATATATATTATTTTTATTTAATATATTAACTACTAAACGAGCCGAGCCAAGCTTTGCACTTATCGAGTTCGCGAGCCTAAATGAGTCTGTTATTTATATTAGTTTTATTTAATATATTAAGTAATAATTAATAAATAATAAATAGCCGAGCTCGATCTTGAGAAACTGCCAACAAGTCGAGCTCGAGCTAATTGAGAAACTACCTACAAGCCGAGCTCGAGCTTTAAACACAAAGTTTGAGCTCGAGCCTGTAGATACACGACATATATAATTAAGAAGATCGTATCTTGTTAAAAAACTTTTTAACCACGAGGTAATCAATTTAAATGAACAAACTATCCTAATGTAGTAATGGGTGGTGACGTGTTGATCTAAAATGGCTTGATAAATCATTAGTTAGAACTTAGAATATAGCACTAAACAAGAAAAAAACACATTGCTTATGAAAGTATGGTAAAAAAATTGACATTATTTATGATCGTGTTTTAAAAAGTTAATTTAGTTTAAAACTAACTATTTAATATATTTATGTCTTATTTAACTCGCATAACAAACATGTTTAATATTATGCTTGAGTGGCCCTCTATATATTTTTATAAATTTCTTTTAGAATATTTGTTATACCGGTTTTTGGTTCTTGCATGTGTACATGATGATTATAATAGGATTATAGCCAACAACCAAATATATGATATAATCTTTATAACATTTCCAGACCGATTTTTAATTATATGATGAAGTCAGGATAACTTTCATAGAGTTTGCAGATTATTCTTGAATATTGTATTAGAAAAATATATTAAAACATCTTTTTCCAACAAATACTATGAAACTTTAGTTTATATAAATTTAAATACTCAGTAACCGTATAATATATAACTAAATAAGTTTGTAAATGTTGAAATTGTCTAAAACAATTGTTTTCGTTATAATCCAATTTTTTTTGAACGGCAAATTTTTAATACATTAATTCCACCTTATCTTGCACTTGCAAGGTTATGAACCCACAACTTCATATTTGAATTTTTTTTCTTTCAATCAATTACGAAAGACGATCAATCTGATTATTTTCTCATTTCGTGAACATTGATCGTTTATTTTTGTGGTCCACTTTATTGTTGGCAGCGGAATGATAATAAACGAAATCAAACACAAGAATCTATGGATAAATATAAGATTTTATTGATAATCTATGATTATACAAAGAGATTGTTCTTCGGTTGTTTTGGTTTGAATACATAACTTGATAACCGATAATGTTACATACAATATCTATATATATACATGCTAGTCTAAACAATGATAACCGCTACAACTATCAACCGGTGCGTCTTTTAGAAAGAATCAGTGCGTCTTGTTTGTGAATCGTTGCGTCTTGTTGGTGAACCAGTGTGATAGTTTCTGAATCGTTGTGAACCGGTTTGTATCTAACTATATAATAACCTACGATAATATTAATATTACTATATAAATATGTATAACTTATGCTAACATATATTAATCTAGCTTATATATCTCCAATTCCATCCCTTAAGCTAGATTGGGAGAACTTGTGTATTGTCTCTTAAAGCGTAGGAATTCTTCATTTGATTTCTTCAGATGATCTTGAATATGATGATACTTGATTCGTACGCCCCGCTTGCATTCATCTTCATTATTTACTTAGATATGTCCATAATGAATCGTACGTCCGGGTTCACGATAGCAATAAAGCTTTTGTTGTTTCTTTTTTCTCTGTTCCATTCTTGGTCTTCTAGATTTTTCGAAATTTCCGTACACAAGATCTTTAAATCTCCTTTCTTTTGTCCCTATTAATTTTCCTCTTCTTGCTAAAATCTTTATTCCTTTGTCGCTAGATATAGTCACTAAATTTAAACTTCTCTTCCTTCTCTCTTGATTCAACGCTTCCTTCTTCGAAACAGGGACACTCAATTCATTTCTTTCTAGTGAGGTTCCATTCTTAATTTCTTGTTGTATATTCCTCAATTTAGTCTTCCGTCGTATCCTGTTGTTTTCTTTTCACTATGCCCCGTTGTTTTCCTTTTGTTCACACTTATTCTCATAATCATAGTTGTATCCTATATCTTTTCTCTTGCGTTGATGTCGGTTTTCCATCGATTTCTCTATGAACTCTTTATCCTTGTCATGTTCTTCTCGTTCTCTTCTCTTCCTCTTATTTCTCTCATTTTCTCTTTCTCTCTCTTTCAATTTCTCCTTCGCTCGTTCTCGCTCCTTCTTCATAGATTCTTCAAATTTCCAAATACATGACACTCCTTCCTTTCTTTCTTCTTTTGCTTCCTCTTTTGATGTTATTACCTCGTCTTTATCTTCGTTGAATCGTTCGAGTTCATATTCCAGTAACACAATTTCATGTTCCAACTCCATTATTGCGATTTCTTGTTTCAATCTTGCAATCGCAGACTTATGTAAACTGGACCGTTGTTTGTTTCCCGCCTCATTTCATGTCCGCCTTCCATTTGTCTCTTCTCGGGTTTATCTTTGTACAATAATTTCCTTTCTCTTATTATTATTATTATTATTATTATTATTATTATTTATAATTTAAAAAAAACCAAGCAGATGAATATGTATATGTATATAAACTTGAATTTTGAAAAAAATAGAGGCTGATGACTTTTTCTTTCAACAAGTGATTAGAAAATATTATAATAATAAAAAAATCTTGCCTCCTATCTTCTTCTTCCTTTTTTTTTTTTTTTTTTGCTACGAACAGTTTTTTAAAGAATAATATTTCTTTCTAAACTTGATTTCCCTAATGATCAAATAAAACAGATAATAAGAAACGATTTCTATATGAATCGATGTCTTTCGATATAATCGAGTGAATATGAAACAATATATATAAACTCTGTTTTATCAATTTCAAATAACAGGGGTAAAACTTAAGGAAATCAAGAGACTTTACAAACAATTTTCTTGTGATTTGATGAACGATTCGTCGTTGAAGAAATGCGTGAATCCTTCTGTGTTTTTTATTGATCCTTGGTACGCCTTTTCTGATAATTTGAGTGATGCTTTGTTTTTGTTTCAACCGGAATAATCCATAACAGTAATCGTTTACGTTTAATCCTTCGTTTCTGGCTCTGATACCAATTTGTTGGCAGCGGAATGATCTTAAACGAAATCAAACACAAGAATCTATGGATAAATATAAGATTTTATTGATAATCTATGACTGTACAAAGAGATTGTTCTTCGGTTGTTTTGGTTTGAATACAATACTTAATAACCAATAATGTTACATACAATAATAACCACTACAACTATCAACCGGTGCGTCTTTTAGAAAGAATCGATGCGTCTTGGTTGTGAATCGTTGCGTCTTGTTGGTGAACCGGTGTGATAGTTTCTGAATCGTTGTGAACCGGTTTGTATCTAACTATATAATAACCTAGGATAATATTAATATTACTACATAAATATGTATAACTTATGCTAACATATATTAATCTAGCTTATATATCTCCAATATTTATTACATAAGAAAGTCGATGAAAATAAAAAAAAGGTTTGTTTTTAACTAAATGGGCAGATAAGATATTTTGAGAAAAGTATTTTTTGTAAGTAAACACTAAAAGTTACTAATAAAAATTGACGTTTTGGGTTCATAAGTTCATTAACTAAGTTATTATCTATATTTAGGATTCAGAATTGTAGAGTCCACACTTACTACAAAAACTGTATCTCACATATAAAATTTAACATCCATTCATTTCCTTTTCGACTTTTATATTTTGGCATTGGGATTGTACTAAATGAGTTGGTAGGCAAGAATCTGTAACGGGTCATTGGGTCAGAATGGTGACGCTTTATATTTGATTTGAACTTCCTATGTCAAATTCAACTTCCTAAATGATCAGTGTTATATTTAATTGAGAAAACCACATTATTAAATCAAGCAATTTAATAAGCCAGACGCTTTTGCAGGTCTACATATGTGGCTCACTCGCCTGTAACGGGTCATTGGGTCAGAATGGCAGCGCTTTGTATTAGTTCTAATTTTCGTGTGTGCTGAAGAGCAAAGTCTCTTATCCTCAGACATGAAACAACAATATTCTATACACAAAATGTAATTTTTACACAAAAACCTAATTTGTAATTGTATAAATTAAGTTGACCAAAATTTATAAAGTCATCATGAAAAGATATTAATACCATTGTTATCTTACATGAGAGACTCTTACTTGATGCCTTACTGAGAAGTCCATGAAACCAGTTGCAAGCTTCCTTTAGTCCCAAAGAAGATGTTCTGATAGTTTGATGAAACCAGTTGCAAGCTTCCTACGTCTATGTGCTAACCCTTTTACCCAATGAAAGAACCACCTTTACACCTAAAACTAGGATATTTGGTTCATTAAAACGTATCTCCTTTATCCCCATTTAAAACAGCCCTGAAAGTCACCCAAATAGGAATTCAGCTACTTTAACTTTTAATCATTTATATACGGTTTAACTCTTTTCAAGACCTTAAATCTTTTGTACGTGTTCAGCCCCAAAAACAAGTTGAAAGCATGTTTGCTCACGGATAACTTCTGCTTGCTGCACATGTGATTGAGATAATAGAAACTTGAGAACATGAGCTGCAACTTAAAAGTTAAAAGTACCTATCTATCAACATGTGTAAGAAATAAATAATTACCTAATAAACAAGCGGCACCTTTGGAACCAAAAAGACAGCCAACATCTTCCTACCTTGTTTATACAAATCAAGATGCATGCTCTTTATAAGGAGTACAGCAATAAGAGTCTTCCCTGGCCCTGTCTCTAAACATGGATCCACTTCTGGTGGTTTGGTTACGGATACGGTCAGGGCTACACCACCATTCGTTCTAGCTCGTGCTTCTGCAAACATCCGCTGCTGCTCTACAGCCTCTTCTTCTTCCGTCATCTCTCTTGCATTCGTGCACTTTCCACCTCTCACAATTCACAGGGTCCTGCTCAATTATAAACAACTGATTAATACCAAAATATCCTAATGATCGAGATCTAAAGTATAGCATATTGTCTTAGATTTGAAAACAGTACCATTGTGTCAAGTTTGAGTTGTTCGTATGCAGCATGAACATCTTCTTGACAACAATATCCATGGGATCCAATTCTCACTCTACAAAATCAACAAGTTAAACTCGTAATCACCAGATCTAAAACCGATTTAAGAAAGAAAAAAAGAAATAAAAACTAGGCATCTCTCATACATCAAAGTTACATATCTACTAGATACACTAATCGATTCCATTTTTTGTCAATAAACTTAGCCAGAACCACCCAAAAATCAAATATGAACAAATTCACAAAGATCAGATTGGGATCCGATTCTGACTCTAAAAAATAAAAATAAAAAGTTAAACACATGAGCACTAGATTTGAAATCGATTTCATACTATAAAAACCCTACGCATCTCTCATACATCAAATTTACAGAGACCTATCAGATACATAATCAAATCAATTTTTCATCACTACACTCAATCTACAAAACCAACAAAGAAAACTCGTAATCACCAGATCTAAAACCAATTTCAGAAAAATGCAAAATGCATCCCTCATACATCAAATTTACAGAAGTAATAGACTCATATTGATTCGAGTAAAGTACAAAAAAAAAAGAGTCGATTTTACCTAATTCTACCAATTGGTAGTTGAATAAGAAGTGTCAACGACTGTAACCAAGGGAACGTCTTATCAGATCATTGTACAATACCGGCATCATCTGTATCACCCATCATTATCCTTGCGGGTGAGAGAAGTGTGTGTGATTGTCGTCGATGGACAGTTGGGGAGGTTAACAAATGCTATCAGAGATAGAAGGTGAAAGAGGCCATTCTTGCTGCTTTGAAGGAGGTACACTTTTTGTGAACTCCGGATTTTAGTTTTAGAACTTTGGATTCTAGGTCTTAGATGAGGGGCAAGATTGGGAGGGAAATATAATTTTTGTGAAATGATGTTAAGACACAAAAAGATGACACACATAATTTTATACTATCATGTTTTGAATTTTTTGACATTACATTTTTGACACACAAAAAAGCGTGTCATCAATTAATCAGATTTTTTAAACCATGACTATTTTTTTTGACATACCCTTTTAAGTGTCATAAATGAGTGTGTGTCATAAAATGCGTGTCAAGATAGGCACTTTTTCTAGTAGTGCACTTATAAAGATAAAACTAGTTATAAAGATGTTTGATATTTGTAAATATAACTAGGGTGTTCAACCGCGTGCGTGTTGCGGTGAGAACACTAACACATATTTAAGCGGTTTGATATTTTACCATCTAAATACACTTCGAAATGGATTATGCACAATCTAAGTACGTAAACAAAGTTCATTTATTAACCCTCATAGGTTATAAGTTTATACATAACTTCTCAAGTGCTATAGAACATAACTCCACTGTTCCTGCTTTATTTTGATAATAATACAAAGTGCAGGAACAAAATACCGAGCTAGATTGGTGGAAGACCGGAAGACTATCACGACATTAGTTTGTTCTTGCCATCCTTGTGTTGGACAGTGGCTTTAAGGTCTTTCCATCAACTCTGCCATCCAATTATGGTTTTAATATAATGAGCAATAATTGTAAGGAACCAAAAAACAGAATATGCACACACCTACATATGCCACGTGCTCTTTGCAGCTCAACATATGTTGAAATGATATAAGTCTATTTCTTTTCAAGCAGCTTCTATACTTAAGGTGGAAGTTTAGGCTGAAGTTCTAATGGATTTTTAATTTATGAGAATGTAAGTAAATACCCATGCACCCGTTGTACACACCTAATTAGCATTCTGTGCATTGAATCCAGATCTATGAAAACATTATATGTTATTATAGTTACTACGTACTCCACATCCATTAGAATATGCTAGAGGTAAGCACCAAAGCCCACCTCTGGCATTTATTTTCTAACCAAAATAACAATGTGAAGGCTGCGTGATTGCTAAAATGTCTAACACTTAAGTAGTTAGTAGTTACCTAAAATGCTTCCTACAAGCACAATATGTAACACTTCAACTCTCCAGCCAAAAGTTTATTAGAAAAACAGCATTGTTATGGAATCATGGAGTTCATATATCTTGTGTCAAGAGCTTTTACACCATTTATCCTACAAAATTCGAAGGTCCAGCATTTTCAACTTAATAAGGGCCAAGCCAATGTTGGATAGACTAATAATCTTATTGATGTATGGACCAGGCTTCATAACATCCGTATAACTTCACAAATGTATCCTTAATTTCTTTAATTATCATGTCCGATAAGAAGCACTTTTATAAAATATATACTCTAAATAGTGGAATAACATATAGGCATATAGCTCACACTGTTTCTTTATTCCATGTCTTCTTTTGAACTACACAATATACTACAGTTCTAATGGTTCGCTAAAACTATTTTACTTTTGCTGATGCTCACTCCCAATTGCTCTTACGGAGAACCCTTTCATAACACCCAATTAATATAGTACAATAATACCATCATCATCTAAAACCTCATGCGTCCTGTCTGCAATCGCCGGTAAAACCATCACCGTGACATGCCACTAATTTCTTCTTCTTCACCAGTCACAACAACTTTTGTTGCAAATTTAGTCGGACATCATCACGTTGTCACCATCATCGTTCCACTATCCCTGACGTCTTCTGATCTATGTCGTCTCCGTTAATCCAAGAAATGACATCGTCGCCATCATCTCCGACATAGTGTGTAACTGGAATGAGGAGCCCGACTGACAAAGAGAGAAATATCTACTATCTCGCTTGTGTTTCTCTCCCTCTCTGGATATTTCTCTCTACATTAATCAAATTGAAGAACAACCGGCATGTGTAGGTGAATGGAACAGGGAAAACAGGAACCGTTCCTAAGCCTCTTCATGAAATGTTATTACGGCGGGCCCCGGTCATCACGGTCATTACACCATCACATCATCACTCCCAATCCAATTGTGCCACCTAATTTCACCTCACTCAATAACATTTCATCACTAATTTTATGGGGCAGTCATCACACCCATAAAAAAAATTTTGATTGTTCCATCGTTGACGATGTAGAAGACGATGTAGAAGACGACCAAAATGTCCCCAGTTTCATCATAGAAAACAGAGATGGAGCTAAACAATCATATAACGAAAAATTGGAGGTAAGGATTATGATGGTGGTGAGTTAAATGTTCCCCTGGTTTAAAAAAAATATTTCCCGCCAAAAAAAATTGAGCTAAGAAGGATGATGGTGGTGAGCTGAGGAGGATGATGGTGACGACTGTAACATCATGTAATTTTCAACAATGTGTGTATATTTGTACTTACTATAATAGGAGAGTCGTAAGTGACATAAAAAAGCTGAATTGTCAACCATAGAGACCTTAAAAACCTAAGGTGTCAACCATAGAGATAGGCCACGATTCCCTGTATGACGTGAATAATAATGTCATCAATCAGTTTAAAATATTCAAGAAAATACGTGGGCCACTATCTTTTAGCACTGTTGAGCTCAACAACATCTGTTCGTTGGCCTCGATTGACGAACATCTGTTCAGGCCAATAATTGAGCTCTTTACTTAATAAGAAGATGTTGTCAATATTTGTTAGCAGATTTGAAGCTGCCTTAGTTTGAAATTTTAAGAGGGAAGTTTTAAATTAACATAGGGAATCGTGTTTCATTAATTATGCTGCAGGTATCTTCCTTTAGGGAAGTAGTTGGACAAAACGTATTCTTCACGGTATCATTGTTATTTCCCTATGGTGTATTTGGTTGGCGAGAAACGACAAGGTGTTTGGCGATAAGAAGACATCACAAGAATGGTTTTTGTTAATGTTAAACAAATGCCGTTTTTGTAGTTAAAGTATAGGTCCAAATATACGGATTTGTTGTCGGATAAATGGTTAAGGTTCCCTATGTATATGTTGTATGTGCCGGAAGTCCTCACTTTGTGGACTTTTGTTGGTGTTTTTTGAATGAAGTTGAAGTTAAAAAAAAAGGTATCTTCCTTTATAAGCATAACCACATAACAAATACAACTATTCTTTATATCAGTTTTGAAATTTGTATAAGTCTTTTGAAATTTAAATATTTAAATTTCGGATATGTTCGTGATCTGAATCCAGCTAAAGATATGCGGACGTATCTTTGACTGAATATTACGAAAATGGAATCAGATTTTTAAGATGGAGGTCATATTGATGGATGAGCAGGTAAAGTATATGTCATCGGATGTTTGTGATGTATTGTAAAATACATCTAATTCCAGTGTAAAGTTTGTATAGTTTTTGAGTCGTTTAGATAGTGTTTTCGTTAGTTTTAGGCTTGTACCGGTCTATTTTATTTATTATAGGTTTTTATATATTTTTATTAGCTTTGGGTCATTTTTAGTATTTATGTATTTATTTTTTATTTTTTTTATTTTGATAGGTGTTCGTGTGGACATTGGAGCGTAAACGAGCAACTTTGGTCCAGTCAAGAACACTCGAGTCAAAGGCACGGAGTTATAATATTGGATACTAGATTTATATCCCTGGAGTGTCCCGGGGTTGAGAAATCTAATATGAAATATCAATTTTAATAATGTATCTCCAATGTTAACGCCTAACCTTAAAATGTATAACTCTAATATTAAAACTTAACCTAAAACAATATACAACTCCAATGCTAACACATGTTGTAAATAGAATTCATATTTACTTGTTTGAACATAATTAATGACTTGCTTATGCATGATTAATGAATAACCTGAACACTTTGTGTTTTTTTTCCTATATAAACAAAACCCCACAAAAAATAGTCGTTTTTTCTCCGTTTTTTTATATAGCACTATGGTACCCGTTGGAAAGATAATAAAACATTCGTTAATTTGGTGTAATTTTTTTCTTCAAAAAATCTCATATATAAAAGATATTAACTTTTAAAAATTATAGGTGGAAACATGAGAGTGAAAAATCTAATTTTGTCTTTAAATTTTTTTACCATTGAATGCCACATCACCGAATATCAATTCTTTTATATATATTACTAGCTGATTATCCTGGGAGTGTCCCGAGGTTAAAAAATCTAATATGACTTAATAAAAAAGGATAAAAGAAGTAAACAGTCTCAACCACTTTTAATGCTAAAGAAAGTTGTTCTAATGTTTATACTACGAAAAGGGGCTCTCATGCTGCGTTCCCAACATATTAAAAAAAATCTCAACCCCTTTTAATGCTACGCATATCGTTATAGCACTTGAACATGGGCAATTCATATATGTAATAGTAGGTTTAAAACATATATACTATTATAACACGATTAGTACTTACCTATATATGATTAATAAATCACCTAAACACATGTGTTTTTTTTTCTGCATTAACAAAAACTCACTAAAAAATATTTTTTTCGTTTTTTGTATAGCTCTATGATGCTCGTTGGAAAGATAATAAAGCGATCGTTAATTTGGTGTAAATTTTTTTTTCAAAAGTTATTAACGTTTAAAAATTGTGAGTGGAAAATAAGGAAAAAATAAAGATAAAAATATTGATTAAAATATTTGAAATTTTAAAATAATAATTAACATTTAAAAATGTGAGAGGAAAATAAGGAAAAGATATTAATTAACATATTTGAAATTTTAAGATAATATAGATATAGATTTTATTTAAAAAAAAGAAAATAAAAATTTTAAAAATTTATCTTTATTTAAAATAATAAATTCAATACTATTACTTCAAAGTGACACATGGCACATTTAATGAGAGTTGAGACCTCCTTTGAATGTCACCTCATAAAAATTCAATTGTTTTATTATAAGTTATCTATACTATATATAAAGCATGAGAGATGGGTACCCACCAAATTTAAGAAAATACAACATTTGATGCTAATAGTACAACAACTTAATGAACCTAATAAATGGACAAAATAGTCTTTCTACATGGGTATTAAATTGATAAGTGAGTTGATAAATACAATTAAATTAATAAATACAATTAAAAGAAATTAGTGATCCTTTCGTGTATACAACCATCGTTGATAATCAATACAAGTTTTAAAATCCATAAATGTCTATCTAATACTTTAGCAACCCAAACAAACTTGTAACAGTTGAATTCCATATGCTCATAAGATTTAATACATTCATGCTCACCTATTGATTGATAAAGTTGATTCTCCATAATGCTTAAAAAGAATACTTGAGTTAGTTGATGTAGAAGGTGGCACTGTAAGTTACTTTTCATATATGGCAAGACCGAGTGGAATGGCATCTCATGTTTAATACTATATCATACTAAAGTTTTTTTTTTGTTTTTGTTTTTCTTTCCCTTGGTTTGTTGAGATTTGAGAAGGGTTATTTATGTTCTCAAATGAGTGTGTAATTAATTAATTATTATATGTGGTACTTTATGAAATGATGATATAAAAAGTACTAATGTATCCAAATGTATGAAGATTATTAGTTTTTCTATTCAAAAGTAATCAAGTTTTCAAAGTGTTCCATTAAAGTTATCATTTTTTTTAAAAGAACCACCAAACTTTTTTTTTAAAGAACCACAAAACTTTCATTATGTGTTTCACTATATGTCGTCCCGCCGCAACGCGCGAGCACCCCACTAGTAGATAATAATAATAATAATAAAAAAAAGCAAACGGGATTTTTGGTCCAAGTCACTAGTAAGGCCAATAGCCCATACCACTTTGGTAGGGCATACTTTTTTTAGGCCGCAAATATTATTAAAGGGGGGCACATCGACGGAACAAAGAAGGGGAGAAGAGGGGTAATTACTTTATTTTGTGGAAAGATAGTGGACACAGCAGGCACAAGAGATTATTTCTGGCAGCCATAGATCTCGACCACAACAGCATATTTTAGAAGGAGGTGCGGATTAAAGGGTGAAGCATAGGTGCGAGCACGGGTCAGTATTTATTATTTATCTATTCAAGCCCGTTGTGAACACCATGAATATGTTTAGTTTTTATTATTTTGATTTTATCATGACAATTATTGGCTAGATCATAGAACTACCTAGGCGATGATGAATACGCTTGTTTGATTTATTTTCTTTTGGTTTTGGAACTTTTGGTTGTGGGTGAATTTTAAAGTAAAAAACTCTTTATTTTCTAGTTTGATGTATATGCATATTTAGTTTTGTCTAAATAACTTTTATAAACTCCACTTGCATTTTTGTGAATGTCTTTCATGAATGAATGCGGGTTAGGTTGTGGACTGGGTGTTAGCAGCTACTTGATGGTTAATTCTGCAGGTTATCCATAGGAGTTGTAATTGTTAGTTAGATGATCTAAGTGTTCTACCAATTCTCAATAGCTGTAAGGTGCGAGATTGTTGGTCTGTCTAGAGTGTTAAATTGCTAGTTCTGGAGGCTTTGTAAGAAGATCTTCCTAATTTCCCTAGCATTCCTTGTAGGCTAAGTCTTATCAGAAATATTGTAGTTACCCCTTGCACTTTCGGGTGTATTGTGACTTTCGCGCTGTGAGGTAGACTGTCTAGCGGGTACTTTAAGATTCGAGTAGGTAAGCCTGTGAGGGTAACCTCTCAACCGGTGGTTTAACAGCACAACAATATTCTAGGGTTTCCTCTTGAGAAGGATCGAGGGTGTCTAGTTTATTCTTGATGTTTAGTATTTTAAGATCCCGGTTCCACACCAGTTCCATAGCCGTTAGAAGATTATCATTCATGTGTAGGATTCTAGCCTAGGTAGTGCCTTCCCATCACTTGATCCGAATTCTAGTTCCCAGTTTGTGTTTTCAATTATTTAAGTTTTATTTATTTATTTGCAATTAGTTTTTTAGAAAAACCCCCTTTAAACAACAACACATTATTAAGTCAGTTTTTAGATAGGTAATCGAGTCTAGTTTACGTTTTCTAGTAGAGTCTCGTGGGTTCGATACTCGGACTTACTTTAGCTGTACTGCACTGACCGGTACACTTGTCGGTTGTGTGGTTTAGGTTTAGAGAGTCTTAGTTTATAAATTTAAAACTTAGAGTGTCTAGTTTAGGTTAATTTAGGTAGTTTTATTTAAACCACTTTGAGCACATCAGTTTGTCTATATGAGAGTTTCTATGTTTGATCTTCATGTTTTGTTTATGGTTATTTTTAGGGTCATAAGATTCAAACCTCTATTAAGATATTGTTGTCTGTTGGTTTGTCTATTATTCTTTAATTTAATTAATTAATTAATAACAGTTATTGTGTTTAATTTTCATGTTTTGTTTATGGTTATTTTCAGGGTGATAAGATTCAAAATTCTATTAAGAAACTATTGTCTGTTGGCTTGTCAATTATTCTTTACTTTAATTAGTTAATAACAGTTGTTGTGTTTGATCTTCATGTTTTGTTTATGGTTATTTTCAGGGTGATAAGATTCAAGGCGCTATTAAGAAACTGTTGTCTTTTGGTTTCTCTATTATTCTTTAATTCAATTTAATTAATTAATTAATAACAGTTATTGTGTTTGATTTTCATGTTTTGTTTTTGGTTATTTTCACGGTGATAAGACTCAAGGCTCTATTAAGAAACTGTTGTCTATTGGTTTGTCTATTCTTCTTTAATTTAAAAAAATAATTGTTAGGACAAAGAGGATTGGTGAAGCCACTTTTGGAAACCTTAGTCTAATTCACTTCTGTCATTTTGGCTAAGTATAGAAGTACTGAAGAGAAGACAAGAAACTGCTGAAAAGAAGATATGAGAAGTGCTGAAGAAGAAACTTCATCAGAAGTTCTGAAGTCCAAACCAGACAAGTTCACTTCAGAAGTACTGAAGACAAACTACTCATCAGTAGTTTGTCATTCATCAGCACTTAGCATCAGATATTTTCCACCGCCTTTTGCATCAGTAGTTTATTGTTTATTATTACTTTTAGCTGTAATTGTTAGTTTCAATGTTGCAACTTGTGCAACTTGTTTCTGATGTTTCTGTACTTGCTTTATGGGCAAGATACATGTATGTAAACGTCTATAAATAGGAGGCTTCAACCTTCTATTTTAGACATTGATTTTAATAGAAAAATCCTTCAAACACTTTCACTGTTCTATTCCATTTCAGTATTTATTGTGAATCTGTCTAAGTATCTAATTCTCATTTACTGCTTAGATTCATAATAAATACTTGTCATTATTGGTTTCAATCATCAAGGGGGAGTAATAACTCCTCTTAACTATAAAAAGTGTTGCTTTAACTTATACATTCCGCTGTGCTTACAATCTGATATACAAGAGCTTGCTAAACACTTAAGTGTCAAAGATAGCAAGTTCTTACTTAAACAAAGAGCATACTGATCCAACAATTGGTATCAGAGCATTGGTTTATCTAATCACATATCAATCTAACAAATTGAGAATCAGACACAAAGCTCTTATTGATACTCAATAAAAGATCAAAAGTTCACTTTTTATCAAACATCCATCACTTAAAAGAGTCATCTGACAAATCAATACTCTTTAAAATGGATCCACATAATACTGGTTCTGCTACTAAACCTGCCATGCTTGTAAGAAATGAATACAACATATGGCAAAAGAGAATGGCACATACCTTGTCACAAACCAACACAGGTTGTTGGAGATCTGTGATATATGGTCCTCACAAACCAGTAAACATAAATCTTGAAACTAAAGTTGAGGTTCCTAAAGAACCAAAAGACTATACAGATGATGATTTCCTAAAACTTGAGCTAGATGCAAAAGCATTCTCTATGTTGGCAATGGCTCTCCCAAATGAGATATACTCTGGCCTTTTACATTGTGAAAGTGCCAAAGAACTCTGGGATTGTCTTAAAGAACAGTTTGGAGGAACTGAAGAGGTGATTGCCAACACCAGAGAGATTTTAGCTCAACAATATGAGACATTTGCTCACATTAATGGGGAAACTTTAACTCAACAATTTGAAAGATTCTCCTCATTAATATCTGAGCTAAAGTTAAATGGTCAGACCTATACAACAGTATCTATGCTACATAGATTTTTAAGGTCTTTACCAGACAAATGGGAAACATACTCCATTGTTTTAAGATCCTCACCAGATTTTAGCTCCCTCTCTCTTACAAAACTCCATGGGAGATTACTTACTTTTGAGAGAGAAATTGATCAAAAGAAGAAATTGCAATCATCTGGTAAAACTGCTGATGACTACCTACCAGGTAGTACAACACTTTTGGGACAAGACTCACCAACTTGTTCCTATGGATCTTATGACAACATTGACATAACAACTGGGATCTCATCAGAAAGATCTTTCCCAGGTTATGACAATGATGACCAAAGTCAAACTGCTGATAATCTATGTTTTATCATGGATGATTTGAAAAACTTTAGCAGTGATGACTTAGAAGAAATGGACATTTTACACCAACTGGCCATGCTAAGCATTAAAACTAATAAGTTTTATAAAAGGTCAGGAAGGAAATTTCCAGGATTGACCAGTAATACAAAAATTGGTTTTGACAAATCTAAACTGAGATGTCACAAGTGTCAGAAGTTGGGACACTTTGCTAGAGAGTGTAGAAACTCTAGCTTTAACCAATCACAATCTGAAAATAACTTTAACCCCAATTATAATAGGAATAATGGAACTCAAGGGAGTGCTCATTTTGTACAGGCACAAGCTCCTCAACAGCAATACATGCCGCAAGTACAATATGTTCAAATGCCTGCTCAACAGATGCAGAGCCAACAATCAATCCCTCCCTTTCCAGCTGCTCAACATCCTCCACAGCCTCAACAACCCTCTCAACAAAGTCTTTTCACCTCAGGGTATGTTGACTGGAGCAGTCTCCCTTTTGACACCACAGAGTGCAATCCTGATGCAGACAACAAGGTGTTTGACATCAACTGGGGAGAACCAGACAATGGCAGAAAGAACTTTGCCTTAATGGCATTTGAAGGCTGTACTTCAAAATCTGCATTGTCACAGGTATCAAAAGAATCTTTGACAAAACTTTGCTCAAATTCTTGCAAAGAAACTTTTGCTCTCATAAGAGAGACAAATGTGCACTTACAAGGAAAAGCCAATGATTTAGAAAGAAAATACACTCAGATGAAGTGTGATTTAGAGAGAAAACTTACTGCTAAAACAAAAGAAGCCTCTAAATTAACTAACTCAGCTATTGAAACCCAAGCACAAATTAAAATGATGATAGAAGATCTTGGGAATGTCAGAAAAGAGTTTGCTGACACCAAGATCAGTTGTGAAAAATAGGTGGATTCTTGTAAGGGGTACCAACTATTGCTAAACAAACAGAGTGCTTCAAATGTTAAGTTTGGCATAGGGTACCATCATGTTGAAACACCAACAGATTTCTCTCCCAAAACTACTGAAGATGGGAGAAAAATTGTTTCAAATGAAACTTCTGAAGGGAAAGACTGCACATCTTTCCATGAAAACTTTCTAAACAGAAATCCTGGTATTTTCAAAGAAAGTAATTCAGAAGTATTAACAAAATCTGACAACAAGCCATCAGTAGTTTCATCTACATCAGGAGTTGAGACCCTGAAACTACTGATGAGCAAAATCTTTACACTAATGTCAGAAATTTGCCTTTAGATCAAAAACAAAAGGCAAAAGAGTGTGAAATTTGTGGTCTGTTCAACCACAAAACAGAGTTTTGTAGATACAGAAAAGGAATTCAGTTCAATCATAAAATTAAACAACAGGTTGTGGGAAATCAAATCAGAAATGATTATGAAAGAACCTTTAAACCCAAGAAACAACAACCTGAAAACACCTTTTCTCAGAAAAAGATAAAATCTCAACTAAAATCTTTTTCTCAAAACTCTTTGTCAGTAGTTAGACCTGAATCATCAGCAGTTTCACAAACTGCTGAGATTCAAAAACTAATGAACTTGGTACAACTACTGATGACCAAGGTTGATGGTGGTCCTGAAAAGGATACCACCATGGTTCTTAATGAAAAATCCATTGCCAAAAAGACATGGATTTCTCAATCTGGTCAAGAACAAACTGTAACTGTTCTCAAGAGCAAACCCAAAGCCAAACAGGCTTGGGTTCCTAAATCTAACTAATTTGTTATTGTGTGCAGAGAGTTTCCAGGGGCTTAAACAGCATATGGTATGTTGATAGTGGGGGCTCTATGCACATGACTGGATGCAGATACCTGATAAACAATTTTATCAGCCAAAGAGAAGGATCTGTATCCTTTGGGAACAATGCTAAGGGATATGTGCTAGGACATGGCAATGTCTCCTCTGGCAAAATACAGTTTGACAAGGTCAATCTGGTTGAAAACCTTGAATACAACTTGCTGAGTGTGTCACAAATGTGTGATAAAGGATATTCTTCCTTTTTCACAAAGACAGCATGCAAGATCATCTCACCAGAAGGCCAGAAGTTGATAGAGAAGATCATTGAAGATCATACTTTGTTGATTGCCAAAAGATGTGGCAATGTCTATGCAGTGGACATTGAGAAAGACAAAGTATTGAACAACACTGCCTGTTTCTTCTCAAGGGCATCAACTTCAGAAATTGATCTCTGGCACAGGAGACTTGGCCATGTGAACTTTAAAACCATAAATAAAGTCACAAAAATGGGCTTGGTCAGAGGTCTACCTTTGAAAGTGTACCAGTGTCAAGAACACTGTGTATCCTGTTTAAAGGGAAAACAGCATAAGTCCTCCTATAAGTCTATTGAAGAATCAAAAACAACTGCATGTCTTCAACTACTCCATATGGACTTATTTGGACCTGTCAAGATTATGAGCCTTGGTAAGAAGAAGTACTGCTTAGTCATCATTGATGACTACTCAAGATTCACATGGGTATTCTTCTTATTCTCCAAGGATGAGGCTGCTGAAATCATCAAGTTCTTCATTCTACAAGTGGAGAAACAATATTCTCTACCTGTCAAAACCATTAGAAGTGATAATGGGACAGAGTTCAGGAACAAAACTCTGGATGATGTCTGTTTGTCTAAAGGGATTATTAGACAATACAGTGTTCCCAGAACTCCTGAACAAAATGGTGTAGTAGAAAGGAAGAACAGAACCTTAATAGAGGGAGCAAGAACAATGTTAGCTGATTCTGGACTGCCCTTGTACTTTTGGGCAGAAGCAGTTAACACATCATGTTATGTTCAGAATAGAGTTCTTGTGGTCAAGAGACATTTCAAGACTGCTTATGAAGTTCTTCATGGCATGAAGCCCCTTATCTCCTTTTTCAGGGCTTTTGGGTGTCAATGTTTCATCTTGAACATCAAGGAATCTATTTCAAAGTTTGCTGCCAAAGTTGACTCAGGTTACTTTCTTGGTTACTCTTCAACTAGAAAAGCCTACAAAGTTTTTAAATCTCACACCAGGATAGTAGAAGAAACATTGAATGTCAAGTTCAATGAGTCAAAACACACTCTTATTACACCACATCCTGCTGAACTTTTTGACCTTGACAACTTCCATTTTGGACCTGAGAAGGCTGTTACTTCATCAAAACCTACTTATTATGGTGACAAAAGGTTTGATGATGAGGATCCCACACCATGGACTCCTCAAACAGTTATCAAGTCAACTTCAAAATCATCAGAAGTTCCCCAAACTTCTGATCAAACAAGTACTGAGGAACAAACTCAAACTTCTGGTTCAGTAGATCCAACTACTGAAGATCAAGAAACATCTGAACCAGATATTATAGACCTCAGTAGTTTGTTTGAAGAACATGAGCCACCTACACCTATCAGTGGTTTACAACAACTGATTGAACACAGAGATCATCCACTTGATCAAATCATGGGTGATATAGCTTCAGGTGTTCTTACCAGAAACCAGCTCTCCAACTTTTGCATATTTTCAGCCTTTATCTCACAGTTGGAACCAAAGAAGTACCAGGAAGCCCTCAAAGACAATAATTGGGTGCAAGCTATGCAAGATGAACTGCTTCAGTTCAACAAGCAACAGGTCTGGGAAATCTGTCCCTTACCTCCAAACAAGCAACCAATTGGCACAAGATGGGTTTTCAGGAACAAACAAGATGAAGCTGGTATGATAATCAAGAACAAGGCAAGACTGGTAGTTCAAGGGTACTCTCAAGAAGAGGGAATTGACTATGATGAAACCTTTGCTCCAGTTGCAAGGCTTGAGGCCATCAGGTTATTTCTGGCCTATGCCATTTCCAACAAAATTAAAGTTTATCAAATGGATGTAAAGAGTGCATTTTTGTATGGAAAGATAAAAGAGGAGGTGTATGTCTGTCAGCCACCTGGGTTTGAGGATCCTTCTCATCCTGAGTGGGTGTACAGACTGGACAAAGCTCTTTATGGGCTTAAACAGGCTCCAAGAGCCTGGTATGATACACTCTCCACCTTTTTACTCAAAAATAGCTTTACAAGAGGTGCCATTGATAAAACTCTTTTCATTAAACATGTTGGAAATCATGTCCTACTTGTTCAAATTTATGTTGATGATATCATTTTTGGTTCAACAAACACAAAACTGTGTGATGATTTTAAGAAACTCATGCAATCAAAATTTGAGATGAGTACCATGGGAGAACTGCAGTACTTTCTGGGACTACAGATCAAGCAACAAACAAATGGAACTTTTATACATCAATCAAAATATGTTAAAGAATTATTAAACAAATTTTCTTTAAAAGACTGTAAATCATGTTCCACTCCCATGACACCAATCACACAAGTTGAACCTGATGATCAAGGAAAACAGGTTGATCAAACCATGTACAGATGCATGATAGGTTCCCTTTTATATCTAACTGCTTCTAGACCAGATATTATGTTTTCAACATGTGTCTGTGCTAGATATCAATCAGCACCAAGGGAATCACACCTTATAGCAGTCAAAAGAATTTTCAGATATCTGAAAGGAACTCCAACACTTGGAATTTGGTATCCTGCTTCAAGCAATACCAAGTTATCAGCTTTTTCAGATAGTGACTATGCAGGGTGTAAGATGACAAGAAAGTCAACATCTGGTGGTTGTCAATTATTGGGTAACTTTCTAGTGTCATGGCAATCAAAGAAGGAAACATCTGTTGCAACTTCAACTACTGAAGCTGAATACATTGCAGCTGCAAGTTGTACATCACAGATACAATGGCTCCAATATCAACTTCTTGATTATGGAATCAAAGAAACCAAGACACCTTTGTTAGTAGACAGCAAATCTGCCATTAGCATTATTCAAAATCCGGTGCAGTTCTCAAAAACCAAACATATTGAGATCAGATACCATTTCATAAGAGATTGCTATGAAAAAGGCAAGATTGAGGTGAAGCATGTAGCAACAGCTAATCAAATAGCTGACATCTTCACAAAACCCCTTGACACATCAACATTTCAGAAGTTAGTATCCATGCTTGGGATGCTAAATTTGTAAGTGTTTATTTTATTATTCTGCACATATTTTTTATTTTTCACTTACAAAAGGACAAAAAGTCTGAAACAAAACTTCTGAAAAGAGAGAAACTACTGATGAACAAAACATCAGTATGGGGATAATTTCTGAAAAGTGTATAACTTCTGATAAAATAACCTTCAGAAGTTATGAATAAAAGTATTTATAAAACATTTCTCATCAGCTTTTAAAACTACTGAAGAGGAAATGGGAACTACTGATGAAATAATTCTTCATCAGCAGTTTAGTCAAAAAGGGCAAATCTGACTTTTCCCATCATCAGAGGTTTTGACCTAGTCGGTTTAAAACTTCTGATAAAAATTTTTTTTAACCGAGGCGGCTTAAACTTCTAATAAAGAAGATTCAAGCGGTTAAAAACTTCTGATAAATATCTTTTTTCAACACTTATCCTTTAAAACTCAAAAATTCCCTCATTCTCTCTCAAAAACTCTCTCAAAAACCTAAACCTGCAAATCAACTGTTCGATCAAAAACCACATGGCTCTCGTTCTAAAACAGGGACACAATCAAAGGGCCTTTCTTGAAAAACAAGAAGGCTGGTCCCAATACGATGAGATCATTGATCTTGTCGTAAAATCCCAATATTTTACTGCTCTCACAATCGACCCACCAATTCATACTGAAACTCTAAATGAGTTCTGGGCTAATGCTGAGACGGTGACGGCTGATGATCAAATTATTTCCCTCAACTCAAGAATAAAAGGGAAACCACTGACCATCACACCGGCCACACTGGCAACAAGACTGGGCCTGAATGATGTAACTGCCCCTGATCATGTTGCTAACTCTGATATTCACCTAACCATGACAGAGTGTGGTTATCAAGGTACTCTCTCCCATGCTACTATCTTCAAAAAATATTTTGAACCAAAATACAAGCTTTTGTTTCATTATATTATTATGTGTTTGAGTCCAAAGACAGGGTCTTATGACCAGATGCCCTCTACTTTTCAACCAATATTTCATTCCATAGTGAATGAAACCAAATTCATGGCATCAAAATTATTTTTCAATGAGTTGGTGTTACATCATAATAATACCAAGAAAAAGTTTTTGTTATACCCAAGGTTCATTATGCAATGCATAATAGGGGAACTGGGTAATGAGGTGCTTGTGGGAAAAGTTTCAACTTTAAATCCATTAACCTCACAAGCATACTCTAGGCATAACAAACCGGCTACCTGGCCAGAAGATGATCATGGAGAACAACAACAAGTCCCCCTGAAGCCCACATCTTCCAAACTCACACCACCAAAAGCCAAACAGCCCAAGCCAACAAAGACAAAAACCCACCAACCCAAAAGAAAAGCTGTTCAGGAGGTTGAGATGCCTAAACATGCTCATGAGCAATCTGCTCTTCAAATAGGTGAGACTGAAACACCCTCTCAGTCTCATCCATCTCAAACCCCACCAAGAGCACCCATAACAATCTTATTCAAAAGAAAAAGACTTAGAAAAACAATTGCAACTCACACTTCTTTTGAAACTGCTGACCAACCTATTTCACCTATTGCCCAAACTACTGAACCAACCCCTCAAATTTCTGAACCAGAGGCAATAGAGATTGCCAAACTTCTCTCTGGGCTAAAAGAGAAAGTCCCATCTGATTATGTCAGTCCCATACAACCACAACAAACAGGGGACATAACCACAGCATCAGACATGGATGTGGACATCACTAGCCCTAACCCAAGAGATGAGGGTGGACCAGAGTCTTTAAGCCCAATCTTAGAGACTCTTGGGGCATCTGAGGCTGCTACTACTCAGTTACCACCCAGTGGTGGATCTGAGGACAGAAGTAAAATAGCTAAGACCTCAGATGTGGCAACTACTGATGAAGGCTTAATGCCTGAAGTAGGAAATCCTCAGAACCAAGAACAAGAGGTTCATGAGAGAACTGAGTTGGGCTCAGCTCATGATTTAACTGAGACAGTCCTCAATGAGGACAATATCAGGGATTCAGATGATTCCATTAATTTGGATGATGTTTCAAAAACCAAAACTACTGAATTGACGGCACTTTATGAAGGTCCTGTTTCAGGGGTATCCAAGCTCAAGAAGCTAGTCACCCCTGAACAGGTTAAAGTCCACTCAATCCCTCAAACCCCTAGAGTGGCATCCTCTGTACAACATGAGGATCTCCCAAAAACACACCCTTCACATCAAATGCCTACCCAATTCCCTGGGCAAACAAGCATAGACTTGAACCAGCTATGCAGCCCAGAGGGTCCCCTGTACCACATGATGAACACTCTCATCAAGAATCACTTCCAAACATACACAGCTAACTTGGAGCTGTCAATCAAAAACCAATTTGGAGTGATCAAGACAAAGATGAATGATCTGTCCAACAAGATTGAATTCAACAGCAAACAGATTGCTCATCTTCAAGGTCAATTCTCCCAACCCTCAACCTCTAAACTTAATGAATCCAAAAAGGGAGAGAAAATTAGGGAACCTAAGGAGTCATTCGAAGCCAGGATAAGGGCAAGAGTGGCCATCCTTGAAAGAGATCAGAAGAATCAAGCCAGAAAAGAAAAACTGGCCAAACAGTTTGGTGTCTCTATTCAAGAGATAGAAGATGCTGAAAAATCTGATGAATCCCAAGGGCATAATGAAGAAACTTCTGATGGCCAAAGTTCTGATGAAGAATCAGAAAGTACTGAAGGCAATCCTTCAGTAGTTGACAAACCATCAGCAGTTGTCAACCCATCAGAGGTTAACACTTCCAAATCTCAAACTGCTGACACTTCCAGAACAACTGCTCCCATTCAACCAACATCTGCTCCTATCAGGCCTACTACAACAGTTACAACAATGACTGTGCTAAACCCTTCTCTAATCTCTCAATCAGCTGAATTACTAGAGAAGAGTTTAGTTGCAGCCCAGAAGAAGGCCAGAGAAGATCTGATCTGGAAAACTCTGGAAGAAAGGGATGATTTAGACCTAAGCCATGA
The DNA here is from genome assembly GCA_030844895.1 of Ambrosia x helenae. Lineage (NCBI taxonomy): Eukaryota > Viridiplantae > Streptophyta > Magnoliopsida > Asterales > Asteraceae > Ambrosia > Ambrosia x helenae. The sequence continues at coordinate 84,012,263 of CM061230.1, read as the reverse complement.
AGAAAAACTTCAGGCCTATGAAGCTGAACTACAAAGGCAGGCTAGCCTTGATGAAGTTGCTGAACAAGACAAAAGACAACAACTGATGTCTTACATCACAAAGAACAGTAAGACTAAAGCCTATACACTCAAGGGACTCTCTATGCAAGAGCTAACAAGAAGGGCACAACTCATTGCAGACAAACTGGCCACAAGTAAAGAAGGAAAGGCCAAGAGAGCCCAGATGATAGATGAATTAGTAGCAGATGGCTATGGTTCAAAAGCCTCAGTATCTAGATGGAAAGAAGAAAGACTGATGGATACTTATCGAAAATACAAGGCTGCCAAGGCTGCAAATCCAGAGAAGTTTCAAACTGCTGATCCTTCAAGATCAGTAGTTAGAACTTCTGGTATATCAACAAGAAGGCCTGCTACTCAAAGAAAGAAAGCAGAGGACAATGTCAAAACTGATTTCAAAATGGTACTACTTGAAGGAAGTTCAGTAGTTCATTCAGATTTTGACATTGAGGAGAAACCTCTGTTAACACAATTCAGGGATCCTTCCACTTTTGCCTACCAAATCCAAAAGACCATCAAAGAAAAGATGCATACCAAGGTAGTGACTGAACACCATCTCCCAACTATTCAGATGCCTGATATGCAACAACAACAACAAGGAAGAGACTCCCACCTGAGGTTAACTGAAACAGAAAGCATCCAACACTCAGGATCATCAACCCAAGGGACAAGTCTGGTTCCCTATACCTCTGACTTTAACAAGTCAAAGGTACCTATCATCAGATGGTCATTTACTGATAACAACTCAGTATTATTGACAAGAAGAGACCTTTCAAGCAGGGCTTACAAGAAGATCAGTGATCTAAAGAAACTGTCAACACAAGACCTGCTCACAATTCAACATCTGGAACCACAGAGAGGATCTCTATCTGATGGACAGTTAAACCAGCTCAAGAACACCATGTACAAAGAGATATGGAAGATTGTTCAAGACAGAAGAAGATCATAAGGAATTAGTAAGGTTTTGGGTTCATCAATCCAGGGGGAGATTGTTAGGACAAAGAGGATTGGTGAAGCCACTTTTGGAAACCTTAGTCTAATTCACTTCTGTCATTTTGGCTAAGTATAGAAGTACTGAAGAGAAGACAAGAAACTGCTGAAAAGAAGATATGAGAAGTGCTGAAGAAGAAACTTCATCAGAAGTTCTGAAGTCCAAACCAGACAAGTTCACTTCAGAAGTACTGAAGACAAACTACTCATCAGTAGTTTGTCATTCATCAGCACTAAGCATCAGATATTTTCCACCGCCTTTTGCATCAGTAGTTTATTGTTTATTATTACTTTTAGCTGTAATTGTTAGTTTCAATGTTGCAACTTGTGCAACTTGTTTCTGATGTTTCTGTACTTGCTTTATGGGCAAGATACATGTATGTAAACGTCTATAAATAGGAGGCTTCAACCTTCTATTTTAGACATTGATTTTAATAGAAAAATCCTTCAAACACTTTCACTGTTCTATTCCATTTCAGTATTTATTGTGAATCTGTCTAAGTATCTAATTCTCATTTACTGCTTAGATTCATAATAAATACTTGTCATTATTAGTTTCAATCATCAAGGGGGAGTAATAACTCCTCTTAAGTATAAAAAGTGTTGCTTTAACTTATACATTCCGCTGTGCTTACAATCTGATATACAAGAGCTTGCTAAACACTTAAGTGTCAAAGATAGCAAGTTCTTACTTAAACAAAGAGCATACTGATCCAACAATAATTAATTAATAACAGTTGTTGTGTTTGAACTTCATGTTTTGTTTATGATTATTTTCACAGTGATAAGATTCAAGGCTCAATTAAGAAACTGTTGGCTTTTGGTTTGTCTATTATTCTATAATTAATAATTTACAATTTACTTTCTTATTGGTTCTTTAAAGTTAACAGATTTTTTATTGAGTTGTATTTTTTTATTTTTCTAGATGTTGCTATGACACCCGACATGTTCAGCTTAACATTTTGCAAAACATATATGTCTACCTTAGCGAAAAACATTTATTAACGTACTTAACTGGGTCAGTTGAGTCGGGTCACGTTACGTATTGTTTAGGGTTCAATGATCTGGAGGATCATTAGGGGTTGTTTTGTGTACACACTAGTCTTGAGTCTCGTTGTTGGTGAAATTACATAAATTGAATTGAGTGTAATGCATAGATTGATACATACATGTGATATAATGTGCAAATACGTGTGTTTTAACGGTGTAAACATGATGGTACATGATTTTATATGCTTAACATATGTTAGGATTGCATATTCATGTGTTAGGATGTGTTAAAACGCGTTTAAACGACAAAACTGGAAAATCTGGAAAACATGTATACTGGTTCGACCTTAAGGGGGGTCGAACCAAGGTAATGACTATTTGACAATCCCATTCGACCTGCATGAAACCCCATTCGACCCTTGCAAGGGTCGAACCAGCTGTATGTATAAATACCATACTTTGCAATTTTTCATCATTTCACAAACACTCTCTCTCGACTTTAATCACTGGGGAAGGAGTTTTTGACCTTGTTTTTTCATAATCTAACCTACAAACAACTTCCATATCATAAACAAGAGAAGATCTAAGGCGTGTTCTTGATCTAAAACCATTTTTAAGCATTTTTTATTCGTTTTTATTAAACCCCAAAGGTCCAGATCTGTTCTAAGGTGGTTTTCATGATTAAAAACCTTTCAAACATCTTTCTAAACAAAACCCTATCATTAAACATGAGTTTTCATACAAATAAACATGTGTTAATGGTGTTTTTTGTTGTGTTATGTGTTGTTTAATGATTAAATGTTTTTAGATGATAGAATCATGTTCTAGGGCTGCTATTAGTAATGGTTTATGATTGTCTTAGGTTACAATTGGATGGATGATGATGTTTGGTCTATTTTGGGAATTTTTGTTAGATCTAGGGTTTGATGCATGTTGTTAATGGTAATAAAACGATTGGGGGTTTTTCATATACACATTAAACTGAGCATTTTGAGATGATTATGAAAGGATTTCAACAAGTTTCCAAATTAGGTAAAGTTTACATGCATGATGTGACATTTCGATAATTTTACCATTTTGGGGTAAAATTAGTTAGGTTTTGTAGGGATATGTTATTCATGTTGGACTGCTATGATTCATGATGTTTCGTGATGTTTTCGGACTGTTTAGATGCGATTTGATGCGTTTTAGAGTGTTTACAGCAGACAGGGTCAAACCAGAGACTCATTCGACCAGTCGTGAGGTCGAATGAAGCCTATGGGGGTCGAACAATACTTAAACAGGTCGAATGAACTTTAATTTGGTCGAACGGACATGATTTAGGTCGAATTAACATGTGTTAGAGTCGAATTAACATGTGTTAGGGTCGAATGAACATGTGATAGGTTGGAGGAACTTGTGTATAGGTCGAAGGAGCCTTGTGGAGGTCGAACCAAGGTTTATGTGGGTCGAATAGACCTCCAGGAAAGCTGATTCGACCCTATACCTTCGTTTGTGCGATTCTTGATGCAAACTAAGTGTTTTATGCTTGAACCTTATGTGTAATCTATGTGTACTTGATTAGTTTATGTAATGGGTCACCAACGATATGTCGGGTCAGTCTGGTGTGTCGGTTAAACAGCTAAACATGTTTTTGAACATACTTGGTCACGATCTGGACAATTGGGGACTAGATAACCATATGGTTATTAGTCAAAACACTTATACGAACTTTTGTGATAGATTCCCGGTAATAGAAACTACTAGGAACTGTTGGTAACACTTTTATTTGGAAGAAGCAATCTAAGGTGAGTTTCACAGCCCCACTTTTTACTAGCTTTACTTTTGGGGGAGAAAACATGCGCTGAACTTATGTTTTGGAACTTGTGTCATACTATGGGTTACTTTTTGGTTACTATACGATCTTTGGAAGTCCCGGGGAAAATCATGAATGTGCGGGTTTGCACACGGGGGAAATGTGGATAGATCTATTGGGCGTGACCTGCTCCACTCGTCGACTGGAGGTCGGATGGGTGCATGTTGTCTCGACTTATGCTAAACTTGCTAAACATTATTCGGGTGGCTTAAACATGTACTAAACTTGTTAAACGTGTCCAGTAATGGTTTTCAATCGTAGTAGTAACAAAACTTACGCCTAGCTAGTGTACTTTTGGCTTACACATGACATAGTATTGACATACTTGAACTTAGTACACTTTGGTAACATTTGGTAACACTTGGTAACGTTTTATGAAAACCTATGAACTCACCAGCATTATATGTTGACACCTTTTTGGCATGTTTTTCTCAGGTCGCTAAGGTAGCATCACGTGGACTAGGCGCACGGATCTTGCATGGCGTCTAGGGCTTTTAGTTCATGTTTTTGAATAAATCATTTTGAGACTAGGTTGTCTTTTGGGAATGTAAACTTGATTATGCTTCCGCTATGGTTTTGAGTTATTAAAGTTTTATGTTTTGGGTCTACGTATCTTTCATATAGTTATTGTTTATTGTGATCGTTGACTTGGATCCTGGTTTGTCACGCACCTCGCGGTAAAACCCTACATGTAGAATTTGAGGGTGACAATTGCTGGAAGTGTGATTTGTTGTGGATGTGTTTGGACGACTTCCAAAAGAAATCAGATTTATGAATTTTGATATTCAAGACTTAGAGTAAGGATTCGTTTATATTTCTATAGTTTTTTTGTGTAAAAGTATTGCTTAAACTTTCAACACACCTGACAGTTGATAGAATTGAATGCAATCATTGTTAAAATTGCAAACTTAATGATAACATGGTACAGTAAATGGTGTAATAATGTAGAGTATAAAACTTTTGTATATCTTTTACATCTATGGTTGTATTTTTTCATACAGAGGTAAGATATTGTGATGTACAATGTGGAATGAATATGTAGAACAAGATTTAATTAGTTGCTTATCTATCAGTTTATCCATTATATCAATAATTCATAGTTGAAGACTAGAAGAAATATGTTGATGCGCTTAGCGAGATTGAGAAGGTTTTAATATTTTATACATAGCTTGGATATTTGATAAGTTTAATAAAGTTTTTCTTTTCTATAAAAAATAGATGTTTTATATATATTGTGTTTGCAGCCAATGTCCTGCGTTGTGGTTGTTTTGTTATTTTGTGAGCAATCCTCTACGTTCAAAAGAATCAAGAAGAAGTCATCTAGGTTTAAAAGTTAGGAGCTTGCCGTTAACATTTGTTGAGAAAGTTTAGTGTAAGACAATTATCTTTGAGACTTTCTTATTAGGTGTGTGTAGCCTTTCCAGTGATAAGTTTTTGTCAAATCTTGAGAGTGAAAATGTATGTTAGTAGTGTTTTCACATACTGCTTTAACAATTTTCTATTGGTAGTTAATCTTAAGTTGTAATGGCTTTTAGCAACATCTGTTATGAAATACCTATTAGAAAACATCTGTTATACAATATCTGTTGGTGCAAACTTGCTTTTAGTTCACATATTTTATGCTTTGTACAACAGATTTTTGATCAGAGAAGACCTTTCAAGTATTTTAGTGAATATCTGTTATTCAACAGATGTTGTAGAAATATATATTGGACTCTTGGAGACCATTTAAAAGAGATAGTATTGAACAGATGTTGTAGTTACAGAGGTTGCCATTCAGCAGACTTTATAGCAACAGACCATATTGAAAACAGTCTGTTGTAGCAACAGACTTTGGATGAGAAAATAGCTTTGAAGTTATTTTGGTCAATATCTATTATACAACACATGTTGGAACAGTTAATGATGTTCTCCTTATCTTCATCTATTCTAACATCTGTTGTAACACTTGACGATGTTCTTTAATATTCATCTGTTCTAACATGTGTTATTCCACATCTGTTCTAGAAACAGACTTTGGACTCTAAGAGACCTTTTAACTGGGTAGCATTGAACAGATTTTGTAGTTACGGAGTTTTTACAATAGTATACCTTATAACAATAGACCATATTGAAGTACAGTTTGGGAATTGAGCAGATGTATGATGCTACACATTTCAAACTTACATTTTATGAATAATTGATTTAATTTGGCTCTTAAACAAAACACTTGCATCATATTTTCATTAATTAACTAAAAGTTGTGAATTAAAGTCATCACTTAACAACCATTGTTAAATTAACACCTAAAAAACAGAGACACCACCAAAAAGATCAACCACCATTCCACTAACCAGGCACCACCAAAAAGATCAAACTCCAAAGTCAGTTTCATCCTCTAACTCAACCGTCAAGTATGCAACCTTTGTGTCATCATCATCTTCATTTGAGGTAGCATTATCTGGATCTTCATGTGCATCCATGCCTTCCCATAGATCTACTTGAGCCTTCACCATCTTCTCAAGTTTGACACTAAAGTCTGCTTTAGTTGGCTTCTTCAGTGCTTTTTCATATAACTTTCTTAGAAAATCTATATCCTTTCAGAAACAGATCTGTTGAGGTTTGTAGTATTCTGTTTGGCTACCATCAAATGTAATCTTCACCTCAAACTCCTCTTTCAGAAACTCCCAAGAAGTCACATCCCGAAGTTCATAGTTTTTAAAGATCTTCTTAAGTTTATTTGTTAGCCTTCATGTTTCATTAGTTTCCCAACTAGGATGACTACCATGTATTAACATTTTTTTAAAAACTTCTTTTGAAGAGTTCACAATTACACCTTTAGGGGATCTGTAAATACCATTCTTGTTGTCACTCATCATTAGGTAGAATCTCTTCTTCTCAAACCACCATATGGATAATGTTCGGTTGTCTGCCATTTTTTCCTAGTTGAGTTTTGGGATTGAGAATTCAGTGAGAAAGAGAATTATGAATAAGAAAGATATGTGCCTAGATGTGTTATAGTGTTGTTTGTTTTATAGGAGGGTTGTGGGGGAGTGGTGTGGGAAGTTAAGGCAATGTGGATGGTTTTCAGATCACTGTCAGTTTTTAGAAGATATTTAATTTAATCGAGACGATTTGGTTGCGGTTTTTCAAGACATGTATTTTCAATTTTGTTGACATGCTATGATTGAAGTTTTTCATATTTAATCTATCGTTAATGTATTACTTTTTTACTAGTGGGAATGCCCGCGCGTTGCCGTAGGTTCTACTTATCTTTTTCTGACGCACATTACGTGGTCGGTTTCACGTATTTCCTATGTTACAAAAGTTATATTTTAGGAGGAGAGGATAACAAATGTCATATCCTTGCATTTGACTTGAGAAGTTGATGAAATAAAACGTTTTTGACTACAAATCTCAGCTCCAACCACACATATGCAAGACCTTCAAGACTCTAACTTCTAAGTGGCATACTAATCATTTACACCTAGCTTTTCCAACTCTAAGAATGATCAACCCTTTGATATGAACATAACCATTTGTCCATGTGCATCGTTCTTCTTAAACCGAATACCACCCTTTACCTGAAGTCATAACGTAATCTGTGGTCAAAACATTAGGTCGACTTTAATATAAATATGTAATCATACTCGAGTTTACATAGCATCTGGTTTAACCTCGGAACCCATTTAAAACTCGCCAACTCATTTACAACTTGATAAGTCCACCGTTAGATAAATGAATTGTAAAGTTCTTAGATTAGGGTTGGTGTTTAAGACACCAGTAATAATATGGGCAATGATCCGGTGTAACGCCCAACTATTTTTTTAAAAAAATAAATAAATAAATAAATAGATTATATATTGTATTGGCGTAACACTTTTTAATTCGTACCTCGTTAGCAAATGATAAGTTCTTACATGATATTTACTTATAAACATATATATTGTCGTTATAATAATTAGAAACAATAATGACTCGTGGCAAACAAACATACTAGATAACTGACATTTAGACGACGTTTTTCGTTCAAACGTACATATATAAATATTTTAATATATTGTCTAAACACTTGTTTTAAATCGACTTATATATAAATAAATTTCGCAAAATAACTATTTTAACTGTTAAGACTAGTTACATAATTAAACGAGTGTCGAGACATTTGACCGGTTCGTATACGCGGTATATCCTTCCACCTAACCTAATACCCTACCTATATAATATCTCTATCTCCTTCTTCACCATTATCCCTTACAAGCTCAAAAACCCTAGCCCCAACCCTTTATCCCTTCCTTTCTCCCTAGATAAGATGCAGCCAAGCAAACCATCACCACCAAGCCTACTGTACACTGCTCCTTCCTCCTCTCTCTTGCTCAAGCATAAATGCCGCCACCCCATGGTGGTTCACGGCGGCTCCTCCCTGCTGCACAAACCCACATCACTAAAGCCCTATCTATGCTTCAATCACACCGTAAACAACAAAACCCCCTTTTAATCTTCAAGCTTCCATACCTGTCCTCTTCATAACCAGCGATTGGTCAGGGATTACCCCAGTGGCATCATTAAACCACGACAGCAAGGGGGTGGCTCTGCACGTGAACCGGAGGTGGGGTTTCGTTTGATCCGATGCCGGGTGCTGGGTTGGGTAAGCAACGACGAAGGTTCAGCGTCCTTGGTCTCGTGGTTGTCGAATCTCAGTTACATCAGCAAGTCGGGTTCTCGGTCAACAAAAGTTGGTTCCATCTTGGTGCAGCGACAACAATGACAGGTCCGGGTAGTTCGATTTTGACTCAGATTATGGTGGTTCGAGTTGCAGGTTCCGACTAGATTGTACCAGGTTAGGTCCGATCAGTTTGGTTATGCCCTTTTCACTTCTTTTTTCCTTCTCGGGTCAACGCTGGTCATACAGACCAGATCTGTATCTTCTGTTTCAGGTTAGATGGTGTATTTGCAGGGGTAATGTTTGGTTTGGTGGTTGGAGTCGGGTCTTGTGACTGTTGTGTTCGATTGACGTTGTTGTCAAGGAGTGGTGGTGGTGACTGGCCGCAAATAAACAAGCAGCAACTACAGGGTTCATATCTTGTTCTTTCTTGTTCGGGTCAAGTCTGGCCAGCTTGTTTCTGGCCGAGCCATTCCAACCAAGTCAAGACCAGGTCAAGCCTGGTCAACTTTGGTCAAACCGATCAGATTCCTGTCAACACGAGCTACGCGACTCGGGAAGGTATAACGCATGCCACGACTTTAGTTTATTATTTTCGTGTATATTGTATATAAATATTTATTTTAAAAGTGTAAGCAAACCGAACCGAGTTGAAACAAAGACTATTTTTATTGTTAAACGAATTGAGTCGACTTATAACGAAAATAATTAATCTTGTTGTAACATCACGTTATTTTTACTTTTCATGTATTTTAAATTATATATTTAACAAATTTCAAGTTCGCCTTTAGTCGCTTCTTTTATGTTACCCCTACCAATTCTTGACGAGTCGTCAATATGATTTATCCTAATCAATTTAGACGTTTTAACAATAAACTCATTTAGTTAAGATCTTAATATATATTTATTTTATATACTTATTATAATAATAGTGTTAGTTTAAAAAAAACAAAAAGAAAAAGAACAAAAAAAACGTGATTTATCATGTCATTTTGACATTTACAACAACTAACAACAACAATAAATTTCCATTCTTTTATTATTATTATTATTATTATTATTATTATTATTATTATTATTATTTTCTTTTAAAGATATATATCCCACCTAATTCACCCCTAACCACCCTAATTAATTTATTAAATACCAAACCCCTTTACCCCAACTATAAATACACCACTCATACCCATTCTAACACTTGCTCATTTCTAAATCCTCTCTAAACCTCCCAATTCAACAAAGAAATCCCAAGAGTGGAAGTCCACTTCTAAGTGAGTTCTCTCATAAACTCCAACTTTATTCTTCTTTCTTCATTTCTTTTCTTTTTCTAACCCCTTGGAAAAACCTTTAGGATCTTCCCCATATTTATCCACAAAAGTGTGATAAGGGTAGAGCACCTAAAAGAGGTTCCAAAGGTGGTTGTTTTCTGAATTATACTATATAATAATATAAACATATACTTTCAAGTTTCTATCTTACTAGTTTATTATTAATCTTTGGAAGGTTTGTGGATATATCCCTACCTTACCAATGCTTGACTCTCATAACCATCCGAATCACCTCTATGGGGGTTTGTGTTTTGGTTCGCCTAAAAGGCTTGCTTGACTCTTATGACCATCCGAATCACCTTCATGGTGGTTTGTGTTTTGGTTCGCCTAAAAGGCTTGCATGACTCTCGTGAATCTATAATCTAAACTCGAACCTAAGACCCTTTATTCCCTAATTCTAGTTAACCAAGGCTAAGGAACTAACCTCCCAAGACTCGTCTTTGGAGCCTTACTAAACGCACCCAAAGGTGAGTCATACTTGTTCCCTTTTTACTCTTTATCACTTTTGGGGTGTAAACATGTATCATATGCAAAACACACTAATGCTTTCATAAACACACATGCTCAATCTATTAAACATACTTATATGCTACTTGCCATGCTTATGATTCTTAGATACTTAGACATAAATCATTAACTATTATTAGCCCACTTAACATGTATAGCGCTATAGGACTAGCACACCGCCCCCTTTATGGGTCATTGTTAAGATTTAAACGGCCTAACATGAATATGATATTTTATACATGTTGCAGGAAATGTTTGATGCAAGATATTCAAGAAATCTACTTAGGATTGGACTAGAAACTCACGCTAGTTTAAGTTCTATACTTTGATGTCGTATTTCTCTTTTCATGAAAACAATTTGTATTCTGTTATCTTTTTAGACGATAATTATGCTATGAATGAAATTTTATCTTTAAATCATATTGTCACGAATTCTAGTGTCATGAAGTCTTTGAACAATATATCACAAGTCTCACCTCGATGTTTCCGCTATCAGTTGGGGTGTGACAGATTGGTATCAGAGCCATGACTATAGAGAATTAGGAAAAATGCCATGTTTGACCTAGACTATAGTTAAGAACCTTTTTGACCATTTCTTTTTCATGCTTAATATACTCGTTCTCCCTATCTTGCTTCTACTTTATTCCTTTGGTCTTAAAAAAATTTACCTTACTATTTGGTGGATTATTCTACACTCGAAGACGCTCGTATATCACAAACGAAAGAAAATCACCGAAATAGGCGTGAAACCCTCACTTTGGTGTTAACTTTCAATCCGCGTAAATTCTTTGTGTTTTTAAAACTACGCCAAGATAGGAGTGATATCCTCATCTTGGTGGAAATTTCACAATTCTCGTTCTAGTGGACACTTACCGATCGAAGGTTAGAATTAATTTTCTTACCACGTTGGACAAAGTGTACAAACCACACTCAAAGAAACGACCTCGCTAAGATAGGAGTGAAATCCGCAACTTAGCGATTAGTTTCAATCCTTGATTATTTTTTTTAATCTCGCCAAAGTCTCAAATTTACTAATGACAAGGAACATGTAGTAACTGGAAGGGTGAATACCGTTAACCGAAAGTTTCGGCGAGAGTATTTCCACCTATTAGGCCAAAAGCATGTTTTCAAACTCAAAGGTAAATTCGAACCACTTTGGTTAGTCTTAGTTCCGTTCCGGAACACTCCAATGGCTTGCTTAAAACAAGTCCCTCATTTTATGTTAATATTATTTTCAATGATGTTTTCATGCTATGTTTTCACTACATATATTCGATTTAAATTTTTTTTTACTACTCACAAAGGCTCTCAAGACTCGCATCTCTAGTACTCTAACAATCTCTAAACAATACTAATAATCGCAAACCAACATAAATCAAAACTCCTTTATGTTAACTAAGTACACTATACTTGCTTATGCATACGTGTTATACTATTTCAACAATGTGAAACTTGCGTCCTATACGTGTAACTAGAACTTGCATACTAAGTCTATGAGAACAACTTGAACTTATGTAAATATATTTTTTTTATCCGAATTTGCACCAACTTTACCGACCTAGTGAAATTTTACTCACAAGCTTTCATTGTTAATCAACATTCTAATAACTCCTTGTCTAAATTCAAAAGTCACCTTGTTAAAAAAAAAAACGTTTATGAAAATTTTCTTATGTATGATTCTCGTAGATGTCCTCCCCGTCTCAACAAAATCGATCTCAACCAACTGGCGAGTCTTATTGCCCAAGAATTGATTAAGATTCTCCCTAACCTAGAGACACCAACAAACCCAATTCCAAACTTCGGCGATACCATCTAAGACAACACAAACCATGTAGACACTAAACCATCCACCCATACCCCTACCAGACAAACGAAAAAGGGTAACCAAAAATGCAAAACCCTCAAACGAAACCACACTTCGACAACTCCTGAGACTCCGGATTCCAACAAAAAGCAGTACCGTGGAACCTATCCGCTATGCAACCGTTGTAAATTCCACCATCTCACTTACTCACCATGACGCATATGCACCAACTGTGATGCATATGGTCATTTAGCCAAAACATGTCGCCACACCACTAAACCACGACCCGAACAACCTACTAGTACCACCTCATTCACTAAAGACAATGGATGGATATGCTCCGAGTGCAACGATCCGACCCATGGACGCAACCAGTACCCAAGACTTGCCATGGTGATCTACGATGCCGGAATACCCACTCACCACACTAAAGAAGATTGACTTTTCTTTTCTTAAAAAATAAATGAGAATTTCCTTATGTAATGTTTTCAAGAAATTGTTCGGATGTGAAATTTTTCTTTTTATGAAATACCATCGTTATCCTAGTTTACAATCATAATTTATCGGCAAAACTCAAACATTGCAAAACTCTTTTCTCCTCACGCACAATCATTTTCAAAATTTTTGAACAAAATTCTTTCTACTATTTATAAGGGGATGCCTATTCTTATATAAAATCCTCACTTTCAAACCACTAACAAATGTTTGCGTCAAGTCTTTATGACAAACAAGATTCTAAATGCTAAAAGTGTTTAAAAAAATTTCTTTTGTAAACAGGACTTGTGAGCAAAGACACGCTAAATCAAATAATCTACTTCTTTATAATCCCAAAACCTTTTCTCTTGAAATCGTATCACGAGTCAAAATATTCATCAACGCCAAACTAAAATAACTATTTTTCTCGCTTAATAAAATGGATTTTTCATAAATCAAACGACCATCTTCGATAAGACTTTTACACTAAATTTTCCTCACTTCAACTAAATATGTTTTTCTTTAACATCCAACGGATTAAATTCTTCTACCATCAAACTTGACCCTTAGCCTCAAAAAGCTAAAATTGCTCGCGTACCCATAAAACTTAATTTGTAATAAACCCGAATTCTATGTTGCCCACAGTCAAAACATTTTACGCATTTTCATTAGGAATCCAACTGTCTATGCTTTTGTTTGATTTTATACATCTGAATGTAACCACATTTGCACAAGTCTACACAATTATGTCATGAAACCATACATTCACGCTAAAAACGCGTGCGGTTAACAACATCAAAAAAAATATACAAAAAAAACTTACTTAATGTCTTTTCATATTATGTGTTTGCATCTCACGTTGCTTGCTATGTTTACAACATCAAAACTGTTAAATGTCCTAGTTTAATGTCTTTTCCTCTATGCATAAGTATTTTGTGTCCTCTAGTGACCCACACATAACTAAGACAAATTATGTGGACCATACGACAATTGGACTAATTACGGGTGCACACGTAATTACAAAAATTGGGCGTATGGAAAACATAACAAGTCCAAGTGTGTGTAACCTATCATGACTTGAATAACAACACGGATGAGGTATGATAACGACATGGTGGATACGCCGCCGGTACATCCTATATATAAATGTCTAGTCATACTACCAAAAGTAGAGTTATTCGTACCATGAGAAGTTTTGGGTGTCGAGTTAAAAATTTTTTGACCAACACTTACGATACCGTTTATGTTATAGTTTGTTAGTCTAAGTACGCTTACATTATTTATCTGTTATGCATATTATAACCTTGTTTTGAACCACACTCTCTACTATGCAACATCATCCTTGCTATGAATAATCTATACTTGTAATCTCCATCAATTTCGCTTCCTTCCTCTTGCCTTTCCTTGCTTAATCAGCACTCCTATCATTATCAAAGATCTCGTTCTAAGTCCTGTAAGCTCTGTCCTTAACCTCTAAAAGCGTTTATACATTTAAAACAAGATTTGCCTCTCACTTTGTTATATTTTCTTGACTAATTATACACTGGATTTCAAAAATAAATAACTATTATTTATTTCGCCAAAAAGCCGCTTTCAAATGGTCCAATTTCTCGTTTATTTAATCACTTCTGAAAGTTTTCTTTTTCAAATAAAATTTTCGTCCTTGTGCAAACCAAATATCTTTTACTAAAAACTACTCATTCCAACATCTAGTCACTTATTATGCTCACATATTTACTATTCGACCCAAATATCCAAGGACATCTCTTTTACAAGCCAAAAATTTCTACTATTTCATATATGTTATGCCATATAATTACTTATTTTTCCCCAAAATTTCTATAGACAATACAATATACTTAACTACTTTCAATTTTCACTATTTCATACCATATAATTACTTATCTTTCCAAATTTGCTGCATTAATTTTATATACGTACTCTCTTCCTTCACTATTTACAAAAATGCTTTAGTCGGTCAAACTCTCAAATTTCTACGTACGACCTTGGGTTAAAATTTTAAAAAGTACATCTCTTACAAGCATAATTATCACACAGTGACTAGATACCGTATTTGACTTAAACATAATAAACCAACAAGTTCGTGTTCTTATAAACCCATATCAAACCACTTACATATTTTTCAAAAGGTTGACTCTTAATTAAATTTCGAGACGAAATTTCCTAAAGTAGGGGAGACTGTAACATCGCGTTATTTTTACTTTTCATGTATTTTAAATTCTATATTTAACAAATTTCAAGTTCGCCTTTAGTCGCTTCTTTTATGTTACTCCTACCAATTCTTGACGAGTCGTCAATATGATTTATCCTAATCAATTTAGACGTTTTAACAATAAACTCATTTAGTTAAGATCTTAATATATATTTATTTTATATACTTATTATAATAATAGTGTTAGTTTAAAAAAACAAAAAGAAAAAGAACAAAAAAAAAAACGTGATTTATCATGTCATTTTGACATTTACAACAACTAACAACAACAATAAATTTCCATTCTTTTATTATTATTATTATTACTATTATTATTATTATTATTATTATTATTATTATTTTCTTTTAAAGATATATATCCCACCTAATTCACTCCTAACCACCCTAATTAATTCATTAAATACCCAACCCCTTTACCCCAACTATAAATACACCACTCCTACCCATTCTAACACTTGCTCATATCTAAATCCTCTCTAAACCTCTCAATTCTCCAAAGAAATCCCAAGAGTGGAAGTCCACTTCTAAGTGAGTTCTCTTATAAACTCCAACTTTATTCTTCTTTCTTCATTTCTTTTCTTTTTCTAACCCCTTGGAAAAACTTTAGGATCTTCCCCATATTTATCCACAAAAGTGTGATAAGGGTAGAGCACCTAAAAGAGGTTCCAAAGGTGGTTGTTTTCTGAATTATACTATATAATAATATAAACATATACTTTCAAGTTTCTATCTTACTAGTTTATTATTAATCTTTGGAAGGTATGTGGATACATCCCTACCTTACCAATGCTTGACTCTCATAACCATCCGAATCACCTCTATGGTGATTTGTGTTTTGGTTCGCCTAAAAGGCTTGCTTGACTCTTATGACCATCCGAATCACCTTCATGGTGGTTTGTGTTTTGGTTCGCCTAAAAGGCTTGCATGACTCTCGTGAATCTATAATCTAAACTCGAACCTAAGACCCTTTATTCCCTAATTCTAGTTAACCAAGGCTAAGGAACTAACCTCCCAAGACTCGTCTTTGGAGCCTTACTAAACGCAACCAAAGGTGAGTCATACTTGTTCCCTTTTTACTTTTTATCACTTTTGGGGTGTAAACATGTATCATATGCAAAACACACTAATGCTTTCATAAACACACATGCTCAATCTATTAAACATACTTATATGCTACTTGCCATGCTTATGATTCTTAGATACTTAGACATAAATCATTAACTATTATTAGCCCACTTAACATGTATAGCGCTATAGGACTAGCACACCGCCCCCTTTATGGGTCATTGTTAAGATTTAAACGGCCTAACATGAATATGTTAGGTATACGCTGTGGTACTCGCGGGTTTGAGTTATGTCTTTTGTATGATAGGTATGTGCAATGCTATAGTATGAGATTTGAGTAAACCATTCTAAAATACTATGTATGTAAACTAAAACTAGTATGCTCACCAATGCTTTATGTGTTGACGGATATTTTATACATGTTGCAAGAAATGTTTGATGCAAGATATTCAAGAAATCTACTTAGGATTGGACTAGAAACTCACGCTAGTTTAAGTTCTATACTTTGATGTCGTATTTCTCTTTTCATGAAAACAATTTGTATTCTGTTATCTTTTTAGACGATAATTATGCTATGAATGAAATTTTATCTTTAAATCATATTGTCACGAATTCTAGTGTCATGAAGTCTTTGAACAATCTATCACAAGTCTCACCTCGATGTTTCCGCCATCGGTTGGGGTGTGACACTTGTTGTTAAGCTTGGACGAGTCGAGTAATGACTACCCTACATCAATATATTTTTACAAGAATTATCTAAATGGCGAACTATATAAATATATGTATTAATTGTCGAAGCGTTTCATTTTTAGCTTTAAAAAGTTAATCACTTGTCACGAGTAAAAGATTAGTTAGATCAAGAAGTGCATTGTAAATTTTGGACGATTGATTGTTGGAAAAATATAGACAACATTAGTTGTCGGTTTTATACAAAAACAGAGGAAACTCTGCCGAAATTTTTATAAAATATAGGGAACATATCGGACATTCCAATCTATAATTTCGTGCAAGTGAAGCTACGTTTTACCAATAAGTTCTAACTCCCAAATATTACATCGTTGAAATAAGAATATTTGTACATATTTTTGGGTATTCGAAACAAGCTTACTTGTATTAGAATTAAGGGCATCCTTTACTTGTAATAGAATACAAGAGTTCAATTAATCCAAATTCAGACTTGCTAGTACTTACATAGTGAATTTCAGGTGAGTTTACGTAACCATTTTTATGCAATTCTTTATACTTGAAACTTTATACTTAAGCAATTCTACATACATGTCTAGTTGTAAACTTTAATGTCTCATGACTTGGACAACTATTGTTAGACTTAAACTTCAACTTACATAATCATTAGCTATGGTCAAGCCGGCGATACTCAATAATAGATCTATTGGATTGACAATCCCACCTAGATTCGTTGACCATCTTTTATGGGGAGTGCGGGTGAATGTTATCGTTCTAGCGTGATATTAAGGTGAACCGTGGATGACGGGATGGACCTAAACTTGTCGGAGGTTTGATTATGTGCATACTATACTTCATGTTTATTCATGTAGACTTAAACTTACATTAGACATATGAATTGCTAAACTTTTATTCTAAAACTTAATTGCTTGACTTGGCTTATGTATTCTCACCAACTTCTAGTTGACCCCCCCCCCCCCCCATTTTTTCCAAACTCAACAGGAAATAATGATACTCGAAGTCTAAAGCTAGCATGAGGAGTTATTTGAAGTTTTAAGTTTCATTTGTTTGTTTGATGTATTAGACCTTAATGTAATTCAATACTGTAATGTAATAAAGGATTATTTAAACATATGTATTACCATGAGCTACTGAACGATCATTCATACGTGACACCTCGATGTTTCCGCCATCGGTTGGGGTGTTACAGATTGGTATCAGAGCCATGGTTATAGGGAATTAGGTTATTAGAAAAATAATCTAGTCTATAACCATAGGATTTAAACCAGTACTTGCTTCTTTTACTTGTAACCCTATTTGCTACCTTTTCTTATCCATATCTCTATCTCTATCCTCATCCTTATTCTTAGCCTAACTTAGTCTTGCCTACTCTCTTTCACTTACTCGGTACAATCCTAACGTACTTCTAGATTGTTAGGGCAAATTCGTTGGGCTTAGACCTGATCTGTTTTGATAAACCAACATTTTTGTTAATTCGGGGTTAGATATTTACAATCTTTGTGTTTCATTTTCATTTATACCCCCTCACTCCCGTATAAAATCTAAGTTTTGAATCTCAAAATTTCTACAATTCAAATATATTTTCTTCTTATATAATTCCCTCATTAGTTTAAACTTCATGAATCATTTCTGGGTTTCACAATCCTAATTCATTTTACAAACTCATAATATTACCCATAAGTCTAATTATTTTTAACATCTAACCCAAATCATATGTTTCCCTTTACATCATACATAAATCTATTATCTTTGATGTTTCTGGCCAATTTTATTTTAAACTCCCCCCCCCCCCCTACATTTTTATTTATGTGTATATATATATATATATGTATATTTTGAAGATACCATCAACCGTAAAATTTCATCACATTCGAGATTTTAAAATCCTTGTTTAAACTGTAACCTTATAATCTGTGTATAGGATATACTGTAGCACCAAAGCTAAAGAGTACTGAATTTTGTCAAACTTTCATCACTTGGGAATTTCACAAACTATGACAAATAAATATATATTTTTTTTAAAGAGTCTTTTATTTCCACAAACTTATTTGCTAAATTTCAAATTTTTATTGAACAATTTATTGGCGTAACAAATGATTTACGATAAAAATGTTTTAATCTATTAAGAATGACTTCTTTTATGTATTACTCGAAGCCTATTATACAAAACGTCTGAACAAATTCTTGATTTTTGCAATCCGACATCGTGTTTAAAACCTATGACTCATCGAAATATTTTGATCTAAAACAATTTAGTTGTACAATTTAATGACTTTTGTTTTATATACAAAACCAATTTTGAAAATAAAATCTTTCCATCCACAGGAACAAAATTTACTCTACAATTTGTTTTCCATTGACACATACTTATTTTAAACTTGTTCGAACTATTACAAATTTTTGGCAAATACCACAATCATGTTTTCTCATACGATTGTATCTAACCATTATTCAAACCCCACGATTATTCTGCATGATCACCTTACTATTTGCATCTTTTTGAAACCCTATAAATTAAACCCTTTATCAACCATTTACACGTTCACCATTTATCACAACCTTGATTTTATTTTGAGTTTTCATCATCTCTCAAAATCCAAATTCACATCCTTTACCTCCTCGAACATGAACTTGATCTCCACGATAACCACACTATTGAAAAATTAATTGTTCGTTGCATCAAACTTGAATATTAGTTATACATGAGGCTTTGATTATCTACCTGAACAATTGATTATTCATGATACATGAAAGCATGGAATATAAACTATTTGCTATAAACACACATAGAGTCATTAACCTTGTCTAGGGCAACTCTGTTACAACTCGCATGCTATACTTGATACTTGATGCATTTACAAACTTGCTTACATGTATGTATTACCAATTTGCAACTTATGTGATAAACCAAAAACAATTGTTACACTTAATCAAAACAACAGATAGAGGATGAAGTACTTGCTCAACAGTTAGTTGAGTACCAAATAACCTACTCAACGATTGGTAGAGGTCATCATGCCTTTTCAGCAGTCGGGAGAGGCCCTACAACCTACTCAACGACTGGTGGAGGCTATCGAACCTGCTCAACAATCGGTAGAGGATCCTACTCACTAACTGGTAGGAGTCTTTTTCCTGCTCAACAATCGGTAGAGGATCCTACTCACTAACTGGTAGGAGTCTTTTTCCTGCTCAACAGTTGGACTCATTAATACAAAGGTTCAGCCACAGGATTATTTTTGCATTACTTACATGTGTGTTTTAGAGTCATAGAAGGACACAAAACCCTAATGTAAGGTAAATTGGTGATTGCGGTCTGGAACGTAATCATTAAATTTACAGGTACGTTAAGGTTGTGTGAAATTCTATCAAGGTTTTTCGGTAGCTAACCAATTATAAACGCTAGTTACCTATTAATTCATTTAGTCTTTCCATAGTCAATCAACTCACACATTTCTTTTAGAATTCCTAAAACTTAAGTTAGTGTTTTGTTAGATTCTTATTCTCCTTGCTATTTCAGACGAACCTAATCCAACCCTTAAAACTCACACATATCAAAACTCTTACCTAAATTATTCGAAACATATTATTCTATTACTTATAAATTCACGTTGTGCCTTAACCCAAATTTTCCAAACCACAGTTGCCTTAATTTCTACCCAATCACCCTCAGCCCTATGTTTTTTTTATAACTTCGGGACGAAGTTCCCAAAAGTAGGCGAGATTGTAACGCCCAACTATTTTTTTAAAAAAAAATAAAATAAATAAATAGATTATATATTGTATTGGCGTAACACTTTTTAATTCGTACCTCGTTAGCGAATGATAAGTTCTTACATGATATTCACTTATAAACATATATATTGTCGTTATAATAATTAGAAACAATAATGACTCGTGGCAAACAAACATACTAGATAACTGACATTTAGACGACGTTTTTCGTTCTAACGTACATATATAAATATTTTAATATATTGTCTAAACACTTGTTTTAAATCGACTTATATATAAATAAATTTCGCAAAATAACTATTTTAACTGTTAAGACTAGTTACATAATTAAACGAGTGTCGAGACATTTGACTGGTTCGTATACGCGGTATATCCTTCCACCTAACCTAATACCCTACCTATATAATATCTCTATCTCCTTCTTCACCATTATCCCTTACAAGCTCAAAAACCCTAGCCCCAACCCTTTATCTCTTCCTTTCTCCCTAGATAAGATGCAGCCAAGCAAACCATCACCACCAATACTACTGTACACTGCTCCTTCCTCCTCTCTCTTGCTCAAGCATAAACGCCGCCACCCCATGGTGGTTCACGGCGGCTCCTCCCTGCTGCACAAACCCACATCACTAAACCCCTATCTATGCTTCAATCACACCGTAAACAACAAAACCCCCTTTTAATCTTCAAGCTTCCATACATGTCCTCTTCATAACTAGAGATTGGTCAGGGATTACCCCAGCGGCATCATTAAACCACGACAGCAAGGGGGTGGCTCTGCACGTGAACCGGAGGTGGGGTTTCGTTTGATCCGATGTCGGGTGCTGGGTTGGGTAAGCAACGACGAAGGTTCAGCGTCCTTGGTCTCGTGGTGGTCGAATCTCAGTGACATCAGCAAGTTGGGTTCTCGGTCAACAAAAGTTGGTTCCATCTTGGTGCAGCGACAACAATGACAGGTCCGGGTAGTTCGATTTTGACTCAGATTATGGTGGTTCGAGTTGCAGGTTCCGACCAGATTGTACCAGGTTAGGTCCGATCAGTTTGGTTGTGGCCTTTTCACTTCTTTTTTCCTTCTCGGGTCAACGCTGGTCATACAGACCAGATCTGTATGTTCTGTTTCAGGTTAGATGGTGTAGTTGTAGGGGTAATGTTTGGTTTGGTGGTTAGAGTCGGGTCTTGTGATTGTTGTGTTCGATTGACGTTGTTGTCAAGGAGTGGTGGTGGTGACTAGCCGCAAATAAACAAGCAGCAGCTACAGGGTTCATATCTTGTTCTTTCTCGTTCGGGTCAAGTCTGGCCAGCTTGTTTCTGGCTGAGCCATTCCAACCAAGTCAAGACCAGGTCAAGCCTGGTCAACTTTGGTCAAACCGATCAGATTCCTGTTAACACGAGCTACGCGACTCAGGAAGGTATAACGCATGCCACGAATTTAGTTTATTATTTTCGTGTATATTGTATATAAATATTTATTTTAAAAGTGTAAGCGAACCGAACCGAGTTGTAACAAAGACTATTTTTATTGTTAAACGAACTGAGTCGACTTATAACGAAAATAATTAATCTTGTTGTTAAGCTTGGACGAGTCGAGTAATGACTACCCTACATCAATATATATTTTTACAAGAATTATCTAAATGGCGAACTATATAAATATATGTATTAATTGTCGAAGCGTTTCATTTTTAGCTTTAGAAAGTTAATCACTTGTCACGAGTAAAAGATTAGTTAGATCATGAAGTGTATTGTAAATTTTGGACGATTGATTGTTGGAAAAATATAGACAACATTAGTTGTCGGTTTTATACAAAAACAGAGGAAACTCTGCCCAAATTTTTATATAAATAGGGAACATATCGGACATTCCAATCTATAATTTCGTGCAAGTGAAGCTACGTTTTACCAATAAGTTCTAACTCCCAAATCTTACATCGTTGAAATAAAAATATTTGTATATATTTTTGGGTATTCGAAACAAGCTTAATTGTATTAGAATTAAGGGCATCCTTTACTTGTAATAGAATACAAGAGTTCAATTAATCCAAGTTCAGACTTGTTGCTACTTGCTAGTACTTACACAGTGAATTTCAGGTGAGTTTACGTAACCATGTTTATGCAATTCTTTATATTTGAAACTTTATACTTAAGCAATTCTACATACATGTCTAGTTGTAAACTTTAATGCCTCATGACTTGGACAACTATTGTTAGACTTAAACTTCAACTTACATAATCATTAGCTATGGCCAAGCCGGCGATACTCAATAATAGATCTATTGGATTGACAATCCCACCTAGATTCGTTGACCATCTTTTATGGGGAGCGCGGGTGATTGTTATCGTTCCAACGTGATATTAAGGTGAACCGTGGATGACGAGATGGACCTAAACTTGTCGGAAGTTTGATTAATTGCATACTATACTTCATGTTTATTCATGTAGACTTAAACTTACATTAGACATATGAATTGCTAAACTTTTATTCTAAAACTTAATTGCTTGATGTATTCTCACCAACTTCTAGTTGACCCCCCCCCCCCCCATTTTTTCCAAACTCAACAGGAAATAATGATACTCGAAGTCTAAAGCTAGCATGAGGAGTTATTTGAAGTTTTAAGTTTCATTTGTGTGTTTGATGTATTAGACCTTAATGTAATTCAATACTGTAATGTAATAAAGGATTATTTAAACATATGTATTACCATGAGCTACTGAACGATAATTCATACGTGACACCTCGATGTTTCCGCCATCGGTTGGGGTGTTACATCCGGTTCATCAATTTAACCCACCAACCCGACACAAATTCCACCCACATTCGTAAATGTTGATACTTTCCTAGGAAGAGTTGATTAGGTCCAAGCCTCCACGCAGCATTTGATAGATTAATAGCTACCTAAAACATACAAAATTAGAATCTAAATTACAAAAAAAAAAAAAAAAAAAAAAAAAAAAAAAAAAACCTTATCAGACTTCAACTACACTAAACACCATTTAGATTGCCTAGTTCAATATACATTTCTTTTTCACAATTAAACCAATAGAAATAAGTAATTAAAAGAAATGTTATAGTTCATAAGTAATGTATATGAAATTCATAATCTAAGGTTTTTGTTTGATAATTGTGTGTTATAGATTGAATGTGATGAAGCGTGATGTCCATGTG
This sequence comes from Ambrosia x helenae, assembly GCA_030844895.1. Lineage (NCBI taxonomy): Eukaryota > Viridiplantae > Streptophyta > Magnoliopsida > Asterales > Asteraceae > Ambrosia > Ambrosia x helenae. Next base: position 83,988,721 of record CM061230.1, on the reverse strand, counting down.
TGTTTAAAATGGTTTTAAATGAAAGTAGTGCACAACCTGACAATTGAGCAGTAACTCTTGGAACTGAAAAACGTTTTTTTTTTTCTCGAATCATTAGAGATTTTGCTACCAAGTTTGCTAAAGGTGAAAATGGAAAGCACTTAAACGAAGTACATATTCTAAGTTCTAAATTCGGACTACTAATTCAGTTGGTTCAACACTTTGGGTGAAACTTTAAATTTATTTGTTTCAGTTTTTAGGAACCAAAAACACATAAACATAATTCTGAACAACATGCAACAATAGATAGTAGCCATAGAATTCCAACAAATGTTCCTTAAATTCAAGGAACGAAACCGATACTACAACAAAAATGGGTTTTTAGTACGCACAAAAGTGTTCTAAAATGTTATTTTATAGGACCTCTTATTTAATAGGACCAACGGTAAAAGCGTTTCATGTAAGGGGGTCGTAATAAGTCACAAAACCTAAAAAGCGTCCTAATATCTCAAATAAGATTATGAAACCAATTTTATGGTCGCATAATATGTCCTAAAAAAAACTCCTAATAAAACATATTAGGACACTTTTACAAGGTTTTAACATGTGCTTACCTAGTTTTAATCTTTTAATACACATACAAGAGTCCTAAAAAATTAATTTATAGGACCCTTATGATCTAACATTATAGGAGCATTAGTACCAAAAAAAGGGGTCCTAATATCTCAAATAAGATTATGAAACCAATTTTATGGTTGTATAATATGTCAATGAACAAACAATATAGAGTCCTAATAAAAAGCATATTCGAACACTTTTACAATGCTCTAACAAGTTTAATAGGACAAAATTTCAAAGTCCTAACAAGTCATATGATACGTTTTTTTAAACATACAAACACACAATTTTATGATATGTTGTATATAACATCATCTAATGAAAAAAAAACTTTATTATATTTCAAATAAGCATATTTATAACAAAAACACTAAACATAAATAAGTTATAGCATTATCCAACAGTAGTATAATCACCCGCGCGTTGTTGCGGGGCGGTAATATGGTGCTATTATTTTGTGGATGCATTAATATGGTGTATCTTCGTAAGTTCTTGATTTATCGATAATTTGTCTTATTGTTGTCTCAACACAATAACCGAGTTGGATCTTCTTGTTTCTGGACTTCAACGTCTTCAGGTCACAAAAACATTGGTTAATTTGTGGATGATAGAAGCCTTGCCACATCCTATAGGTTAGCACAAAGTCGTCGTGCTCCTCAGCTGCATGAAAACGCACAACTGTTCATGAGATTTTAAAGGGTGTTAATACATGTATGATCATAACACAAACATACGCATATGCTCTGATAATAGTTTTTAAATATTGGTTTCTTGTGTAAATAGTAAATACCTTCAATTGTGACAACAATGTGATAAATATTTGGCCTCTAGTGTATCTTTGAATCCATATTGCATGTATATATACTATATCTTCTGAAGCTTTCTATAGTTATTTTATCTGGTAATGGATTGGACATTATGTAAATATTTGCTACCGACATAAATGCAAGCAGTGGCGTATCCGGGACGGATTTCCATGGGGTTCCTTTCGTAGATTTTCACTGATTTTCACAAATTTTTTGAAATTTTTCACTAAATTTTTCAATTTTTTCCAAACCAAGGGGGTTCCTAACCCTAAAAGCCCCTAGATCCGCCCCTAAATGCAAGTAGTGTGTTGGAATACATGAATTGACAGGAAGACATGAGTGTTCTTTTTTAATTATTTGTCAACGACATAAATGCAAGTGGTGTGTAGGAATACATGAGTTAACACAAAGACATGAGTGTTCTTTTTTTAGTTATTTTAATATAAGTCATAAAGTCTATATTGTTTGCCGTTGACTACCTATTTTTTGAATGCATAATGTCATAACCTCGGACTGTTCGTTGTAGGCCGCGAGCGAGGTTTCAGCCCAGTGCTCACCCTAGCCACAACAGCCCAACGTGAACAGCCACGTCGTGAGCACAGGCGATGGTGGTCGCATGCGTTAACGGGAGAAAGTGAGCTTTGGTCGCGCCAGTGCTCACCTCCAGCCACAACGGGGTTAAGTGACCGGGTTACTTGAGAGTGAAGTCTGTGGCTCGCGGCTGCTCGCTCGTGGCCGACAACGGATAGTCTCACAACAAATTGTTTTTGTTAGTATATCAATGTCTTTTTGCTAAATGTTCTGATTTTATACAAAAATATAAATGGCCCGATACATACTAATATGATGCTGAACACCATGAACTTTCAGAGAATAAGTACCAGAATACACGCAGAAATAACACTGAGACTTCAACCTATCGCTAAGAACACAAACTGGTCAATAAATGTTCAACTATGTTCACCAAATGTCACTAAGGCCCTGTTGTAATAAAACGATATTCAAATAGGATATAACATAAGTTGGCTTGGAACAAAGAAAATTTAACAAAAATAAAGTTGTTGGGGTACAAAAAGCTTACCCCATGGAAACTCGTGTTCCTAATGTGCAGGTATGGATACGCCTACACACACAGATACACATAAGATTATAACAAAGTGAAAAAACCATGGCATATTAACCCATCCGTCCGTAGACATAACGATGAAATTACAGTTTAATGAAAATACCACATGACCAATTGCTTATAAAATATGATTATGCTAATTGCTTTTAAAATGAGCAGTCTAAAATTAATAAACTTCTAGCTGTTTACTTTATACATCTTATGACACCTATAAATATATGAAAAAACACTCTGAATTTGCATCTCCAAACATTCCGAAAATCTTTTATGCCTGTATGCTTTTTAAAATAAGTTAAAGCATTATAGCAGTGGCAAAAAAAAAAAAAAAGAAAAAAAAAAGAAAAAAAAAACTCAATGCAATAGATAGTATGTTTGAGTTTTCTCAATCCTATTTATTTAAGGACTTACACGAAAACATATCGCACTATTATATAAGTAATGGCAAATACTGCAGTCTGTATATACCTTAAGACATTTTTTAATAGCCTCAAGATATTGTTTAATTTAAACAAAGCATATACCTCTAGAATAATGAGTTGTGTCCGAACAACAAGATGTTCATATATCAATTTCTCACAAATTTCCACACTTCCTAATAGCCTATTATGCACTCTTATGTAAGTAATGGCAAATACTGCAGTCATGTAAGTTAACTTACCCAAGTTGAAGAACGTAGGAAAGTCTCTCTACAATTCAGAGAAAAAAAATTAACTTCTATCAGATTTCCCTAGCTGGCTGCAAGCTAACCGTGTCAACTAAATTGTGAAATAAGCAGCAAATACATGCTGCTTTGGATCGATCCATATAGGATTTAATTCAAGTGAACCAAATAATATATATTACACATCGATATCACCTACAACCCAACCAAATTGACTATTCAATTTTGCACCAGCTATGAAAAGGTACCTAAAGTTTTTAAAAAATGCATATGAACCAATACACCCTTTTTTCTATATAGATCATCATTTTCAGCCACCCAACCACTCATTTCCATGTGAACCACGTCCACCTAAGTTGAATATAATACTTCGATCGTAAATTGATAATGACTGACCTTAGCAGCTAAGAATTTCTAATACTTTTTAATGACATATCAAGCTAAGCTGATTTGGAAGATCGAAGCCCTATCCAGCAAGTTTCCTGCAAAATTAAGAAGACATCATAGTAATTCCATAGAAAAAGGGTATCACTCATCATAGTACACAATGCCAGTAGAGTATAGGGCATCGTCGCAACATGTGGACAAACGGGGTAAAAAAGGCCAAAGATATCAATAGACGATATAGCAATTCAATAACCCACACAAATCATCATCGTTACCGGTCGCCTCAACAATCCTCACTATCACCATCTCATATTATTATCAAAGAAAGAGGGTTTATTGAGGTTTTACCTTAAATACAGTAGTGCGGCAACGCGGTGGTGAGGCGGTGTCGCCGCGTGTACCACCAACTTCCTCCTCTTCTTCGGTGTCTCTCTCCTCTCGCCGCTTCTCTCTCTCCTTCCTCCACTTCTTTCTCTCTCTTCGTTTGGAAAGAATGAGAGAAAATGAGAGGGTGAGGATGAATAGGAGAGATGGTATCAATCATAGTAGGGGTGTACAAAAAGCCCGCGGTTCGAAACTCGTTCGAAAAAAATATTTATAACGAGATGGCTCGAGCCGGCTCGAGCTCGGCTCGAGCTATATTTGTAAAAAATTAAATTAAATTAAAAAAAATTAAAAATAACGAGATGACTCGAGCCAGCTCGAGCTCGGCTCGAACATTTACGAGCCGAGCTCGAGCTCGACTTTCAACTCGACCAGTAAAACGAGCCGAGCCGAGATGGCTCGTTTTGTAATCGAGCTCGAGCTCAGCGTGGCTCGGCTCGACTCGACTCGTGTACAGCCCTAAATCATAGTTATGAGACCACCCATAAGAAAACGTTTAATTACAAGCATGCCACATGTACTGTTGTTTAGATGCTATGGCTTTTGTTATTTTATAGAACTAGGACTCTATTACCCCGCGTTTTGCGACGGGAGCTCCTGTTGCGTTCAGAGTTCGGTAAACGTTAAAGATCGTCCGTCGCTGTGGGAGCTCCTGTTGCGTGGAGGGTTTCGTTGACATAAAAGATAATATTAAGTGACTGTTATTCTCGCGTGGGCTTCAAAAAAATACTCGCAGCTAAAAGCTAAAAGTTTGGTGGTCAAAGTTTGATGGTCAAATTGGAAGAAAAGAAAATACATAAGTTAATAAGAAAGTTAGTGGCCAAAGTTGGGTGGTCAAAGTTTGAAATCCTAAAAGCTAAAAGTTTGGCGATCAAAGTTTGATGGTCAAATTGGAAGAAAAGAAAGAAAATTAAGTCATTAAGATCGATGACTAGTAGGAAAGCCCGCATGTTATAATGTAATATAGATTTTGTATGCAATAGATAAGTTTTCTACATGATTTATTTTATTATGACTCAAATATCAAGTGTCCTATTACGGTGTATTATAATAACACCACCATGATTAAACGTCTTATAAAGGTTAAAGTTATAAGACCCAAATGTTAAGTATACTATTAAGTTATGTTATAATAAAACTCTAGTGAAAAAGCGTCCTATAAAACTGATGTTTTATGACTCAAATATCCTGTGTCCTATTACGGTGTATTATAATAACATCACAATGATTAAGCGTCCTATAAAGGTTAAAGTTATAAGACCCATGTGTCAAGTGTCCTATTAAGTTATGTTCTAATATGACTTCGACTAGAAACGGTCCTATAACATCAAACATTTATGACTTAACTACAAAGTGTCGTATTAAGTTATGTTATAATAGGACCCCTAGTGATCAAGTGTCCTATTACATTACCACATAATATGACACCAACAACTAAATGTCTTATAAATTACTTTATTAGGATCTACATTTTAAGGGTCTTATTAAGTTATATGATAATAGGACCCTCAAAGAATCATCCATCCTATTAAATAGCTTTTTAGGACACTAGTTTAGTAGCGTATATTATAAAAGGACCCCAAAAGTTCATTCGTCCTATTAAATAGTTTTTTAGGACCCAATTTTCCAAGCATCCCCACAAAAAGGTCCTTAAAAGCCCTTTTGTTGTAGTGGACGACTCGCCAACCCGACATGAATGGCACCCATATTCAAATCCAACCATATGAACATGTTTATTTTCATTGGAATTTGAAGCACAAATTCGGATATATAGATAGATGTAATTCCAAATTTATGAAACAAAATAAATCTAATATAACAATCAGATTTGAATTATGTAATTATAGAAAATATAACAATCAGATTTTTTTTTTTTGGAACTTGACTTTCATTAAAACAAAAAGCACGGGGGCGCGCCCTCAAATCAAGGACCGCCAGCCCGTAGCCTATAACATGTACATAGGGAACTTACACCATTCCTCCCAAATGAGTTTTTGAAACTTAGACCTATGTTTTAACCACAAAAACGACACCGACTTAACGTGTGACACCCGGCAAACTCAGGTTAGTAACGTTGACTAAACTAGTAAGTCTACCTTAGCGAGTCATGCATATTACGTACTTAACGGGGTCAGTCGAGTCGGTATGATGATTCTGGGAATCATCGGGAGTCGTTACGATGATCCGCGGGGTCATCGGGAGTCGGTCCATAACCATGTGTACAAGGATTGGTGATTCGTGGAATCGCCGGGTTTAATGCACACACGAGTCTCGAGTCCCGGGAATTGGTGAACGGATGTAAACGTGTTAGTTATCATGCATTATATGTTTGGAATCATTATGTGACTTATCGGTATGTGAATACGTGTTTATATGTGTTAAAATAGCGTTTAACGCGCCGAAAACCCAGCTTGGAGGGTTTCAGGCGATTAGGATCTGGAAAAGGGCCTAATCGCCTATATATAGGCGAGTAGGAGGATGATAGCAGGCGATTGGGACCTAATCGCCTGATGTAGCATGCGGTTAGGCCCCCAATCGCATGAAATGGACTGCTAATCGCCTATACTGCAGAGTCCGGGTCAAAACACCTATAAATAGAACCCTTAACTCCCCAAACACCTCTAGAACAACCCTAGCTGATCCCAAGCCTCCCACACACCTTGAAACACCTCTAGAACTCATTTTGCTACAAAAATCACCATCTCCAAGCCCACACACCTTTCTTTAACAAAATCAAAGGTGTGTTCTTCATCTCTAACCTTTGTAAGGTTGTTATTTTGGTTCCCCAAAGGTCCAGACCTTGTTTTACTAAGTTTGTGTCTTTAAAAACCTTTCAAAAGAGTTCTAAACCAAGTCTACACCTTAATGCTTGTTATATGTGAAGTTTACATGCATATGTTGGTCTTCTTGGTGATTATAACATGATTGTTTCCATGATATGATTGTACTTCTGTTATGGAGAGATTATTAGGATGGTTATCTTAGAGTTTGAGCCATTGTTGTTGTGTTTTGATGAAAATGTGTATTTTGACCCATTTGGATGTTCTTGAAGATTTAGGATGATTATGGTATAATTGTTGATGCAATGTTGTTAGAATTCATACTAGGAAGATGTTAGATCAGAGGTTTGATGATTTGCAAGTTTGTAGAGATTGAAATCTGATTGTTTCCATTTAAGGAAAGATAAGGTTTGTTGGTGAAATCTAGTACTTTGCCATTTTAGGAAATAATTGCTTAGAACATGTTAGATCAGTGATATGTCGGGGGGTTTTGCTTGGAATGGGTTGTAAATGATTTAGGTTTGATATTGGGTGTTGTTGCATGTTTCGGATCTGATTTGGAGGGTATAACGCGCGAAAATCCGTCACACAGCAGCAGCAGCGATTAGGAATCCTAATCGCCTGATGCTGAAGGCGATTATGCATATGTGAAGGCGATTAGGACCCTAATCGCCTGATACATCAGGCGATTGGGCCCCTAATCGCCAATGGGCTGAAGCTACTCGCGTATTGACTTTCCTAATCGCGTGTACTGCTGTCGTAAACGCGTTTTGACATCCCGGAACATGATTTGACACCTAGGAACATGATAGGAACCCCGGGATGCACCCAATGACTTAGTAAGACGCGTTCGGACCTGATTATGCGTTAATCGGACATTATGCAAGACTAGGTGAACTATTGCGCGTATTAAGTGTTTAATTGCATATGTTGCATGATGTCTTGTATTTACCTAACACGTGGGACGTCGGGTCACCAATGGGACATCGGGTCTTGTCTGGCACGGTCGGTTTAACAGTTAAAGATGTTTTCAAACGTTATGGTCACGGTCTGGACATTCGGGGACTAGTTAACCTGCGGGTTATTAGTCTGGATACTTATACACATCTTATGATAGGTCGCGCTATTTGGGGCTATCATAGCTTAATTTCTTAACTATTTTCAAGTAACGCGAAGCGAGGTGAGTGTCACAGCCCCACTTTTACCGTTTTGCTTTCGGGGGAGAAACATGCTACTTATTTTGATTACTCATCATAGATCATGTTATACTATGGTTATTTCACGTACTATGCGGCTTTTACAGAAAGTCCCGGGGGGAATCATGAATGTGCGGGAATGCACAACGAGGGAAATGTGGATAGATCTATTGGGCCTTACAAACCCCACCCGACGGCTGGGAGCCGGGCGGGTGCATATTGTCTCTAACACTTTGGGGGTTACCGAGGCATCGGTAATCCCGTCCGTCTGGGCTGGCTTCAACACTTATACCGGTTTAGTAATGGATTCCCAACCGCAGTAGTAGCAACACTTAACGTCTAGCTAACGTTTTCAATACATAGTAGTAACGGAAATGATCTTACCGAACTTATAACAACACTTTATAAAAGAAAACCTGTGAACTCACCAGCATTATATGTTGACATTTTTGGCATGTTTTCTCAGGTCGCTAAGGTAGCAGTCAATGGGCTAGGCGCACGGAGTCATGCACAGCATCTAATATTTTGAAGCATATTAAACAGTGTTTTGTAAACAATGATATGTCTTTTGGTTGTAAACAAGAATGCTTCCGCTGCTGGTTTACGGCTCAAAGCATGATATTTTGGTTTTAAATATTATGAATGCATGTTTGTTGTATGTTTATTGTGATCGTTGACTGAGATCTTGGTGTGTCACGCGCCTCGCGGTAAAACCCGCACGTGGAATTTGAGGGTGTGACAGATTGGTATCAGAGCCAACGGTTATAGTGAACTAGGACTGCATGTAGAGTCTAGTCTATAACTGAGTCGCACACACTAGACGGTCACAATTAGTTGAGTCTTAACAAGTGGGTAACAATATGACTTGTCGGGGTGTCGGTGTCGTCATCTTCTACGCTACATCATCTATTTACTCTTTATCATCCTATTTCTTGACTCATCCTTACTATGATTCGATGACGAACGATATACTATTGAACTTTCTTAACGGCGGTGTACATTGGGGTAGCTTCGGCGTACTCTTGAGATCTGTCCAGGGATTTGGACATCCCCCTTCTATGCCCTAATGAACACGCTCGTTCTTATGCATACTGTCTTGTACTTATACTTATGATAATACCATGATTGGGCGCTAGTGTTCGGTGACTTGAACTTCAAACTTAAAGCGCGCCTGGAGGACCATGTGTAGAACAGTTTATCATGTCGGGTGCACACGAGATCATAGACTGTGATGCATGGGATCCCTGACGGACTTTGGGCTTGAACGGATGGACCCGAACTGGGCTCGGTCTAGTTTCTTGAAATTCCTAATGGGTTATACCACGGGCATGCCTAAATCTTTTGTTTCATGTTGTGACAGAAGATGTCGGGAGCTCGTGGAGGTCGCAGAGGCGGCCGTGCTGGCGGTCGTGCTGGCGGCCGCGGTGGCGGCGGTGGCCGTGGGAACATTAATATGACCCAAGCGGAGTTGGATAACCTGATGCAGCAGCATGTGAATATTGCTTTGGCTGCATTCCAAGCCGCTCATAACGCTATGGGTGGTACGTCGGTTCTCACCTATTCTAACTTGTTCTGGGGTACTGTATCTTTTCTTGATTTTCACCTGTGTGTCTGTCCCAGGTGGTGCTGTCAATCCCCCTCCACCCCCAGTGCTCTTACAAAAAGTTTATGGATTGCAAGCCCCACAACTTTAGTGGCACTGAAGGGGCAGTGGGACTGCTCCGCTGGTTGGAGAAAATTGAATCGGTTTTCTCGATGTGCAGCTGCCCGGAAGGCGACCGGGTGAAATATGCTTCTGCGACCCTGGAGGGTCAAGCACTGACTTGGTGGAACTCCACCACCCAGACTATGGGTATTGGGGAAGCCCACGCTATGCCCCTGGGCGGAGTTCATTCAGTTACTGAAAAACGAGTACTGCCCGAGGGATGAAATCCAGAAACTTGAGCACGAAGTCTGGAATCATAAGATGGTGGGGTCCGAGATTGAAGCTTACACTGCTAGGCACAATGAGTTGGCGGTGTTGTGCCCTGATCTGCACGCACCCGAATACCGAAGGATTGAACACTATGTCGCTGGGTTGGTACCAGAGATCGCAGGGTTGGTTGCTGCGGGTAATCTCACTGTTTATTCTAAAGTGGTTCGGTCGGCTCACAGGCTGACCAACATGAAGGTGGCTGAAGGGGTCTTGCCTCCTCGAGGCGCTACTGTGAAGGCTCCTGATAGTAACAAGCGGAAGTGGGAAGCTGTGGGGAAAGGCTCGAGCTCGGCTCAGCCTCAGCAGGTGAGGAAGACTGATACTGGGGGATTGTCGTCTGAACGACAACCGGGGGTTTATGCTGGGAAGTTGCCGAAGTGTGATCGATGCAACTATCATCATACCGGTCCTTGCGATGATAAGGACCGTTGCCGTCGGTGCCATAAGATTGGGCACCAAGCCAAGGATTGTAGGTCCAACCCTCTGGGGAACCGAAACCCGTCGGTCACGCCAGCCCAGCCCTCAAGTCGCTACTCCCCAGGGAAATCAGGGAAACAAGGGTGCTATAACTGTGGTGAGCTTGGTCACTACAAGCGTAACTGCCCCAAGTTGAAACAAGGTGAAGCTGGGAAGAACGGGTCGGGTAATGGAAACAATGGGGGCGGAGGCAGGAATGCTCGCGCCTTCGTGATTGGTTCGAGCGGTGCTCGACAGGATCCTGACACTGTTACTGGTACGTTCCTTCTCGATAATCGCTATGCTACGGTTTTATTCGATTCCGGTGCCGATAAGATTTTTATATCTCTTGGTTTAGTCAATTGCTTGATAGGGTACCTACACCTTTAGAGGCTAATACTTGATAGAACTGGCTGATGGTAAGAAAGTCGAGGCGACGCACGTCCTTAGGGAGTGTCACCTTGAGTTGTCGGGTTATTCCTTTCCTATTGATCTTATGCCGGTGTCCTTGGGTAGTTTCGATGTTGTCGTGGGTATGGATTGGTTGTCTCTGTATCATGCTGAGATCGTTTGTTTTGATAAAGTCATTCGACTACCTCTCCCTGATGGAGAAATTCTGTTGGTGCACGGTGAGAAGAGTGGGGTCCCATTGAGTATCATTTCGTGTATGAAAGCCTATAAGTATCTTCGGAAGGGATATTCTGCCATTCTGGCACTTGTTTCGGTTTCGTCTGAAGAAGAGAAGAAGATTGAAGATATTCCTGTTGTCCGTGACTTTCCCGATGTATTTCCTGAAGACTTACCTGGTCTTCCGCCTTATCGTCAGGTCGAATTTGGTATTGAGCTTGCTCCCGGTGCGGCCCCTATTGCCCGAGCCCCATATCGGCTTGCACCTCCCGAGATGCAGGAGTTGTCAAACCAGTTGCAGGAGCTGTTAGAGAAGGGTTTCATTCGACCTAGTTCGTCCCCGTGGGGAGCCCCAATTTTGTTTGTCAAGAAGAAGGACGGAAGCCTACGGATGTGTATCGACTACCGGGAATTGAACAAGGTTTCCATCAAGAATCGTTATCCTCTTCCTCGCATCGATGACTTATTTGACCAGCTTCAGGGTTCTAGTTTCTATTCGAAGATCGATTTGAGGTCGGGGTACCATCAGTTGAGGGTTCAAGAAGCTGACATTCCGAAGACCGCCTTTCGAACTCGCTATGGCCATTTTGAATTCCTGGTCATGCCTTTTGGTCTCACCAATGCACGGCCATTTTTATGGATCTGATGAACCGTGTTTGTAAGCCTTATCTTGATAAGTTCGTGATTGTCTTCATTGATGATATTCTAGTCTATTCCAAGAACGTGGTGGACCACCAGGAACACTTGCGTCTTGTTTTGGAACTCCTGAGGCGGGAACAGTTGTACGCCAAGTTTTCTAAGTGTAGCTTCTGGTTGCGTGAAGTCCAGTTCCTTGGTCATGTTGTTAATGAGAAAGGAATTCACGTTGACCCAGCTAAGATTGAAGCCATTAAAGACTGGGAAGCACCAAAGACGCCATCTGAGGTGCGGCAATTCCTGGCCTTGCAGGTTATTATCGTCGTTTTATCGAGGGTTTTCGAATATCGCTCAACCCCTCACCTCGCTTACCCAGAAGGACAGGAATTCGACTGGGGTGATTCGCAGGAGTCGGCCTTCCAGATGTTAAAGGCTAAACTCTGTTCTGCTCCTATCTTGTCCTTACCTGAGGGCACGGACGATTTTGTGGTTTATTGTGACGCTTCTATCCGGGGTCTCGGTTGTGTACTGATGCAGCGCGAGAAGGTCATCGCCTATGCTTCTCGTCAGCTCAAAGTTCATGAGAAAAACTACCCCACCCATGATCTGGAATTGGGTGCGGTAGTCTTTGCTTTAAAGATTTGGAGGCATTACTTGTACGGTACCAAATGCACTATTTACACACCGATCACAAGAGCCTCCAACATATCTTTGATCAGAAGGTGTTGAATATAAGACAGCGTCGCTGGGTCGAGCTTCTTAATGATTACGAGTGCGCTATTAAATACCATCCTGGCAAGGCGAATGTGGTCGCAGACGCCTTGAGCAGGAAGGAAACGGCTAAACCTCGTCGTGTTCAAGCTCTTCAGCTCACCATCCATTCCGGCTTACCTGATCGAATCCGTTCAGCGCAGCAAGAAGCTTTGAAGGAGGAAAACCTTAAAGCTGAAACCATGCATGGTGCTGATAGCCACCTTGAGCTCAGGTCCGATGGGTTACACTATTTCGCTGAACGTATTTGGGTTCCTTTATTTGGGGGCTTGCGGGAGCTCGTTCTTGATGAAGCTCACAAGTCCCGGTACTCTATTCATCCTGGCTCCGATAAGATGTATCAAGACCTAAAGATACTTTATTGGTGGCCGAACATGAAGGCGGACGTGGCTTCGTACGTGAGCAAGTGCTTGACCTGTGCCAAGGTCAAGGTGAGTATCAAAAGCCATCCGACCTTCTGCAACAGCCTGAAATTCCCGAGTGGAAGTGGGAGCGGATTACGATGGACTTTGTGACCAAACTCCCGAAATCGCCCAGTGGTTTGTAACATGATCTGGGTAATTGTCGATAGGTTGACAAAGTCTGCGCACTTCCTCGCTATCAAAGATACCGATGGCCTCGAGCGTCTGGCACGGTTATATCTCAAGGAAGTGGTCTCTCGGCACGGGGTGCCTGTCTCTATTATTTCTGATCGTGATCCTCGGTTCGCCTCTAACTTCTGGAAATCCTTGCATAAGGCTCTGGGTACTCAGTTAGACATGAGCACAGCGTATCATCCGCAAACTGATGGTCAAAGTGAGCGGACAATCCAAACTCTAGAAGACATGCTTCGGGCATGTGTGATCGACTTTGGCAAGGGGTGGGAGAGTCATCTACCGTTGGTGGAATTCTCCTACAACAACAGTTACCATTCTAGCATCAAGGCAGCTCCGTTCGAGGCTCTTTACGGGCGGAAATGCCGGTCTCCTCTTTGTTGGCCGAGGTGGGTGAGAGTCAACTCACCGCCCAGAACTTGTGTACGAGACTTCCGAGAAGATTGTACAAATCCGTAACCGCTTGGCAGCAGCTCGGGATCGTCAAAAGAGCTATGCCGATCGTCGTCGCAAGCCTTTGGAGTTTGAGGTTGGCGACAGAGTTTTGTTGAAGGTATCTCCGTGGAAGGGCGTTATACGTTTTGGGAAGCGGGGCAAATTGAATCCTCGGTATGTAGGACCGTTCGCGATTCTGGAACGGATTGGACCGGTAGCATACAGGCTTGATCTGCCAGCTGAACTCAGTAATGTTCATAATGTCTTCCATGTCTCTAATCTGAAGAAGAGTTTGGCGGATGAATCTTTGGTTGTTCCTCTCGAGGAGATCAAGGTGGACGATCGTCTGCGTATAGTGGAGGAACGGTTGAAATTCTCGACTATAAAATCCGTAGCCTTCGCCGGAGTAAAATCCGCATTGTTAAAGTCCGTTGGAACTCAGATCGTGGACCGGAGTTCACGTGGGAAAGTGATGATCAAATGAAGGCTAAGTATCCCAATTTATTTCCTAAACGCGCGTTCGAATCAAGGCATGTCTCTGCTGAAGCGGAATGAAATCTCGGGTCGAGATTCCTTTCAACAGGGGGATGATGTGGCAACCGAAAAAATTTTCTTCTCTTTCGTCTCTTCCTTTTTGGGCCTTGGGCAATTTTCGGGACGAAAATTCTTTCAACAGGGGGATGATGTGACACCCGGCAAACTCAGGTTAGTAACGTTGACTAAACTAGTAAGTCTACCTTAGCGAGTCATGCATATTACGTACTTAACGGGGTCAGTCGAGTCGGTATGATGATTTTGGGAATCATCGGGAGTCGTTACGATGATTCGCGGGGTCATCGGGAGTCGGTCCATAACCATGTGTACAAGGATTGGTGATTCGTGGAATCGCCGGGTTTAATGCACACACGAGTCTCGAGTCCCGGGAATTGTGAACGGATGTAAACGTGTTAGTTATCATGCATTATATGTTTGGAATCATTATGTGACTTATCGGTATGTGAATACGTGTTTATATGTGTTAAAATAGCGTTTAACGCGCCGAAAACCCAGCTTGGAGGGTTTCAGGCGATTAGGATCTGGAAAAGGGCCTAATCGCCTATATATAGGCGAGTAGGAGGATGATAGCAGGCGATTGGGACCTAATCGCCTGATGTAGCATGCGATTAGGCCCCCAATCGCATGAAATGGACTGCTAATCGCCTATACTGCAGAGTCCGGGTCAAAAACACCTATAAATAGAACCCTTAACTCCCCAAACACCTCTAGAACAACCCTAGCTGATCCCAAGCCACCCACACACCTTGAAACACCTCTGGAACTCATTTTGCTACAAAAATCACCATCTCCAAGCCCACACACCTTTCTTTAACAAAATCCAAGGTGTGTTCTTCATCTCTAACCTTTGTAAAGGTGTTATTTGGTTCTCCAAAGGTCCAGACCTTGTTTTACTAAGTTTGTGTCTTTAAAAACCTTTCAAAAGAGTTCTAAACCAAGTCTACACCTTAATGCTTGTTATATGTGAAGTTTACATGCATATGTTGGTCTTCTTGGTGATTATAACATGATTGTTTCCATGATATGATTGTACTTCTGTATGGAGAGATTATTAGGATGGTTATCTTAGAGTTTGAGCCATTGTTGTTGTGTTTTGATGAAAATGTGTATTTTGACCCATTTGGATGTTCTTGAAGATTTAGGATGATTATGGTATAATTGTTGATGCAATGTTGTTAGAATTCATACTAGGAAGATGTTAGATCAGAGGTTTGATGATTTGCAAGTTTGTAGAGATTGAAATCTGATTGTTTCCATTTAAGGAAAGATAAGGTTGGTTGGTGAAATCTAGTACTTTGCCATTTTAGGAAATAATTGCTTAGAACTTGTTAGATCAGTGATATGTCGGGGGTTTTGCTTGGAATGGGTTGGTAAATGATTTAGGTTTGATATTGGGTGTTGTTGCATGTTTCGGATCTGATTTGGAGGGTATAACGCGCGAAAATCCGTCACACAGCAGCAGCAGGCGATTAGGAATCCTAATCGCCTGATGCTGAAGGCGATTATGCATATGTGAAGGTGATTAGGACCCTAATCGCCTGATACATCAGGCGATTGGGCCCCTAATCGCCAATGGGCTGAAGCTACTCGCGTATTGACTTTCCTAATCGCGTGTACTGCTGTCGTAAATGCGTTTTGACATCCCGGAACATGATTTGACACCTAGGAACATGATAGGAACCCGGGATGCACCCAATGACTTAGTAAGACGCGTTCGGACCTGATTATGCGTTAATCGGACATTATGCTAGACTAGGTGAACTATTGCGCGTATTAAGTGTTTAATTGCATATGTTGCATGATGTCTTGTATTTACCTAACACGTGGGACGTCGGGTCACCAATGGGACGTCGGGTCTTGTCTGGCACGGTCGGTTTAACAGTTAAAGATGTTTTCAAACGTTATGGTCACGGTCTGGACATTCGGGGACTAGTTAACCTGTGGGTTATTAGTCTGGATACTTATACACATCTTATGATAGGTCGCCGCTATTTGGGGCTATCATAGCTTAATTTCTTAACTATTTTCAAGTAACGCGAAAGCGAGGTGAGTGTCACAGCCCCACTTTTACCGTTTTGCTTTCGGGGGAGAAACATGCTACTTATTTTGATTACTCATCATAGATCATGTTATACTATGGTTATTTCACGTACTATGCGGCTTTTACAGAAAGTCCCGGGGGAATCATGAATGTGCGGGAATGCACAACGAGGGAAATGTGGATAGATCTATTGGGCCTTACAAACCCCACCCGACGGCTGGGAGCCGGGCGGGTGCATATTGTCTCTAACACTTTGGGGGTTACCGAGGCATCGGTAATCCCGTCCGTCTGGGCTGGCTTCAACACTTATACGGTTTAGTAATGGATTCCCAACCGCAGTAGTAGCAACACTTAACGTCTAGCTAACGTTTTCAATACATAGTAGTAACGGAAATGATCTTACCGAACTTATAACAACACTTTATAAAAGAAAACCTGTGAACTCACCAGCATTATATGTTGACATTTTTGGCATGTTTTCTCAGGTCGCTAAGGTAGCAGTCAATGGGCTAGGCGCACGGAGTCATGCACAGCATCTAATATTTTGAAGCATATTAAACAGTGTTTTGTAAACAATGATATGTCTTTTGGTTGTAAACAAGAATGCTTCCGCTGCTGGTTTACGGCTCAAAGCATGATATTTTGGTTTTAAATATATTATGAATGCATGTTTGTTGTATGTTTATTGTGATCGTTGACTGAGATCCTGGTGTGTCACCCCCTCGCGGTAAACCCCGCACGTGGAATTTGAGGGTGTGACATAACGTTTCCAATCACCATAGGAACCTTGGCTTCGATACCGTTGAAGTTTTTTCATTTCTCGCCTTCCAAATAACCCGATTGTGACCACCACAATGCCATGAAAGATCCGTTTAGCCCATTTACTATTACCTATGCCTTTATAATGGAGGAGCAAGTCACTTGTAGAGGAAGAAAACAGAGGAGGACATCGACACCACTTCCAAATTCCCTCCCATACCACCGAGGCGAAACCACAAACAGAAAAAATATGTACCGACGTTTCGTCTTCAGATTCACATAATCTACAAACTTTATTGTCAATGTTGATGTTTCTCAAAGCCAAAGCGTCAACTGTCGCAATTCTACCCATTTCCGCTCGCCACGCCAGAATGTTACATTTAAGCGGAACCCACGCAGACCATTTGAACTTAAAATTATCGCCATCCTTTCTATTCTGCAGTAGGACTTTCTTATTTCAGCAGCTGTGAAGAAATCCGCTCCATTCCACGTCCATCTATCTTTTTTATCACATAACCGTGCTTGAGTCAGAAACTCAGACATGCTACACCACTCCTGTGCTTCAGCAGCAGAAAAAAGGGCCGAGAAATCAATCGGGTGCCATCCATCATTCTCCCAGAAATCACTAACCCAACCTTTTTTGTTACTTGATCTAGCGAACAGCAATGGGAATACTTGGAATAGGGGCCTGTCGAGCAGCCAGTTATCCATCCAGAATCGAGCAGAATTGCCGTTTCCTATACCCACCCGGAATAGGTCTAAGAAATTCCGATCGCCACATTTAAGTCGTTCACTGTTTTTAACGATTGCAGCCCAATTCCCTTGAGCACCCGAAATTAAGGGAATGCTAGACCAACGTTTTCTAGAATTATGACAAGCTTCTACCACTCTCTTCCACAAAGCATAATCCTCCACTCGAAACCTCCACACCCATTTTGCTAAAAGAGCATCATTGACGTCTTTCAATCTTGTTATGCCCAGCCCACCATCGTCTTTTGGCCTCGTAATTCTCTCCCAAGAAACCCAATGGAGTTTCTTAATATCGCTCGATCCCGACCACATAAATCTTTTCATGAGACTCTCCAATTTGTCAAGCACACCCACCGGAGCTTTAAATAGAGAAAAATAATAAACGGGGAGGCTTTCCAAAACAGATTTTATCAAAGTAACACGACCACCAATGGAGAGAACCTTAGCTTTCCATGAAGACAATTTATTAAGAAAAATATCAATTATCTTTCTCCAATTATTAATTCTGTTCATGTTGGCACCGACCAAAATACCCAAATAATCGAAAGGGATAGACCCTTCACGACAACCAAGCACAGAGGCCATATCAACTAACTCTTCCTTCGACGTGCCAATACCATAAAGACTCGATTTATGAATGTCAATTTTTAGCCCCGAGCATAAGTAAAAGCATCGAAGAATACGAGACGTCTTGTAGATGTTGTCACAAGACCATTCCCCCATTATAAGAGCGTCGTCCGCATATAAAAGGTGGGACACCAAAGGTCATCTCGTCGAGACTTCAATACCTTTAAATTCTCCTTCTTGGATGGCTTTACAAAATAAACACGAAAAAGCTTCCATCACAATTAAAAATAAGAACGGCGATAGTGGATCACCTTGTCGAAGACCTTTCCCACACTGAAATTCAAAAGTTGGGGAGCCGTTGACAAGAATCAATGACCTGGCTGATTCTAAGATCCCTTGAATCCACATTCTCCATTTATAAGGAAAACCCATCTGCTCCAGTAAAGACAATAAAAAGGCCCAGTTGACATTGTCATAGGCCTTTTCAAAATGAATCTTAAGAAAAAAATGATTTTTTCCCCCGCCTATTACACCAAGAAAGAATCTCATTCACCATGAGAGGCCCGTCGAGGATATACCTATCACTTAGGAACCCCGATTGGGATTCCGAAATGATATAACCAATCACTCTTTTAAGACGAGTAGCAAGAACTTTAGAAATCACCTTGCTAATCAATCCCACCAAAGTAATAGGTCTAAAATCCTTTAAACCCAACGGGTTTTTAATTTTAGGAACCAAAGTGATAAAAGAGGATCCACACCCACGGTTAATTTTCCCCGTCTCGTAGAAAGAGTTAAGAATATTACCAAAGTCTTCTTCGAGGCAGTTCCAAAACTTCCGAACAAACCGAAAATTAAACCCGTCAGGACCTGGGGCTTTATCCATCCCACAATCAAAAACCACATTTTTTATCTCTTCTTTGGAGAACGGAACAACCAAAGCATCAACCATATCCAAGGGGATTTTTTTAATGTCGTTACAAATCAGACCCGATCTGTTCTTATCTTCTTCAGGAAGCTCAACAACGTACAACTAAAACCTCACCTTTATACGAAAGAAGCTCACCTGTTAGCGTGACAAGCTCACTAACATACGCACTCACATTCATACTAGAGAAGTTTAGCGTCACGGACCAAAAGTCTCACAATGGGATGAAAGAAGCTAACTTCCATGCATGACAAGCCCAACTTCGCACCAAATAAGCTCACTTTGTTGCGAAAGAAGTTCATCAATGTACAATATGGGTACACAAAAGCTCTTTCTTTTACCATTCTTGCTCATATCTGCTTGACTCCATCATATCTATTACAAAATGAGTTTACCACAACATTTAGAAAAGCTCAAAGTCTCAGGCCGGTAAGTTGCTACGTTTGATGGATGGAAGTGATGAGCTCATAGAATGAAGCTATTAACTACAATCATGACCCAAAGAATATCCGGGATAGCATATATGACACTCGTGAAAACAATGTGCCATGCACACACAATAAGCTCGTTATTTTACCTCGTTGGGTTCTACTTACTTAGATCCATTGATCTATTATAGAAAAGAGTTTATCATAAGCGCTAAAATAAGCTTGGATAGCAAAAGCTCTAAAGATCTCCCATGATGTCCATTGAGCTTCATACCTTCTAAGCTTCTCAAGAAACGTCGAGAACGTAGAAGCCACAAGAAAAAGGCAAAAATTGTGAAGTCCAAAACAAGAAATTCATAAACAAATAACGCGCAAACACCTTACACCAAAGTTTATGAATTTCATGAGGTAAAAAAAATGAGATAAGATTACTAAATCACAAGCACCTATGACTACGTCACGACTACTTATGACTGGAGGGATGATCACATGGATACCCTAACCCCACTTTCCAGCTAACTAGGAAGCTATGAAACTAACCTAAAGAAGTTATATGCTATAGATCCTCAACTAGCAAACCTAGAGAAACTACACACTTGAGATCCTCAGCTCCCTATCGCCGACCTTACTCCCACGAGGTCAGTATTAAAGGTGGGTACAACCTTTATGGGCCAGCCCAGCCTATTACAATATGGCGCACTAGGGTTTAAAGTTCCACCCTCTATAAATAGAGGGGTGAAACCCTCACTCAGATCCATTCCCATTTGTGTTGGTTTAAAGGCATCTTGCTTCTCCCTTATCACTATCTCTCTAGAAATTACATTTCTCTCAAATAAGCTTTTAAGCTTCCCTGTTAAACTCACAAGCTTCCCCAAGGGAGCTCACGAGCTATCATACCAGCAATCCATAGACCCATGGTTCTAATAACCAACTTCTAACCAACAAGCTAAGCAGGCCGAAACCACCTCGGCTACTAGCTAACTATTGGGTTTCAACCACCACCTCCTCCCATACTCTCTATCTCTCATTAACTCCTACATGTTTCCTTTTATATACATTTCATGGGATAAATCACTAATGTTGAGTGTCAGAGGGTGGTCCAGAGACCCTGGTCTCTAGACCCCTTCTAACGAGTTGTTTAAGGTGCAGGTACGAACTTATAAGGTGATAAAGTCCAACCCGAAGATACGTCCATACTATCTTCATGCCTTATCCTTGTTGTTTCAACAGGTCAAGTCTTGATGATGAAATGATAGTTCGAAAGTTCTTAGATTCGATACCGAAGAAGTATCTTCAGATTGTTGTTTCTATTGAGAAGTATTTAGATCTCAAGAGCATGCCATTCGAAGAAGCAAATGGTAGATTAAAGCATACGAGGAACAAATCAGAGAGCAAGACGACATGGGTGATAATCAAGATAAATTATTTTTACTAAATAAGCAAATGGTAGATTAAAGCAAGCGAATGTCACAACAGGAGTTAAAGGAAGAAGTAGCAAATTTGGCAGAAGAGCATGATTCAACACTATTTTGAAGAGTAACAATATCAAGATTAAGGGGTGAATAAAGGATTATACTTGATATCGGAAGGAGTTAATTGGATAAGGATAGTTAGGTAACTTGGTTATCAAGTAATACTTTAATAGTTGAAATATTTATTCGTTTGAATTAATATGTTTATCTTGTTTGTTTGTTAAATAGTTAATTAAGTATTGGAGTTGGTATTGGTTTAGGGTAGTTTATTTTCCCAGTAACTAGTTTAGTATAAATATATGGGTTAAGTTATATACTTAATTCCCTGCTAGGGGTTTAGTCTATAGTTTGATTAATAATAAAAGAGTCGTGAAATGTTCTCATAAATCTCGTGTGTTAAGTGTTGCGTTTACAGTACTTTATCCTCCAATAATGTATAAATAAAGATACATGAGTAACTTATGAATGAGAAAGGATGGAATAATTTTTTAGGGAACGGCTGCATGACATTAAGCCTCGAACTCGAGACTAATGGCATGTGAGACGCTACTAATATCACGTCCCTCCTGAAGCCCAATGCACCCCACTTAACACCCATTGCACCAATTCCTTGAGAAAACCTCACAAGGTATGCCACTCATTGCACCAATTCTTTGGCTCCACCAGCTGAGTTGGCTTCATCACCTAGAAAGAATGGAAATTTGATTACTCTTTGTGGAACAATTATAATTTTTCAGAATCCACACAGATATATACGTGTGTATATATATATATATATATATATATATATATAAGGGAATGGATATAGAGGAAACTCTAGTTATTTAGTAAACCATGGAAACCCAATCCTAGCCATCCATTTGATTGGATCAATGGTGGAGATCAATGGGGTGACTTTTTTGGTTTCAAATAATATTATTAAAATGGAAATAGTACACATAAGGGTAACTTGGAGTGCATACTAACAGAAGTAACACATGTTATCAACTGCAAAAAATAGATGAGATGTTAAACGGTGTGACCAACTCATCATCTAACATACTAACAGAAGTAACACATGTTAACCTACTCAGACATTTCATCCACTATCGTTTTCACTTCATAAGTTTAATGAGAAATAAAGCATACAAACTATTAACACACGCTATTACAAAGTATCATTACAAACTATTGACCACATTAACAAAATAAATCTAGAATTCTATACATTGAGTAGCAAAAAGAAAACGTTATTCAAAATTATTTCTACATATTTTTCTCGGCTTCCTTGGACTTCGTATGTTAACATATGATAACCGTGGGGGGTCTTCGTTATCAACTGCAAACAATAAATAAGATGTTAACCGGTGTGACCAACTCATCATCTAACATACTAACAGAAGTAACACATGTTAACCTACTCAGACATTTCATCAAACACATGGAGTGCATATATCCAAAACACAGAAGACATTATAATTACCTTCAATACATTCACCACTAACTTTAAAAAGACATCCATATATCCACTAACAGAAGTAACACATGTTAACCTACTCAGACATTTCATCCACTATCATTTTCACTTCATAAGTTTACTGAGAAATAAAGCATACAAACTATTAACACACGCTATTACAAAGTATCATTACAAACTATTGACCACTTTAACAAAATAAATCTAGAATTCTATACATTGAGTAGCAAAAAGAAAACGTTATTCAAAATTATTTCTACATATTTTCTCGGCTTCCTTGGACTTCGTATGTTAACATATGATAACCGTGGGGGTCTTCGTTATCAACTGCAAACAATAAATAAGATGTTAACCGGTGTGACCAACTCATCATCTAACATACTAACAGAAGTAACACATGTTAACCTACTCAAACATTTCATCAAACACATGGAGTGCATATATCCAAAACACAAAAGACATTATAATTACCTTCAATACATTCACCACTAACTTTAAAAAGACATCCATATATCCACTAACAGAAGTAACACATATTAACCTACTCAGACATTTCATCCACTATCGTTTTCACTTCATAAGTTTACTGAGAAATAAAGCATACAAACTATTAACACACGCTATTACAAAGTATCATTACAAACTATTGACCACTTTAACAAAATAAATCTAGAATTCTATACATTGAGTAGCAAAAAGAAAACGTTATTCAAAATTATTTCTACATATTTTTCTCGGCTTCCTTGGACTTCGTATGTAAACATATGATAACCGTGGGGGGTCTTCGTTATCAACTGCAAACAATAAATAAGATGTTAACTGGTGTGACCAACTCATCATCTAACATACTAACAGAAGTAACACATGTTAACCCAGTCAAGCATTTCATCAAACACATGGAGTGCATATATCCAAAACATAAAAGACATTATAATTACCTTCCATACATTCACCATTAACTTTAAATGGACATCCATATATCCACTAACAGAAGTAACACATGTTAACCTACTCAGACATTTCATCCACTATCGTTTTCACTTCATAAGTTTACTGAGAAACAAAGCATACAAACTATTAACACACACGCTATTACAAAGTATCATTACAAACTATTGACCACTTTAACAAAATAAATCTTGAATTCTATACATTGAGTAGCAAAAAGAAAACGTTATTCAAAATTATTTCTACATATTTTTCTCGGCTTCCTTGGACTTCGTATGTTAACATATGATAACCGTGGGGGGTCTTCGTTATCAACTGCAAACAATAAATAAGATGTTAACCGGTGTGACCAACTCATCATCTAACATATTAACAGAAGTAACACATGTTAACCCAGTCAAGCATTTCATCAAACACATGGAGTGCATATATCCAAAACATAAAAGACATTATAATTACCTTCCATACATTCACCATTAACTTTAAATGGACATCCATATATCCAAAACACAAAAGACATTATAATTAAAAAAACATAAAAATGTTTAAAAATCACGATAAAAAATAGATGCATATACAAAAAACACTACTCAAAACGTAAAAAAAAAAGTAAAAGACACAAAACTTCAAACTCGAATAAGCACCATTATCACAGCCACAGTAACCCTTCATTGTAACATCACCATAACTAACTTCAACCATACCTGTCATCATCCACCATCGGATCCCAAGACCCAACCATCATCAATACTGTCACTAGCACCTCGGTAACCCACAATCATTCAACTCTTAATTATTCAAATCTGAAAAAGGATGGTGATTATTGGACTTACCTCCTTTCATCAGAGAAATGGCAAAACCCACCGGAGGCCAGATCTGACTCCATCGTCTTCCATTATCGTTGTCATCGGAGTAGGGAGTGGCCGACCAGAGGCCATGACCGGTGGCTCCCCTTCTTTTCTCTGGTCTCCTTCTCTCTCTGTTTTCTCTCTATTTTGAAACACACTCTCTCTAAATCTTTCTCTCTCTATAGTTCATATGAAAATGGGGTGAAAAAAAGATGAAGTTTGAAATCCATTTTAGGGTGAGAAGAAGATGAAGTTTTTGAGAGATTTAGATGAAAATTGGGGGAATGTGAGGGAATGGTGTATTTATGTAGGGAAAGATAAGTTGTAATGGTACTTTGTACCAGATGAAAAGATGGGATGAGGTGACAAGGGGAGAAAATTACTTTAGTACCCTTGAAGATATTATAAAATGAATTTTTCTTTGGATGGTGTGGCACATCCTCAACCACATGTGGAGTTTTCATGGTTTTCCATATAAGATGGGTTTTCTATAGATACTTACACTATATATATATATATATATATATATATAGGGTTAGGATCGTGTGAGAACCATATTGAGTTGTGAGAACTAGAGAACTCTTGTGGACCATTGATTGTGATGAGGTCAAGATTTAATCTAGATGTTTTTTTTGTCTTTACATGCCAATTAAAATATTATTAGTATATTTTAATACAAAAAGTACAATAAGGGTATTTAGGTAAAACCACCATGAAAGAGAAATAATTATTATAATACTATTTTAATTTTTTATTTAATTATTCAAAAAAATCATTTTTTAAAGAAAATCTGATGAGATGATCTATCATGATTTACATTGGTGTGATTATTTACACCAGTGTAAATCTGCCATACACAAAATATGTTGTAAAAACCAAAACCAACATATGATAAGTATAATTCACACTGGTGTAAAAAAACAAACAAAAATCATATATTGCGGATGATTTACACCCGTGTAAAAATTGCCATACACAACTTATACAAAAAATACACTAGTTTAAAAAACCAAAACTATATAATACTACAATACATTAATATTTACAAAATGATAATACATTAATATTTACACTGGTGTAGCTGATGCTTACACCAGTGTTTTCTTACAAAAATGATACTACAGGTGGTGTAAAATAACCACCAAACATCTATACATTCATATTTACACTAGTGTAAACTGATATTTACACCAGTGTTTTCTTACATCATACTACACCATCATCGTCATCTTCACAACATCATCCCCTTAAATGAAAAACATCATCATCTTCGTACCTGCTATTTAAAACTAAAAGTTGTTATTTGTCCCGAGCTATCAAACAAACCATCCACAACAACAAAACAACTAAATATGTTCAAATTTTATCTAATTTAAAACTAGTAATTCCATATGTGTTTACAGCACCTACCCATTCCCAAAAATAAAAATAATAATAAAAATAACATAAAAAAATAATAACACCAGTGTAATTACATAATAATAATAATAATAACAGAAAAATAATAATAATAACAATAATAATAATAATAATAATAATAACAAAATAACAGAAAATAATAATAATAATAACAAAATAACAGAAAATAAAAAAAATTAATAATAAACAGGAAATAATAATAATAATAATAATAATAACAATAATAATAATAATAACAAAAATAATAGTAATAATGTCACACCCTCAAATTCCACGTGCGGGGTTTTACCGCGAGGCGCATGACAAACCAGGATCTAAGTCAACGGTCACAATAAACGACACTATATGATACGTAAAATGAAATAAACAACCATCAAGTTTCATAAATCCATTCGCTGCGGAAGCGTAACTTTTATTACAACCCAAAAAGTAAAAGTGCATAAGTCTGAAAAAGATATGATAATGCATATGAAGCCTAGACGCCGTGTGACTCCGTGCGCCTATAGTAAGCTGCTACCTCAACGACCTGAGACAAACATGCTAAAAACGTCAGCAAATAATGCCGGTGAGTTCACAGGTTTTTAATTAAATGTTTAAAGTAATGAAAGCCATCATGTTACCACTATATCAAAAGTAATAGCGTTAGCTAGACGCATGAGTTATACTACTACGACCGGAAACCATTACAGACAACGATATATGATTTTTGCCCGAAACGATTTAGCGTACGACCGAGACAATATGCACCCGCCCGGCTCCCAGCCGACGGGTGGGGTCTGTCAATCCCAATAGATCTATCCACATTTCCCCCGTTATGCTATCCAGCATATTCATGGTTTCCCCGGGACTTTACGTATCGTATAGTAAGTAAATGAATCAACCACTAGCATAACATGATAATTTATGTAATAAGTATAAGCATGTGTCTCCCCCAAAATGTAAAGCATAAGACGGGGCCGTGAAACTCACCTGATGCTGCTCTTCGCACTACAACAAGTAAATCTGCTCAATAGACGGCCCCTAATACCGGTGACCTATCATGACGAGCATATAAGGTGTTAGACTAACAACCCGTAGGTTGATTAGTCCCTAATAGTCCAGACCATAACCGTGTACATATGAAATGATGTTCCAACGTTTAACCGACCGTACCAGGCAAGGCCCGACATCCCATTGGTGACCCGACATCTCATGTGTTAGACAATACAAGACATCATGCCACATATGCAATCAAACACTTAATACGCGCAACAGTTCACCTAGTCTAGCATAATATCCGTTTAACGCATAAACAGGTCCGAATACGTGTTACTAAGTCATTGGGTGAATCCCGGGGTTCCTATCATGTTCCTAGGCGTCAAATCATGTTCCGGGATGTTAAAATATACATACAGCAGCATTACACGCGATTAGGAATCAAACTAGCAATTAGGAAAAGTCAACATGTGATTAGGGCTAGTCAACAGGCGAGTACAAGGGCTAATCGCCCCTAAGGATGGGCGAGTAGGGCTACTCGTGTGAACTATAGGCGAGTAGGGTCATAAGGTATGTAATTCAGGGCTTAACTAGTGATTAGGATCGTAATCGCATGAAGTAAAGGCAATTGGACCCCCAATCGCCACTTGTATACACGATTAGGCTGCCATATAGGCGAGTAGGCCTCCAATCGCCTATAACATAGGCGATTAGGATCCCTAATCGCCTATAGTGCAGCAGATGTGGTTATTCGCGCGCCGAACACTCCAAATCAGATCCGAAACATGTAGAAACACCCAATAAACATTCTAACATATTAACAAACATATTCTAAGCAAAACCCCTAAGTTTTCATCATTCTAACAGTCCCGAATGCGAGCGTTTTCCCAAAATGGCAACTTAGCATGTAAACATCACATCATCATGCAAGAACTTGCCCTAAATAGCAAATATTCAGATTTAACCACATAATCACGTTGTCCGATAGCATCCTACTGTTCTAGCATCATCCTAGAGCAAACCCTAACATCACACAATCAACAACACACCTCATATCATCCTTAATCATCCAAAATCCTTCAAACGGGTCAAAACATCAAGTATCAATAATACACCACCAAAACCATTCAAACTCCTAGGACATCATCATACTAACTTATAACAGCAATAAACATCAAAACAACACAAGAATAACCATGATTCAATCCTAAAAATCCTACCTTTAACACATATAACACATATAACGCATGCAAAGGTGTAGGTTTGTTTAAAAAGGGTTTTTAATGGATTTTCAAGGATAAAAACATTTATAAGTCAGGTCTGGACGTTTAGGGAGTGAAACATAATCATTTAAAGGTTTGGGTTTGAAGAACACACCTTGTAATAAAGAGGTGATGATGGAATAAGCTTGAAAATGGTGGTTTTGATGCAAAAACGAGTTCCAGAGGGTGTTTGGGTGTTGGGTTATGTTATGGGACGGCTAGGGTTGTTATTATGATGTTTTGGAGGTCAAGGGTGGTATTTATAGGCGTTTCTAGTCGTTCAGCACGTTACACGCGATTACGCAGACTTACATGCGAGTAGGGAGCCTAATCGCATGAACCTTCATGCGATTAGCCCCTAATCGCCTATATGTACCTCCCAATCGCCCCTATATAGGCGATTAGGCTACTCCCCATTTGCCTAATCGCCTGCAGCCTCCCAGTTTGTGTGTTTTGCGCGTTAAACCCCGTTTTAACATATGTTAACACATATTCACATACTAACAAGCCACATAATGATTGTAAACATATAATACATGATAAATGACACGTTCCTACCCGATCACCAATTCCCGGGACCCGAGACTTGCGTGGTTGCGTTAAACCCGGCGATCCCACGAATCACCGATTCTTGTACACGTGGTTATGGACCGACACCCAATGGTTTCTCGAACCATTGTAACGACTCCCGATGATTCCCGAATCATCAATACGACTTAATTAACCCTAGTTAAGTATGATATTAAGTAGTTATTTGAAATGTTTTCGTTGAGATAGACTCGTATGCATGTAAAGTACGAAACGCATGTATGTAAGGTATAAAAGTATTGACCTGAATATGCCGGGTGTCACATCATCCCCCAGTTGAAAGAATTTTCGTCCCGAAAATTAAATGAAGTCCGTAGATGAAGAGACGAAAGGAAGAAAGAAAAGAAAAAATTTCCCGTTGTTACATCATCCCCCAGTTGAAAGGAATCTCGACCCGAGATTCATTTCTCTTTGGAGGCCACATAGTTCGATTCAAACGCACGCTTAGGAAATAGATGAGGGTACTTAGCCTTCATCTGATCTTCTCGTTCCCACGTGAACTCCGGTCCACGATTAGAATTCCAACGAACCTTAACGATACGGATTTTACTCCGACGGAGGCTACGAATCTTATAATCTAAGATTTCAACTGGTTCCTCTACAATACGTAAATGATCATCAACCTTGATTTCTTCAAGAGGAACTACGAGAGATTCGTCTGCCAAACACTTCTTAAGATTCGAGACATGGAAGACGTTATGCACGCCACTAAGCTCGGCTGGTAAGTCAAGTCTGTATGCCACCGGCCCAATACGTTCCAAGATGGGGAACGGTCCGACATAACGAGGGTTAAGTTTGCCGCGCTTCCCAAAGCGTATAACGCCCTTCCATGGAGATACCTTCAATAAAACCCTGTCGCCAACCTGAAACTCCAGAGGTTTGCGACGACGATCAGCGTAGCTCTTCTGGCGATCACGAGCTGCCGCCATACGATTACGAATTTGTACGATCTTTTCGGAAGTTTCGTACACCAATTCTGGACCGGTGAGTTGGCTTTCGCCCACTTCGGCCCAACAAAGAGGGGACCGGCACTTCCGTCCATACAGAGCCTCGAACGGTGCCGCCTTAATGCTAGAGTGGTAACTATTGTTGTAAGAGAACTCCACCAACGGTAAGTGAATCTCCCAACTCTTACCGAAATCGATGACGCATGCTCGAAGCATGTCTTCAAGCGTCTGAATCGTCCGCTCACTCTGACCGTCAGTTTGCGGATGATATGCGGTGCTCATGTCAAGTTGAGTACCCAACGCTTTATGTAATTGTTTCCAGAAACGGGAGGCGAAACGAGGGTCACGGTCGGAGATGATAGAGACGGGCACCCCGTGCCTGGAAACCACTTCCTTAAGATAGATACGAGACAACCGCTCCAGACTGTCGGTTTCCTTAATAGCGAGGAAATGTGCGGACTTTGTCAACCGGTCGACAATCACCCAGATCATGTCACAACCACTGGGCGACTTCGGAAGTTTGGTCACAAAATCCATGGTAATCCGCTCCCATTTCCATTCAGGAATTTCAGGTTGCTGTAGAAGACCAGACGGCTTCTGGTACTCCACCTTGACCTTAGCACAGGTCAGACACTTGCTGACATACGAAGCTATGTCAGCCTTCATATTAGGCCACCAATAGAGTATCTTTAGGTCCTGATACATCTTATCGGAACCCGGATGAATAGAATACCGGGATTTGTGGGCTTCGTCCAAGACAAGCCCCCGCAAACCCCCAAATAAAGGAACCCAAATGCGCTCGGCAAAGTAATGCAGGCCATCAGACCCAAGCTCGAGGTGTTTATCAGCACCGTGCATGGTTTCAGCTTTAAGGTTTTCCTCCTTCAAAGCTTCCAATTGTGCCGAACGAATTTGGTCAGGCAACGAAGAATGAATAGTGAGCTGTAAGGCTCGAACACGACGAGGTTTGACAGACTCCTTTCTGCTCAAGGCGTCTGCCACAACGTTCGCCTTACCAGGATGGTACTTAATGGCGCAGTCATAGTCGTTCAGAAGTTCGACCCAACGTCGTTGCCGCATGTTCAATACTTTCTGGTCGAAGATATGCTGGAGACTCTTGTGATCGGTGTATACGTCGCACTTGGTACCGTACAAGTAATGTCTCCAGATCTTCAACGCAAAGATCACCGCACCCAACTCTAAATCATGAGTGGTGTAGTTCCTTTCATGGACTTTAAGTTGGCGAGAGGCGTAGGCAATAACTTTCCCGCGTTGCATTAACACACAACCGAGACCACGAATGGAAGCGTCACAGTACACAACAAAATCATCTGTGCCCTCAGGTAAGGATAAGATGGGCGCAGAGCAAAGTTTAAGTTTCAGCATCTGGAACGCTGATTCCTGCGGTTCACCCCAGTCAAACTTGCGGTCTTTCTGGGTAAGAGAGGTGAGGGGTTGAGCGATCTTCGAAAATCCCTCAATGAAACGGCGATAGTAACCCGCAAGGCCTAGGAACTGCCGCACCTCAGATGGCGTCTTTGGTGCTTCCCATTCCTTAATGGCCTCAATCTTTGCCGGATCGACATGAATTCCCAGTTCATTAACCACATGCCCTAGGAATTGTACTTCACGTAACCAGAAATCACACTTTGAGAACTTAGCGTACAACTGCTCCCGTCTCAAAAGTTCCAAAACCAATCGTAAGTGCTCCTCGTGATCCGTCTCGTTCTTAGAATAAACCAAAATGTCGTCGATAAACACGATAACGAATTTATCGAGATAGGGCTTGCAAACGCGGTTCATCAAGTCCATGAAAACGGCAGGTGCATTCGTAAGACCGAAGGGCATAACCAAAAACTCGAAGTGGCCATAACGTGTACGAAAAGCGGTCTTTGGAATGTCAGCTTCTTGTACCCGCAGTTGATGATACCCAGACCTCAGATCTATCTTGGAATAAAAACTGGAGCCTTGGAGTTGATCGAATAAATCATCAATTCGAGGAAGCGGGTAACGATTCTTGATGGTTACCTTGTTCAGTTCCCGATAGTCAATACACATACGAAGGCTCCCATCTTTCTTTTTGACAAATAGGATAGGAGCTCCCCACGGGGATGAACTAGGTCTAATGAACCCCTTTTCTAACAACTCCTGCAGTTGGTTAGATAATTCTTGCATCTCAGGAGGTGCAAGGCGGTAAGGAGCTCGGGCAATAGGCGCCGCGCCGGGCGCAAGATCAATGTTAAATTCGACCTGACGGTGAGGTGGAAGGCCAGGCAAATCGTCGGGAAACACGTCGGGAAAATCACGAACGACAGGAATGTCCTCGATCTTCTTCTCATCGTTAGATGAAACCGAAACAAGAGCTAAGATCGCGGAATACCCCTTACGTAAATACTTATACGCCTTCATACATGAAATGATGCTCAAGGGAACTCCACTTTTCTCGCCATGAACCAAAAGAGTCTCTCCATCCGGGAGAGGGAGGCGAATGATTTTATCGAAGCAAACGATCTCTGCGCGATATAAGGACAACCAATCCATACCCACTACAACGTCGAAACTACCCAATGACACCGGCATGAGGTCGATAGGAAAAGATAACCCTGATAGTTCCAACTGGCATCCTTTAAGAATATGAGTCGCCTCAATATTCTTACCATCAGCCAATTCTATAAAATACTTGACCTCTAAGGGAGTCGGTACAATGTCTAACAGTCGGCTAAACTCAACAGATATAAAACTCTTGTCGGCACCCGAATCAAATAAAACGGAGGCATAACGATCACAAAGAAGAAACGTACCAGTAACAGTATCCGGATCCTGACGGGCCTCGCCCGACCCGATGACGAAGGCGCGCGCGTTCCTGCCGCCACCCCCGTTGCCCCTGTCATTTCTCCCAGCATTCCCTTGCTTCAGCTTGGGGCAGTCCTTCTTAAAGTGCCCCGTCTCCCCACAATTAAAACATCCCTGGTTACCCCTAGGTGCAGCAGTGGTAGTAGTAGTAGGGGCAACCACCTGTTGCTGAGTCTGAAGATTCACCCTGCACGTCTGGGCCAGATGCCCGTTCTTCTTGCAACGGGTACAAAAACTACAATTTCCCACATGATGATACCCACAACGATCACATCTAGGCAGCCTACCAGTATAACCGCCCTGTTTTTGCCCAGAAGACGAACCCGTAGTCTCAAACTTCTTATGCTGCTGCTGCTGCTGCTGCTGCTGAGGCTGCGCTGTACCCTTACCCGTGTTATCCCATTTCCTCTTGTTGCTGTCAGAGGTCTTCACCACAGTACCCTTAGGAGGCAAAAGACCCTCCTGAACCTTCTGTTTAGTCAACCTGTGAGCCAATCGAATAGTATCCCGAAGTGTAGCAGCATCATTAGCGGTCACCAACCCGCGAACCTCAGGCACCAACCCACTGATGTAGAACTCAATAGCCTTATATTCAGGCGTCACAGAATCCGGGCACAAAAGTGCCAGCTCATGGTAGCGAGTGGTATACTCCTCTATCTCAGATCCCACCATCTGATGATTCCACAGCTCATGTTCCAAACTCTTGATCTCATCCCTGGGACAATACTCCATCTTCAAACGAAACACAAATTCGGTCCATGGCAACGCATGGGCCTCCAGTAAACCAATAGTCTGAACAGTCGAATTCCACCAAGTCAAAGCACGTCCCTCAAACGTCCCCGAAGCATACTTCACACGAAACTCCACAGGGCAATTGCACATGGAGAAAGCAGACTCAACCTTCTCCAACCAACGGAGTAGTCCCACAGCCCCCTCAGTCCCACTGAAGTTATGGGGCTTGCAATCCTGAAACATCTTATAAGTACAGTGGACTGGAGGAGGTGGAGGTGGTGGAGGAGGAAAAGCATCCCCTAAAATCAACAAAACAACACGGTCAGAACACGATCAACACACGATAAAAGATAAGGAATGAGGGTAGGAGTAATCAAATTACCACCATGGCCCTGGTGGGCGGCCTGCTGCGCAGCAATAGCAGCTGCCACGTGCTCCTGGATCAGGTTATTCAGCTCCGCCTGGGTCATGCTGATGTTGCCACGACCCCCATTACGTCCCCCGCCATTCCGGCCTCCAACTCGACCACCAACGCGACCACCACGACGTCCTGCCATCTTCTGTCAAGATCAAAGACAAGACATCAGATTACAGAACAGATAACAAAGAATCATGAAGAAATCGTAAAATAAGGTGAATCAAGGGATTGGGTTCCATCATAGTCATTAGATCAAACGCAGAGTCCACCAGGATTTCCATGCATCTCAACTTATTATTTCGTGTGCACCCGAAATGATAAGTCGCTCTACATGGTCCCCGAGGCGTGCTCCTAGCCTGACCTTCAAACCACTAGGCACTCATGTCCAAAATATAAACAGCAAGTACAAGTGTGTGATAATGTGTGCAAGCAGGTGTGTCCGTTGGAGTATAGAAATGGGAGACGTCCGAATCTTGGACGAATCTCCGTAGAATGCCGAAGCCACTCCAACGCACGCCACCGCCTGTGCAAAGGTAATAAGGATCCTCGTTTCCAACGCGAAGTTGAAGTACAAGATAGGAGATAAGAATAATAGATAGATGATGTAAGCATAAATGATAATAACGAATGTAATACGAACACCCCGGCAAATTCCCGTATGACATGACTTTCATGAATGTGACCGTCTAGTGTGTGTGCAACTCGGCTATAGACTTGACTCAACATGCAGTCCTAGTTCACTATAACCATTGGCTCTGATACCAATCTGTCACACCCTCAAATTCCACGTGCGGGGTTTTACCGCGAGGCGCATGACAAACCAGGATCTAAGTCAACGGTCACAATAAACGACACTATATGATACGTAAAATGAAATAAACAACCATCAAGTTTCATAAATCCATTCGCTGCGGAAGCGTAACTTTTATTACAACCCAAAAAGTAAAAGTGCATAAGTCTGAAAAAGATATGATAATGCATATGAAGCCTAGACGCCGTGTGACTCCGTGCGCCTATAGTAAGCTGCTACCTCAACGACCTGAGACAAACATGCTAAAAACGTCAGCAAATAATGCCGGTGAGTTCACAGGTTTTTAATTAAATGTTTAAAGTAATGAAAGCCATCATGTTACCACTATATCAAAAGTAATAGCGTTAGCTAGACGCATGAGTTATACTACTACGACCGGAAACCATTACAGACAACGATATATGATTTTTGCCCGAAACGATTTAGCGTACGACCGAGACAATATGCACCCGCCCGGCTCCCAGCCGACGGGTGGGGTCTGTCAATCCCAATAGATCTATCCACATTTCCCCCGTTATGCTATCCAGCATATTCATGGTTTCCCCGGGACTTTACGTATCGTATAGTAAGTAAATGAATCAACCACTAGCATAACATGATAATTTATGTAATAAGTATAAGCATGTGTCTCCCCCAAAATGTAAAGCATAAGACGGGGCCGTGAAACTCACCTAATGCTGCTCTTCGCACTACAACAAGTAAATCTGCTCAATAGACGGCCCCTAATACCGGTGACCTATCATGACGAGCATATAAGGTGTTAGACTAACAACCCGTAGGTTGATTAGTCCCTAATAGTCCAGACCATAACCGTGTACATATGAAATGATGTTCCAACGTTTAACCGACCGTACCAGGCAAGGCCCGACATCCCATTGGTGACCCGACATCTCATGTGTTAGACAATACAAGACATCATGCCACATATGCAATCAAACACTTAATACGCGCAACAGTTCACCTAGTCTAGCATAATATCCGTTTAACGCATAAACAGGTCCGAATACGTGTTACTAAGTCATTGGGTGAATCCCGGGGTTCCTATCATGTTCCTAGGCGTCAAATCATGTTCCGGGATGTTAAAATATACATACAGCAGCATTACACGCGATTAGGAATCAAACTAGCAATTAGGAAAAGTCAACATGTGATTAGGGCTAGTCAACAGGCGAGTACAAGGGCTAATCGCCCCTAAGGATGGGCGAGTAGGGCTACTCGTGTGAACTATAGGCGAGTAGGGTCATAAGGTATGTAATTCAGGGCTTAACTAGTGATTAGGATCGTAATCGCATGAAGTAAAGGCAATTGGACCCCCAATCGCCACTTGTATACACGATTAGGCTGCCATATAGGCGAGTAGGCCTCCAATCGCCTATAACATAGGCGATTAGGATCCCTAATCGCCTATAGTGCAGCTGATGTGGTTATCCGCGCGCCGAACACTCCAAATCAGATCCGAAACATGTAGAAACACCCAATAAACATTCTAACATATTAACAAACATATTCTAAGCAAAACCCCTAAGTTTTCATCATTCTAACAGTCCCGAATGCGAGCGTTTTCCCAAAATGGCAACTTAGCATGTAAACATCACATCATCATGCAAGAACTTGCCCTAAATAGCAAATATTCAGATTTAACCACATAATCACGTTGTCCGATAGCATCCTACTGTTCTAGCATCATCCTAGAGCAAACCCTAACATCACACAATCAACAACACACCTCATATCATCCTTAATCATCCAAAATCCTTCAAACGGGTCAAAACATCAAGTATCAATAATACACCACCAAAACCATTCAAACTCCTAGGACATCATCATACTAACTTATAACAGCAATAAACATCAAAACAACACAAGAATAACCATGATTCAATCCTAAAAATCCTACCTTTAACACATATAACACATATAACGCATGCAAAGGTGTAGGTTTGTTTAAAAAGGGTTTTTAATGGATTTTCAAGGATAAAAACATTTATAAGTCAGGTCTGGACGTTTAGGGAGTGAAACATAATCATTTAAAGGTTTGGGTTTGAAGAACACACCTTGTAATAAAGAGGTGATGATGGAATAAGCTTGAAAATGGTGGTTTTGATGCAAAAACGAGTTCCAGAGGGTGTTTGGGTGTTGGGTTATGTTATGGGACGGCTAGGGTTGTTATTATGATGTTTTGGAGGTCAAGGGTGGTATTTATAGGCGTTTCTAGTCGTTCAGCACGTTACACGCGATTACGCAGACTTACACGCGAGTAGGGAGCCTAATCGCATGAACCTTCATGCGATTAGCCCCTAATCGCCTATATGTACCTCCCAATCGCCCCTATATAGGCGATTAGGCTACTCCCCATTTGCCTAATCGCCTGCAGCCTCCCAGTTTGTGTGTTTTGCGCGTTAAACCCCGTTTTAACATATGTTAACACATATTCACATACTAACAAGCCACATAATGATTGTAAACATATAATACATGATAAATGACACGTTCCTACCCGATCACCAATTCCCGGGACCCGAGACTTGCGTGGTTGCGTTAAACCCGGCGATCCCACGAATCACCGATTCTTGTACACGTGGTTATGGACCGACACCCAATGGTTTCTCGAACCATTGTAACGACTCCCGATGATTCCCGAATCATCAATACGACTTAATTAACCCTAGTTAAGTATGATATTAAGTAGTTATTTGAAATGTTTTCGTTGAGATAGACTCGTATGCATGTAAAGTACGAAACGCATGTATGTAAGGTATAAAAGTATTGACCTGAATATGCCGGGTGTCACAAATAATAATAAAAAGAAAACATACCGGATCTTCATCGTCATCTTCAACCTCCCTTGGTCGGACCACCACCTCTCCCCACCGTCATCTTCATCATCGTCGCAGATCCACCACCCTCCACCCTCAACCACCACAGATCCACCACCCTCAACCCTCAACCACCACACATCGAACCCCCCCCCCCCTTTCGAGCTCCACCTCCACCTCCACCGCTGAAAACCCCCCTGAAAAAACACCATCGCCTCCCACCCCATCGGGCCACTGGTCACAGCCATCGAACCCCCCCTGCCACCATTAAAACCCCTCTTCAATAACCCTCTCGAACCCCCCCTGCCACCATTAAATATGTTCACAGCCTTTGAAAACCGTATCGAGGAAGAGAGAAGAGAGAGAGCAGAGAGAGAGAGTGATTTTAGAGAGAGAGAGAGAGAGAGAGAGCAGAGAGAGAGAGTGAGAGATTTAAAAAAAAAATCTATAAACCTTTATATAAAGATGGTTAGGTGTGGGTGGGGTGGGGTGGGGTGGGGTAGGGGAGGTGCTAAATTACTATGATACCCTCATATTATTATAATGCTAATATGTGTATGTGTGGTCTAGATGAGTTTTCTAGTTCTCACAACTCAGTAGAGTTCTCATATGATCCGGATCCTATATATATATATATATATATATATATATATATATATATATATATATATTCGGTTTGTTCTAATTGACAACATAAATAGCAAGTATATAATTTTTTTTAAGTCAAATCAGTTTAAATTGTCAGCCAAAATATGGTGAGCAGGATACGCATGCTAAAAAAGGGTAACTATCCTCTTCATATTTTCATGAATTGTTTTATTTAAAGGAAAATGAACAAAATGTCCTAACTTTTCAAAAATAGACTTTAAATTAATCTTAGCCAACAAGCGCAAGATATGCCAAAAGAGTATGCAAAAATCAAAATCGTAGTCGGCTTAGCCAAAGTTAGTGTGCCTGCAACTTCTGATTCGGGAAATGAGTGGTACTTTCGTAAACACTAAATTGTCATGTGTGTTTAAAAAAAACATTTGGTCAACTATCACTATTTCGGTAATTTTCCTTTTATTTAATCTAAAATCACAATCTAAAGTTATATGACACTGATGTGGGGTACATGAAAAGGAAGAAAGAGAGAAAAAAAATGGAGGTAGTTTTGAGAGTGAATAAATGACTTAAATTAGTTTGAATAACATTTAATCAAAACGACTAGGTTTTTGAAGATGACTCAACATTGAGATGAAAGCTTGTTAGGAAGACTATTTGGCAGGGCACATGAGCCTTTGCCTAAATATATAATGCTAACAACAAAGCATTTTATTCTAATGAGGCTGAATGCCTATGTTACTTTCTTCTTCATAATAGCCTCCTTAGTTTGTCTCTAAGCATTACCAAATTGTTGCGCTTATCATGTCTGTGTTAGTTGAAGAACAATAGCAAAGGACTCAATAGTACTTAGTAGTAACTTTCTCGACTCAAGCTGCTTAGGTTCGAACATCTTCCTTTTTCCGACTCTAATATGTTATTGAAGTTAGTGTTGAAAAAGTTGTTCGACGCTGCAATGTCGGTCGATTGATGTGGTGCGAGTATTTAGACCATATTAAATTATAAAGAAACAATTTTTTGTGAAATTATATATAGGTCAAATATCATAAATTTACTTGGATTTATAACAAAATACGAGAATATCAATATAGGGCAAGGATTTATAGAAACCCAATATTCTTGAGAAAACTCTAGGAAACCTTACATAACGAACTTATTTTTTTATAAAAAAAAAAAATTGGGCATGTAATATAAATGCTTTTAAGCATTTTAAGCCAAAAAAATTAAAAAAAGCACCGTGCAGTTTGATGGTTTGTTTTATTAATTCAAGAGTTTTGTAACATATGTTACAAACATCGTTTTTAGTGTTACACAAGAAACTTATTTATTTAGAAAAAACGTTCGACGCTTTTTTTAATATTTTGGTTCAAAACAAAACACTTGAAAACATGTATTTACATGGCCAAAAGTTTTCATAAGAAAATAACTTCGTAAAATAAGGTTTACTATAGGGTTTTCTCACGAATATAGGTTTTCCTATATATACTTATACTATCAATATTAATCCAAAAGATATATGTTTAGATTCTAAACTATTTCAAAAGTAGATATTTATTCTTTAATACTATAGACATAGTAATCATTTAATTCTCGTCTTCCAATGTATATATTCATGAAAAACAATGAAAATCTTAATTAGTTGTCCGAGTTGGACTAACTAGGCCATGTGGTCACCAATTACGGCCAACTTAACCCACTTTTGACCGACTTTGATTCCCACCACCTAGGTTTGTCAGACTTGAATAAAGTCGGTAAGGTAAAGTTTCGAGGACTACATAGGCGCCGAGTACTCAGCCACCAAGGCTAACTTTTGCAACACTGATTGCAGCTTAGATTAATTTTAAAAGTTTCGATTTTCAGTCTATGTCATTAACTAAACAGACCCTTTATCATGGTGAAGTAGTTAGGCAAATGAAGATAAAAACTAGACCCACACTGTTGGAGGTCGTAAGTTCGAATCCTAGCCAACACGAGTTTTATCCAGTCGATGAGGTTACCTTGGGGACATGATCCTGCTTGAGCTCTAAGTGCGTCTGTTGACGTGTTAAGAGATACGGTTCTCGTGGAACGCCTAGCCCCGCACGGAAGCCAGCGTAGACCCAGTTAAAACAACAATATACATACATATGCATTGCTGTCAATGGGGAAAAGTTTGTGCCGGCCTTGAGTTTTCGAAATTTGGAATAATGGGGAAGGGCGAGATTTTACTGGGAAAATATGCTACTAAATTCAAAAACCATATTATTTGTGTTGATGCATGGATCGTATTGGAGTTTAGGTGAAAGGGGCATGACCCAAAACTTTTACCAAAATACCGAACCCAAAGGGTTTGCGGCGGTGTTCAAGATTTACCTGATTTGCCCGATTAGCTATCCCAATTACACACACATCACCCAGAAGGCATAATATTTCACTTCACCATAGCTTCTTAATTTGCCCTTAATTAATAACCTGTCTCCAAATATAAACGTCGACAAGGATGTGTTCATTCTTGCTTTTATTTAATTGCCTGAAATTTGAGCAAAATATGCCTTCGATAATTACTTTGAAGATACTAGATATTATTTAGCAAACTAAGATTAGCAAATACTCTCATTCATTCCAATGAATTAGAAACAGTAAATCTTGAACTAGTTGAATACTTGAATTAGAAACACTAAATCCTGAACTATGGGATCAAAACTTTTTAACAAATTTACACAGTAGATTGTATTTACAATTAAAGTGATAACAAGCATGGTCTGTGGTAGTAGAAGGAAACAACATAATTCTTAAAGTCAAAGTCTTGAGTCAGGAGTCAAAGTCTTGACAACATAATACTTGGAGTCAAAGTCTTGAGTCAAAGAATTATGTGTAATTATTGAGTTAAAGTATAATTATTGACTCTTGACACAAGACTTTGACTCCAAGAATTATGTTGTTTCTTATAGGTAGATTCATCAAAGTGCACCATCAGGTCCGGCAACTAAAAAGGAAGCAATATTTTCTGCAAGCATTAACTTATCGATAGCCACCTTGTCACCAAACTTGTACGAGAAACAAAGCTGTCCTTGTGATTCAGCGGATCCCTTTTGCAGAGGGAACCACACCACCGCGCTACCTCCCAATGGATACGCGTAATCATAAAGTTGTTTCAACGGCTGATGAACTTCTCCTATGTATCTATCTCCAAGCTTACGCTTGCAATAAAGCTTGATCACAAGCATCGTACCATGATGTTGTAACCATTGTTCCCTTATAGAGTATTTCATGGTGTAGTTCCACGCTGGATTGGTCTCGCCGTGTTTGTCTACAGGAGTTCGCTTCTCCATTTCTTGGTTACCCCCTATGAACACCTGTTATGTCGAAAACACATAAGATACATAGTAACTATGTACTAAATGATTATACCAGTATTTATTTTTTTCTTATCTTTATTTTTGATTTATCTCTCACTAGGTAATTTTATCCGAACTATTAGAATTAAGCCTTCAGATTATATTTCATAATGTAATAAAGAAAGTAATTATACCTTGGCATAGACTTTCATTTTGAAAATCCTTCTTACTTCTCTTAGATCATTTGCACCATTAATGGTCAACTCGAGTTTTCGGCAGTCCATTTTCGCAGCTAGATCGTTCTTGCTAGTTTTGATTTCTTTTGGTTTTGATGCGTGTAGCGTTAAAGTTGCCATGGGTCTGAATATATATATACGTCTGGAGAGATACATAGGAAAATAAAAGGAAAGTGGATCTAGAGACGACTTTTGAATTTCAAATTTATAAAAAGTATTGTAATATTTTGCTAGTGGCATAAATGTTTTTGAATTTCGGACGAATGTTTGTTGACTGGTTCTTCAATTCAGGATGCTTCTACCAGACAATCAAATATATGATATAATCTTCTAACATTTAAGATTTAATTCGGAAAATGTTTGACTTGTTATTTGATGATGTCGAGATCGATCAGGTTCATAAAGTTTACCTACAATATATTAGAAATTGAGGACACATCTTTCATGTACAAACATTATTATTAAACACGTATTATTAGTTAATTTGCGATGGATGTCCTCACCGCAGCTTAGACTACACGCTATGTTGGCGTAGAGAGGGGAGGGCAACCCTCTACGCCATTCACTCCACCATGTCCCCTTTTCACCTGGATGTTGCCCTTCCTAAAGTGGGAATCTCTACAGGGTTGTGGGCTTGTGGCTCTTCACCAACTTTATTTTTTAGGGCTTTGTCATTGCCCTTTACTCACAACACAACCCTTCCTGATGTAGTGAACAAAACCTCCAAGGTCTACTTGGTGTCCCTATCTTATAGGGCGAAAACTCTGCCTTAGAATCATGACACCGTATAAATATAAGTAAAAAAAAATATACTTGCTAATCATGATGCATGTAAGACAATATCCTACTCATGCGCATTCGTTTTCTAAATAATTAATATACTACATTTTTCATTATATTTTACAACTAAAACAAATCAGGAAGGGATGGCGGCGAAAATTGTTGCCCGGCTACCTGCTATATCCTTAAATAATTTGATTCGTGGATATGAAAAAAATTAGCATGTTGTTTAAAAAAATCTATATTTATCCTACATTATAAAGAGCCAAAGATGGCAATTTTATATGTTTTTTAAGATGACATATAAGTAATTCCTTGCTTCACACTCAAAATGTCATGAAAATTCTTTCGATACTACACCTATTTGCAAAACTAACTTGTACATTTTTATGATAACCCCCATTTATAATTTCACATTAAATAGTAAAAGGTTGATTATGTATAATATGAGTTTAAGCAATTTAAAATGTTGTAAGCACTTGTTAAAATTACTCATATTGTATGATTTTTTTTTTCGTTTTAGTTAATTTTACACTAAAATACATTTTGATTGACTTCTAACTATTCAACCTTTTTCGTTTTACATTATATATTAAGCTCACTTACTCGGCCTGTTAAACAAAGTATGACTATAACTATTTCTATATTTTAAACTTTAGCTTTTACGATGTTTGCTTTAATTTATAATTAGTGGGCTAATCAATATTTCTATTCATAATTGTTAGGTTTGATGTGTTTGTAAATAAAGAAAATTTTAATCAACATTTCTAACTCTAGGATGGGTGTACATTAATCAACAAAACTGTATTATTTAATTTCAGTCTCAGTTTAAGGTGGATAAAACAATAGAATTGAGTACCGCATTGTAATTGTTACCGCGACGACAACGCGCGGGTTTCTTACTAGTATTAATAAAAGGAACATTAAACCTGACATGGCGCTCAATGAGGTCATCCATTTTTTTGGGTGTGTCATGTGGCATCATGCCCCTTATTTCCCTCAAAAAAAAAAAAAAAATTCTCCCATATTTCATCCGACAATTTTTAAACGTTAATTACTTTTATATAAGAGATTTAAAAAAAATTACACCCAATTAACGAGTTTACAGTGTTATACAAAAAATGGAAAAAACGACTTTTTGGTGGGGGGGGGGGGGGGGGAGGTTCATACAGGAAAATAAAACATAATGTGTTCAGGTAATTCATTAATCATGTCTACGAAAGTCATTAATCATATTCAAACCAGTAAATAAGAATTGTATTTTTATCAAGAGCTTAATAGGTTAAATTCACTCATTTTCAACCAAAGTCACGCCTTCAAGACCACCGCCTCAATCACGCCCTACAATGTTGTTTCTGGCTCTGCTCTCATTCAAACG
This sequence comes from Ambrosia x helenae, assembly GCA_030844895.1. Lineage (NCBI taxonomy): Eukaryota > Viridiplantae > Streptophyta > Magnoliopsida > Asterales > Asteraceae > Ambrosia > Ambrosia x helenae. Next base: position 83,945,404 of record CM061230.1, on the reverse strand, counting down.
TACATTTTCTTTTTAATATACATTTTCATTCTTATTCACATTATTTAAATTGTTGTTTTCTCATATTGTTGTACATTAATTTATTTTACATTATAACTTATATTTTATCACTTCGTATTAGATTTGTCTATCCCGGAAAGCTTCCGGGTTATAATCTAGTAAAATATATAAATAAAATAAGTATTGCGCACTGTTAAAATGGCTAAAAATTCGGCTGGAGCGTCCTAATTAAAATCCTTATTTTTATAAAATACAATTTTTAAGGAAAAATATGTTTAAAACCAATTAAAACAGTTTTATTATATTGATGTGTCACGTAATCCAATGTTTATGATCCTATAGAATTAAATAATAAGTTAAATATTGAGGTTTGTACATACAAACTAACTTTGGCCATGTATTTGTTTTGATATATTGGCATGTTGGTGTTCTTTTTGTTCAATTTTCTGTGAATTTTAAGATGATGGTTGTTTCAGTTGGTTTTAACTTTGGCCATGTATTTGTTTTGATATTGGCATGATTCATGTTTAAGCTAGTGTTTACAATACCAGCCCCACCCTAATTTGTAGCATTGTGGTCACGGAATTAATTTAGGAATTAGGTTTAGGGAAGTGTGGTGTTGATGCACTTGAGGTGAAGAATTTAGCCTTTCAAAACATAAAGCTAGTGTGTATAGTGAATGTTAGAAATAAAATAAAAGTGTTTTGTTTGGTACATGCAGTTGATCACGTAAGAAAAAGTAACTTAATTAACTTTAAATTTAGTATGAGACAGTTAAAGAGAAAATAAGTTAAAAGTTAAGATTGTCACGAAGATTTTTCAGAATAAGGATAGAAAGGTTATGGACGTGGTGGCAGAGGTGAAATCAAAGGCTTTCTTATGGTTAAAGAATAAAGTAAAGATATTGTGTGGAAAGATTGGTCAATATATCCTTTGTATATGTGTATTTTATTTGGCGGTGCTTGATTTGAGTGCTTACCGTTGTTAATGAAAGTTATTGTTCCAAAAAAAAGTTTGTCATTAAACATTTTATAAGTTAAAACTGTAACGATTAATATGTCAAAGTTAGAATTATTTTTTTTTGATCGGCGAACAACTGTGTGGCAACCACCCTTGCGGGGCGCCGTGCCCAAGAATCGACTACTCGACCTCCAGCAGCCCCCGCTTTCTCCGATGCGCGGAAACCCGAGCCCCACCCGCCCGAAGGCACGACAATGTTATAGAACTCGGTAAAACCTCGCCGCCCGTCAGATTCGAACCGGCGCCACCCGTATTCGATCTTCACCCGGATACCAAACCGTAATGTTGGAAGTGGGAATTGAACCCTTGATCACCTAAGTGAACATAAGGCCTCTCCACCACTCCACCACTATGGATGGATCAAAGTTATAATTATTAAAATCTAATATACTTTAACTAATTTGATCATATGATTTTAAAAAATAAAAGATTTATATTGAAAAGTTAAATTTTGAGAATTTAAATACGAAACATTTATTGAGGAAACTGCCAAGGGTCTTCGCCTTATCAAATGGTTCTACTCTACGTTACTTTTCTTCGTGCAAGTTGGGGTGTGTATTTTTTGAACGGATAGTGAAATAAAAATATGGGTCATCTATCTTCTATCTATCTATATATATAAAAGAAAAGGGCTTTGATGATGTGTCATTCAATTGATGCTTTAACCCCTCCTTGAATATGGCACATGGCATCATGTGGGATTTTTTAATTTTTGAGTTTTTTTAATAAATCTATATATAGTTATTGATAATTTTTTAGAAAAAAAAATAAGAATTTAAAAACAAAATTAAATTTTCTCTCTCATGTTTCCTTCCATAACTTTTAAACATTAATATCTTTTATATACGAGATTTTCTAAAGAAAAAAAATACACCAAATTAACGAGCGTTTTATTATCTTTCCAACGAGTACCATAGTGCTATATAAAAACGGAGAAAAAAAATGACTATTTTTGTGAGGTTTTGTTTCAGACCTGAATAATTAAGAGGCTGTCAAGCAGCCCTTAAGTCATATTAGATTTTTGAAACCCGGGACACTCCCGGGATAATCAGCTAGTAAGACTATAAAAAAGAATAGTGAATGGGTGTGTATTTTTTGAATGGATAGTGAGCCAAGGCTTTATCTTATAAAAAAAGATAATTAGACGTTGACGTGGCACTAGCTAAAGTGTCAATCCTGCTCATTTGACCTTGTTGTGGCTCACCTTAAGCGATAGCTTTATCCAGTTTTTTGTTTTTTTATATTTTATGTTTTTTTATTTTTTTCTTTGTAAGACATTGCATAAATATTAAAATAACATTACATTAATATTTTATATTTTTTTCTTTAAAAAATTTTTAAAATTCACATGTTACGTCGGTGTTCTCGCTGTTTTTGCACGAAAGTGTAGTTTTCATTTGAACCTAATCCTATATATATAGGGTATGGTTCAAATAGGAACCATAACTTAAGTAGGAACCATAGGAACCACTTTATAGCCATTGATCTCTAATGACATGATTGTAAATAAGTAAAACATTAATTAATTGTTTATTTTAATCGAAGGGTATTATTGACTTTTGTTCAATATGCTTATTTGTAGATAATTAAGTTTAAATTTGTAACTGAATAATTATTAACACTCATTTATTATACTCAATCACTATAAAATCTCCCTATCAGTTTTTTTTTTATTTTATTCATCATCATCGACATATATATATATACACACATTGGTGTATATTAGTTTCTTTTTTGTTTTTGAGTTAAATGCCATTTTCGTACTTGAGGTTTGGCCATTTTTGCGAGTTTCATCCAAAAGTTTATTTTTTCTCATCTGAATCCAAAAGTTTTCAAATTCTTGCTGGCTTCATCCAACTCGTTAACTCCATCCATTTTTTCTGTTAACTTTTTGTAAAAAGACCAAATACCCTTATATTTTATATTTTATTTTTATAGTGTTTAGAGGAACTCCATATCCACTATGGGATTATTAAATGTGGTACCACTCTGTCGAAGATATGAATCAGCCTTTTATATGATAATATCCTCCACAAAACTCCAACTTTATTAAATGAATCAGCCTTTCATCATAACAAATTATGAAGGACCATTTTTTCTGTTAACATTTTTTCTCTCTTTACTCTCTCTTTCTCTCTCTCTCTCTCTCTCTCTCTCTCTCTCTCTCTCTCTCTCTCTCTCTCTCTCTTACCCCTCTCTCTCTCTCTGCACACAAGCACCGCCACACCATCACCCCTGACCACCACCATTCCTCGTTACAAACAACCACAACTGCAACATATGTGGTTGATGAAGTGAGGACGATGGCGGCAGATCGTACAATAAAGGGGTCGGTTGGAGTGGTACGCAACGCAAGGGTTGGTTCCGGGGTGGAAGGTGATGGTCTGGTGGTGGTTCGTGGTCCAATCGTGTTGGATCTAGGGGTTTTTGCTGTCACGGTTGTCGTTATGGTTGTTGGTGACGTCGGGTTAGGTGGCCGATCGTGGTGGTAGTCGTGATGGTTGAGGTGTGGTGCTGGTTCAACGAAGATGGCGGCCATAGTGGGTTTCGTTTGTTTAGGTGTTTGGTAACGGGGCTGATGAGGATGATGTTAGGGGTGGTTGGTGTCTTGGTGGGTCTCGATCGATGGAAACCAGTCTCAGATCGTTGGTTGGAGTCGGGTCTTAGGTCGTCGGTAACGGCGGGTGAGTCGGGTCTTAGATGGGTGTGGTGGTTTTAGAGTGAGGCGACGGCGGTTGCAGGTGCTGGATATTGAAACCTTGAGGTGGGTGGTGATTGGTTGGATTGTTTTGTTATTTTTTTTTTTAACTTTCTTTTTAAAACAAAAATAATATAAAAAGGGTATTTTGGTCTTTTGACAAAAAGTTAACAGAAAAAATGGATGGAGTTAACGAGTTGGACGAAACCAGCAAGAATTTAAAAACTTTTGGATTCAGATGAGAAAAAATAAACTTTTGGATGAAACTTGCAAAAATGGCCAAACCTTAAGTACGAAAATGACATTTAACTCTTTGTTTTTTCATTCATCGTGAACGCATATATACATTGGTGTATATCAGTATTTTTTCTCATTTACCATCATTATCGACACAGATATACGTTGGTGTATATCAGTTTCTTTTTTGTTTTTTCATTCATCGTCATCACCTTTAAGGTTCGGTCTCTTATCCTCTTTATGTAATATACACCAATGTATACTATACACAGGTGTATAGGCATTTGGCGTGTTCATCCTCACAGCGGTTATGTCTCTTATCATCTTTATGTAATATACACCAACGTATAATATACACTAGTGTATATGCGTTTGAAAATAATAAAAGCGTCTCCTTCATTTTGACGTGATAATCCTAATTAGGGTTTGGTCGCTTAACCCTAAATGTAATATACACCAACGTATATTATCAAAAAATACATAACCTGAATGTACTGCACATTCGATTCCAAAAAAATTATGCAATTGATCTAATCTAACATAACAAAATCATTACAAATACAATGCCAATTGATTATACATTTTGATCTAACAAAAACAAAAATAAATACCTAATACATCCGAGCAATTGAAGATTAAAAATAATAACGATTGATTAGTTTGAAAAAAAAATAACAAAAACTGAAAATACATACATGTATACGAATTGTTGATTAGGATTGTTCTTCAAGATAATGATCGTAATAGTGGTTGAGAGTTTTAAGGAAACCAATCAATTCTTATTTAGTAACTGCTTTGATTATAAATTCTAATTATAATAAAAAGCTAATTAATTAAATGTACATTTACACTAATACCCTCTAGATCAAAATAAAAAATGGATGGCTCAGATTGGTTCCTAAGTTCCTACTTTAGCTATATATATATATATATATATATATATATATATACTAGTAGGAAACCCGCGCGATGCGGCGGGAGTGACATTTTTTTATTTCGGTACTTATTTCAAATTCGTATAGTATTTGTTATAGTATCATTGCGGTGGATATACGTCATAAGCGTTACACATGTCTAGTAACTAAAAAGATTTAACATTTAAATTGTAAAGTATTTTTAAGAAACATTTGATAAAATAAAGTAACATACGAAAGGAAAAATAAGTATTAATAAACATAAAAGTTGAGAAAAATAAAATCTAGTTAACTACTTGAATCGTGAGATCAATTTAGTCATACACGTTCCAAGTCTGCATGATCTCATCTATATTGTCTGCTCACCATTCGTCATCAAGAACGATCACTGAAATTTCATGTATATCTCCATGTTTGATTATTCCATTTCTCTTATCTAAAGTGTCATCAAGTATGTGTTCTTTGTCATTTTTATCAGAACTTTCTAGATCAATAACTTGACTCCATTTCTATTAAGAGAGCCTCTTGAATCTCTTCCTATTAATTTCATGCATCTGATCCTTAAAATAAATTAAAAATATTTAATACACAAGTTAATAGAAGATGAAATAAATGTTGATATTACCTACTCACTAAATTCATGTTGAAGATCAGATTTGCAGAGACTAAACATTGCACCATAGCAAATAATCTCAACACTATTATCACCATTATCCTGCAATAAAACACATACAATATACCACATAAAATAACAGCCATGTTAATATAAAAAATTAAACATTAATAAATACAACCTTAGACGCTACTTCAGACGCTTGTATGGCTATTGGTTTGTTCATCTCCGTATGTTTTTCATCTAAATGAATCTGCAAAACCAAAAAGTTAACACTTAAATGATTAATATATGTATAAAAAGGTATAATTAGTAAAATGGGACGAATGAAAACCATAAACTAACAAATAACCAACATTAGAAGATTCAACTTTTAAATTCAGTATCCATGCCTACGTATTTTAGCAAGTGAAATAAGTGTGCATTAGTATGTATTTATAGAATAAACTTTAGTAGGTTAGCACATGGTTTAATTTTCAAATTCATGATTTTCCCACCTCTTTAATTATGAAATTTTGTTAAACGTTAGTAGGTTAGCACATAGTTTAAATTTTGAAATTAATGATTTTCCCACCCCTTTAAATTAGGAAATTTTGTTTAACATTGACTAAAGTGTAAAAAATTATTGTGTTTTATGTAAATACCGAATTCAGTGCATTTTTTTTAACTTTGTTAAAAAGAACCCCTTTAAATTAGGGAGTTTTGTTGTTATTAACATAGATGTTCATATCACATGGATATATAATATGCATCATGTGTTTTCTACCAAATCGATGCAGCTAAGGTTTTTAAAAGAAATTTACCTACAATTAATATCTACAATGCATTTTTATATTTTTTTCTAAACTTAATTATTTTAAAGTTTTATATATTTAGCTAATTATGTATATTTAAAAGTTTGATGAGATTTTTTTTTGTTAATTATATTTATGTGTATACCTATTAATATATGCATGCATACACATATACATATGCATATATTGCTAATGTTGATTATTTAAATAGGGTACTACAATTGAAGCTATCAGTAACAAACGTGATAAAGCATTCTTAGAGCCCAATCTTGTGTTGCAGTTTTGTTACCGTGTGACAAATTATTTGTCTGTCAAAGCAAGGATGAACCATAATGTTTAGCAACATTATCATATTTTAAGAATCACCAAAGCTGACATGTAGATTTCGAGTGCCCTGTTTGGTTTTCTAAATCGTTGCATTTGATTTATGTGAATTTTTCATTATTGGGCAGAACAGTATTCAACACCAAATTCAATTTTACAATTTTGAGTTTTACTTGATCATGAAATAGTGTTATGATTCAACATCCATATTAACAATAAATCCATATTATATTTCATCTAGTTAGTATTTAAAACATAAAATGCAATAATCACTTGTACATAATGCTTTCTTTCTTGTACATTTCAATCCACACATCGGTATTGACTACGACAAACACCGACACATCGACAAAAATGAGCCGGTCGTCATGGTATATTTGAATGTTTTTTAAAATATAATAGTTTTAAAGTTATGATATAATTAAATAAAAGAAATTATAATTTTGTAAGGGAGGGGAGGAAAATGTAATTAATAACTAAAAATTAGGGAATTAAAGTGTAAATTAGATAGGGTATTAAAGTGTAAATAATGTATGAATGACTATTTTACCCTTATTTTAGGGTTGTTAATATTAACTTTTAGGTATCTTAAAATACCCCTCCCTCATGCATTATAATATAGTATATATATATATATATATATATATATATATATATAGGGTAGGGTTCAATTGAGAACCAACCCTTAGTTAGGAACTTTAGGAACCAATCTCATCCATCCATCTTCAATGGCATGATGGTAAATATGTTAAACATTAATTAACTTTTTAATTAAATCAAGGGGCAATATTGTCTTTTGATATGTGAGTATTAATAGGTTATTTAGTATACATTGTAACTGACAAAAACCACAACTAATATCATTTGTGCGTACAAAAAAATTATACTGTACGATAAACATTAAACAACTATACGTCAGTGTATATTCATATTCCAACAATTATACATCAGTGTATATTCCAATCATTGCTACAAAAACATTATACTGTACGATAACATTAAAACAACTATATGTCAGTGTATATTCATATTCCAACAATTATACATCAGTGTATATTCCAATCATTGCTACAAAAAACATTATATTGTACGATAAACATTAAACAACTATACGTCAGTGTATATTCATATTCCAACAATTATACATCAGTGTATATTCCAATCATTGCTACAAAAACATTATACTATACGATAACATTAAAACAACTATACGTCAGTGTATATTCATATTCCATGCACTCACACGAACTGATAGGTTGGTCTTATCAAGAGTAACCTGAAACAAAGAAAAAGGTTGTTTAGCATATACATCAGTGTATACATACAATATACATCAGACCCTAATAAAATTGATGCTATAGAACAGTGTTTAGTATTGTCATATTCAAACAATTATACATCGGTGTATAGTCCAATCATTGCTACAAAAAACATTTTACTGTACGATAACATTAAACAACTATACGTCAGTGTATATTCATATTCCAACAATTGTACATCAGTGTATAGTCCAATTAGTACTACAAAAACATTGTACTGTACCATAATATTCAACAAATATACGTCAGTGTATATTCATATTCCAACAATTATACATCAGTGTATAGATGAATGTTAGTGTATCTGTACGCTTCAACATGATCTGAATTATACATCGGTGTATACTTCCAAAAACTAAACTAATATACGACAGTGAATAATTGTATAACTCTTTGTACGTATGAAAACTGCTATAACGCAACATGATCTGAATTATACATCGGTGTATAATTCCAAAACTTTGTACGTACGAAAAATTTTTGCACGTAAAAAAAAACTGCTCTGCAAACTGAAACCCTAATTGCGAACAAAAAAAATTAAAAAACTAAAAAAACACTACACAAATACCTTGATTCTCTGCAAACTGAAACCCTAATTGCGATCAATCTATAACACCTCGTACGAGAAGGGTCTCGAAGGAAGGAGACGGTGGTTAGGGTTTGGAATTGGGGTCTCGCAGATAAGGATGGTGGTTCACGGTGGTGGTTTTGGTGGATCATTGTAGCGATGGTGGTGGAGATTGATGAAGATTTGGGATTGATGAAGTTGTGTTTGATTGAGATTGATGAAGATTTGGGATATAGTTTTGATAACTGATTATCGGAATTGGGGAATATATAGGGGAGCATTTTTTTTTAAATTAAAATATAAAACATAATTGTTCAATTACCATCCTACCCTTAAATCAAGATTAAAAGATGAATGGCTCAGATTGGTTCCTAAGTTCCTAACTAGTACCTTGGTTCCTAAATGATCTTTTTCCTATATATATATATATATATATATATATATATATATATATATATATATATATATATATATATCTATACTATATTATAATGCATGAGCCAGGGACTTCTTAAAACTTAAGTAATACAAATATAATTGCTTAAGGTACAACACTTGATGCATATAATAAAAACTTTTTAGGGGCAAATATGTCTTTTAGTTAGTGTCTAACAACTTAAGCTATAAAATGGTTCTAGAAACAAAGTTTACAAAAAAAGGTCATGTAGTTCTATTGTAAAGCCTGAATAAGTGGAAGAGCAAAAACTACCCCATCCGAGTCTCTCTCATCTACAAATCTAATTTCAAAATTCAAACTACTACAAAAACTCCCTCATCTCTCCACCAAAATCACTATACACTCTTCTCTTTTGCAACCTCTGCTCTCCCCTGATCCGGTCACAAAAAACAGAATATGTGGATCTTGAATCAGTGTGATAAATAGAGAGAACAAAGATGAGAGGAGAGAAGGAGGCTGACCGTGGTGTTACTGGTGGAAGAACACGGTGATGGCGCGATATTTAAGGGTTCTGATAACCCAAAATCAACACATACGGTGGTGCTCAAGCGACTGCATAACTAGAACCTACGGTCCAAATCAGCTTCCTCAACTTCATGTTTCATATATTTTTTTTTAGATTAGCGGCCCCAAACCCTAATATGGTGATACTTGTAGATCCGGTCAGTAAGATAATGCCCAGGAATTTTGTGTTATAGTGGTACTCTATCTCTCATTTCACATATTTTTTTAAAAAAACATATAAAAGTAAATTAGAATCCATTTTTTTAAAGTTACTCAAGTTCTCAATCCGCCATTCTAAATCGTTTTTCAATAATCTGTGTTTCTTTGGGGTTTTGAGTTTTAGGGGTTATAAATTTTCTTGGTGCAAAGAGCTGTAAATAACGCAAATAGATTAATTAGAGTCATTGAAAGCAGAAACAATAAGGAACCATCGAATTTGGCTATTTCTTTGTGCGTTTCGCTAACTGGTATGTATTTGTGAAAAGCTGTCGTGCATATTTTGTTTTGCTTCATGTATATGTTGTCTAGGGTCAAGAATTTTTTTAGTTAGCGTATGATCATATTTGAGGTAGTGTTGCAATGTTATTGTAGTTTTAATATTATTATTATTATTTATAATATATTTGCATTTAACTCTTTCTATTATGTGGTGTAGGGGAATATTGTAGGATAGTGTTCGTGATATATAATGAATCTCTTGGTTGTGGATAATAGAAGAATGGGTGGAAATTGTATGCATAAACCGTCGGCAGGGTTAGTTATCTCATCGAGAAGCAGGTAATAGGGACAAGCAAATCTTACGCAAGTGAGATAGCTAAACATAGAAGAACGGGTAGAAAGTGTAGGCAGGAAATGCCATCGCCCACCACTTTTACACCAGCATAACTTGCCTGCTGGGTTATTTGTTCATTTTGCAGGGCAATGTACAACGAGTTCTGAATTCGGGCCATTGTTTTGCACCTTTGTTCCATTAATTGAATGCCCCGCTTGTCGAAATCACTTAGCTTTGAAATATAATCCTCATTTAGCTTTAGCTCTAACTAATGTTGTTTTTGATGTCGACGATTGTAGGCAAATCTCTCATAATCTGAGACGGAATTGATCAAATTCAGGAGTGGATCAACATGGAGGCACGAGGAATATTGACGTATGATAAAAATGTCTTCAATTGGAACTAGAGATATAATGACAGGTAGTCATTAAGTTTGAATTTTTTTTAAAATAAAATATTATATATAAACTTCTATGTGAAATGGCATGACGCACATATATTTTTGTGAGGCTATGAGGTGGTCAATACATTCATGAATTTTGTGTTCTTAAGTATATCTAAGTTTATTTAGTTACTTGTATTTTTTTAGAAGGTGCTTATTACCATAAAAAAAACGTTTTTTTTATTAAATGGGTCATAATTATAATTTTAGCAAATGGTAAAAATTATAGTCATGGAGAATGTTTCCAAGCACAAATTAAGATGAGGATATAAAAGCTGGTAAATCTGAAACTTTTGATTTCTACTTATTTACCTACCAATACCTTATTTTAGCTATGTTATTTTCCTTAAACTGACCAAATAAGCCAAAAGAAACTACATATAAATGAGTTGGAGAGTGTAAGACATTGAATTGGTGAACAAATTTCATGAAAAAACATGATAATAGTTAGAAGCATATAGGGGAAGAGCATGATAATTGTTGAATGGGTTTCATCAAAAAACATGATAATAGTTAGAAGAATAGTTATGCTTACAATCTGACAAAAAATAATTAATGTTAATAAGCAGTAATATGAAGTTGTGAACAACTTTCAACTTTTTTTTTTTTCAGGATGTAGGACACAATGATGATAAAGTTCTTATACTTGCAGCACAAAATACACCCTACTTTTTGGATCCAGGTTTTTTTTTTGAACTATAGTAACTCATACCATAAACTATTTTCTAGGGAAAATCACAAAATCAACCAAGTTGACTACAAAAATTATCAAAGTAGCCATCAAATTTGTTAATTTACCATCTAAATGGCGGCGCAGGATGAGAAAGACGCTTCAGAAAACAATGGTGCAGAATTGTGTGGCGCATAAGAAGGCAGGAGAAGGTTGGCACAACGTTGGTTGTGGCGCAGGAGAGGATGGCACGGTAAGAGATCACGGCGCAACACATAATATTGTTTAAATGGTGCAGGGCAGGGCATAACAATTCTTTTTTGTCATAAAAAAATTAATTTTAAAAACTTTATTCATTTCTTTATTCTTTGTTCTTCGTTAGGAGATCCCCGTAGCAGAAATATATGGCGTAGGAACATGCTGGGGCTAAATACCGAGATATGGCACGAGAAGCTGATGTGCTGCACCATATGGCGCAGGAGCTTGAAACTAAAATGTCACAGGAGCTTTAGTTTCGGCGCAGGAAAGGACAGTTGATGAAGGATTGTTGTTTTGGTAATTATAAAAAGTCAAGGTTATTATTATAATACTCTTGGTCAAATTGGTTAATCGGGTAATTTTCTCTAATTTTTATCATGTAAGAAATTATTCTTAAATTACTTTTGCAGGCTATCGTCGATGTTTTATCACGCGTATATATATTCCGCTACCAGATATGAAGGCCCGACAACGCACGTTTAAGGTAATGAAGGCCCTCTACAGATATATTCAATATTTCGTTAAAGATCTTAGGTGGTTGTGAGTTTACATTTTGGAAGAAGCAACCCATTTCCTTTTTAGCAATATTATTTTTATTTATGCACTTGATCGGTTATGTGCTTTAGTTTTAATGCTTGCAGGCAGCTACAAGTACAACAAAAGTCGATTTGTAAGTAATCCAAGTATTGTTTTAAGGCTTTCGAGAAGGATTTTGTATGGTGTTGACTGTTGAGAATAAATTTTTTTGTAAGTATAAGTAATCCATCTATTGTGAAAGAATTGTCTTGATAAGTTTATACAAGATAACAATGAGTTTTTAGAATTGATATCTGTAACAGTGAGTGATGGTGTTTGATTATGGAAAGTGAAATTTTAATGTAAATATGATATTTATTGTTTTTGTTTGTTCTTTTAAATAGTTTATGATCCTAGCTTGTATGTGTCATGTAATTATGAATGCTTTGTGGCCGGTGCGCTTGAGTTTTTTTTATCGTGTTGGCTTAAGGTGTGTTAGTTGTTTTAAAGGATGCGATGAATGTGGCTTGAGTTTCTAGGTAAAATAGGCGAAACCAATATTGTTGTTACAACAAGCTAAACCACACAATCATCATAACCAGTATATCGATCTTGTATCAGGAGACAAATTTTTTGTGTTGATTTTAATGGCCTATGCCGGTTTTGAAAGCTAGAGTATACAAGGGAGGATCAAAAGCTTTACATGCCTAATTGAGTAATTGACAGTACATTTCATCTTAAATAATCCTCATCCTTCGGCTGCTGAAGTTTAGGTACTCAGCTTAGATTTGCAGTTGTAAAGTTGTTTCAAATTGTCTGCAAAATATTCACAATAAACCTATGGAAGTTCCAACACAGGTAATAATGTAACATTATCAATTGTAATATGTTGCATATAGTGTTTTATAGCTTGATAATAATTTGAGCTGAAATAGTCAAATTGGTTCATTTTGCTAACATCGATTGGATTTCGCTGTAGTGATCCGATTTGTTCTTGTTTTTACAGTGATGCATTTGGTGAAGACAATGCTGGTCTTCTCACCGAGATCCTTCTACACATGTAATATCAGATGTGTATACTGTATGAGAAAATTTTGTGGGTAGACATTATTTATTTTGTGATGCTTAAATAGAATAACCGATTGCTTTAAAGTGAGTTAACAACGTATTAGTTGAAGAATGAATATAACCTCAAAATTTTGGTTTTAAAACGCGCGCCTCAGGCTCACCTAGGCGCAAGGCACACTGAGGTGCAAAGGGCATTGCTGTATGTGACATGAGGCGCACATTATACATGAAGCATAGCTAAGGGACGCTTGTTAGGCAAAAAAATTGGCTTCGACTTAACATCGTAATTCTTGATGGACTAGATCTGTAGCTGCCTTAATCCATTTTTCATGCCATTATGGTCACTTTTAAATATCTATCACATAATGCATATACATTTCGCATATATAATCATATATATCATTAATGATGAATTGAATTGTTTGTTTATGTGAACATGAATTTCTTTCTAGTTTCAATATGCTCCTCAGCATTCACCAAGGCTGCTACAGATCATTAGTTAATCAAAATGTTTTTCAAGTCACTAAATCCGACCCGACCCATTTCGACATGTACCAACGAGATCATCTTTAATCCAAGCACGTATTACCTCACCCATTTAACTACCACCACTGAATATGACTATATATTCTGTAAACGACTTAGTTTGAGGTGTCATATTGATGGAGGGTACCAAACGGATGTATTGGCACAATATGGTCCATTTGTGGTGTTCATGACATTGTACATATTTTGTTACTTGTTTATAGTTAATTATTTAAATATAATTCAGGGTGTTCTTGTTTAGAACAAAAAAATTATGTCATGACATTAGAATGCTCACAATGGTGATACTAACTTATTTGAAAACTTCAATGAGCATAAAAACAATTAACATAATAAACTTTTGTAATGAATACAAAAATTAACAAGAATACTATACAATATATCATGAGATGATTAATAAACTAATAGAAAACAAGTACCCCGTTGTAAATTGACCCCCGCCGCATCGCGCGGGTTTGCTACTAGTATGTCGTAACATATGAAACAGATGCTAAAAATGTTTCCTACAAATGACAAACAACGGTAACATATGAAACAATAGTAACATATGAAACATATGCTAAAAAAATAAAAACGCTTATTACAATCAACAAATGTTAAAAAAACTATCATAATAAAAAAAATATGTCTATACTTCATTCTGATAATCATCATCATCTTTAATGCAAAAAATATGTCCACCTGCAAAAAGAAAACAAAATCATCAATTTACATGTAAGCCCACCCCTACGCCTTAACATATGTTATCCACCTGGATTAAAAAAACATATGAAACAGATGCAACATACATTCCATTCAAGAGTTTTTTCCCAATAATTCCTCTATAATATACATTACATTCGTGATAAGTGACTTTTTGTTGATTGACAAATGCAACTAATGTTGAAAGTAAACATTGTTTGATCCATTTAGTTATCATGATTATTAACTTAACCTAGGAGGAAGGTCATAAAACTGTATAGATGTCTAACATAGGAAATCGACGAGGTGGCTCGAACTCTGGCACGGGTGCCTCCTCGACTGGCTCCTCCAGTATAGGATCAATAGGAAGGTCGGGCTCGCCATGAATAACAGGGTCGGCGGGCTGTACAGGAACCAGAGCAAGAGCTGGAATCGCAAGGACAATCAGCTGATGCACCCGCTTCCGAGGGGTGCACTTATGGCGTCTACCGCTCGAGAAGTAGCGGAAAGAGGCTGTCGGGTCTGGAGTAGGCTGTGCCATAGGAGGAACCTCAGTAGGTGTTGGGTCCTCGATAGGAATCACCGCTGGAGGGGCGTCATCCTCCGCATCGTCGTTAGAGACACGGTGATCTACAGGCTCGGGATCCACATCCATGTCGGAGTCGTCCATAATGAAGCCAACAATGTCATGTGGATAGTCGGGCACCTCGTAAGGAATAGGGTAAGGATGTGCGGGAGCGACATGATGTGTGTCCTCCCCAGGAGTGGCATTGATGAGGTAGTCCTCGGAGTCAGCTAGCAGGGTAAGGTCAACCGTGATGGCCATGATCCTGTCAAATGCATATGTATATGAATGAACATGAATATCAATAAATGAAATACTATACCCGTGTGTAATCGTGGAGCAGCTTGAGACTTGAGAGGTGCAAGGCAAGGTAATGTAGTATTTTATGAACACGTTTCGAAAATGTTTTAGTTATAATTCATTCAAAAAGAATCTTAGTTCGCTATAACCTTATGTTCTGATATCAATCTGTCACACCCCGCCAAGGCGGAAACACGGGGATGTGATTCGAAAGGTTTTCAAGCATAAGGTTCGAGCAACACATAAGGCGTAATTTAAAAAGATACCATCAAGTGATAACCATTGTCATACATAATTAAGAAAAACATAATATTATCTAAGAATCATTGTATCAAATACCAAGACATATCATAACCAACATTAATGAATTCCAACCGGTGATGGTACCACGATGTGCATGCTCAAACCTCTCTCCCAAGTCTCCTCTCCGCATATTCAATTACCCAAAAAAACATGTATAAAATATTTGTCAACATAATGTCGGTGAGTTCACACGTTTTAATATACTATGTAAAGGGCTCATGAAAATTCGTGTATGACCAATCATAGGCTAGCTAAGCGAATGATTACTGTGCAAACCATGAGGCCCATAACCAAACCTCTTGATTCTTGTTCCTCACGCATTGTACAATAAGGACAATGTATGTATAGTGAAATACTAACACTCTTTTGTATGTGACCGGTTATAGCGACTAACCAAGAGTGTGGGTGTCAACCCAATAGATCTATTTAAGTGTTCCATGAATATTGTTAGCTAGTGGTTACAATGTAAATGTAAGTATGAGGACTGTTGAGCTCATGAACCGAATGTCTCATGTTCCACATGGTAGTCACGATAGAATATCACTCAAATGTAATGTACTAGAAATGTAGCATGTATATACCCAAAAAGTGAAAAAACAGTAAAATGGGGCCGTGAGACTCACCTGATGATAGTACGTGTGGTCTAGTAAAGCTGAGAAGTGAGGTAACTATCATCTTGACAATGGTTGCCCTATGATTACCAATGACATAGTAAGTTGTACGTTCTTATCGTTTATCATACAAGTTGTTCACCCAACTTGTGGACCCCTATGTTAGTTATAAGTGGGCCATAGTTTGTGTACGTGACAATTATTACTTGTTTCATGTGTACTTTGTAAAATATATGGTTTTGTAAATCTCGGGCGTTTTATTGTGAAAACGTATCCATTGTTAACAAAACGGGCCTCACACGTCATTATAGGTAATATAACATTCCCTAATCTAACATGTTGTTGTGTTTTCTTGAAAAAAAAAACAAATGGTTTAACAAATGTTCCTATATTATAATGTTAATGGTATATTTAAACAAGTTATAGCTATTCTAACATATGTTATATTAATAGCCGAAAGTTTAGCATTATATGTTTGTGTGAATCCGATTATTAATCAAGACATAAACGACTTCCTCATGTAAGTTTATGTATAAAAGAGTGATCATAGGTATGTATAGGTGTTTTCCTCTTGAAATCGTGTATAAACATCTTCAAAATGCAAAGTGGATTTGGCTATATGTATGTTATGCTTTGAATTTTACTAGTAAGTGACCCGCGCGATGCGGCGGTGACAACATTTGCAACGCGGTACTCATATTTTTGTTAATTTATCAATCTTCTAGTGATATATTGTATAGTACTTGTGTTATTCTTAGTAATACTATACAAATGTTTATGATGTTTATTGTTTTATTTTTTTTCTTAAAGTCTTAGAATCGTGATTTTGAAATGTTTGTGCTTATTTTTTCATGATGTGATTTTCGAAAGTGATTATGGGGTTTTGTTCTTGTGAAGTTGTATGGATTTATATTTCATACATAAGTAGTGTATCTAAACTGTATTTATCTTGTTAATTTATTTCATATCCATGCCATTATTTCCACATGATATTTGTTCTTTGTATTGTCCATCTGTTAAGGAATATTAGAAAAAACAAATAAATAAATTTAAGGGTTAATAGTTTTTATTTTTTTTTTTGTTTTTTTTTTGTGTGCAGATTATAAAGTATTCTAGTTTCCATCTATATGACGATGATTGTCCGATTAAATAAAAAGGTAAGGCTGGATATTTCAATTATTAGCAAGCCAATACAAATTATATTTTAGTGGTCAGTGGTGACAGGTGGAGGAAGTGGTAGGTTGCGGGTCTCGATGGTGGCGGTGGTGGCGGTGAGTGGCGGTGGTTAGCGGTGGTCTATGTCGGTAGTGGTCGGTGGGTGACGGCGGTCAGTGGTGACGTGGACGGTGACAGTGGTGGTTGGTGGGTGATGGTGATGGTCGGTGGGTGACGACGGTGCCTTCGGGTAGTGATGGCACTTTGTTGTGGCAGTAGAGGAGGGTGGTGGTGGTAGAGGGAATTGAATGAGGTATATATTCTTCAACATTCATAATCTTGTTAAGGATTTTAATTAATTGACCAAAAGGAAGACTCGTTATGGCATTTTATGTTTTTAACAACATAATTAGGTTTCTATGAAAGGGAATTTATTACTTACAAAACAAAGATGTAATGACATTTATCTCAAAGTCATATTTGTCATATTTGTACGGATGTTGACCTAGATCATTGACTGGTGTCACAGTTTCGATTATGGTGGGTTGTGTTTGGTTATAGTTATGGTGGGTTGTGGTTGGTTATGGTTATGGTTATAGTTAGCTTACGTTGCAGACGTTACAAACAAACAATCTTCTTCTAGCAGATTGCAGACCTTTGGTCCACCTCTTCTCCTGTAGATGTCTGTAGATGTAGTCCGCAAACTCCAGACCTTTTACCTCTTCAAAAACAAACACCTAAGAGAGTCACTGCAATTATAAATCAATTGTGAAGGTTGATAGCTTCACTTTTCCAGAAATTATACTGTCGCCGGCCATTCTTTATTCTTTTGCAGGTACATTTTCGGTCGCCGGTCAGAGGGCTCTTCTCTTTGTACGGGTTCTACTTGCATTGGTTCCCGACAGCACCTCTGTATTACCGGCAACGCCATCCCGGTGAAAGCTTCGGACGGTACTCGCGACAACTTCTGGCGTTCCGAACAACCAGCAACTTTTCGATTGCCAAATGCTATATCCCCCAGGTGCCATCTATCTTATCATAAACTAAAATTATCCTCGGCTAAAACAACATATTTTTATTACAAAATTCTAGTTATTTGAGTATTGCTCAATTATTCTAGTACCAGAATATGTGTGCCATTGTGTGTGATTCGAGTGTTCTTTGACTTGCTGGGAGTGTGTATTTTAGCAGTAAAGTAGATGTATATATTTTTATTATATATCAAACAACACAACTTTTAGTTTATATCATATTCTGTGTGCAAGGTAAGTACATTTTGCTTGGAATTAGTTTAAATTTGGGTGTTCTATTGTTTTACTCAGTGTGTGCTTTGTGATCTTTATTTACAACCATAGACAATATAAGGCATGACTTTTCCTTGAGATCGTGTTCTAGGAGGAGAGGTGCAGGTAAGAGTAAGGTTAGGGAGTTTAGTGTTTACGTTTGGCATCTTGGAATGTAGGAACTTTAAATAGTAAGTTGTTGGAGGTGATAGACACGCTTAAAAGACGTAGTGTACAAGTTGCGTGTCTTCAAGATACTAGGTGGAAAGGTCATAAAGGAAGAGAGTGCAATGGGTATAAGTTGTTGTATTCGGGATCGGAGAGAGCCAAGAACGGAGTAGGATTTTTAGTGGCTATAGAATTACACAAGAATGTGATTGAGGTGATACGACACACTGATAGAATTATGGTGTTAAGGTTAGTAGTAGGCGAGCAAGTAATGTCAGTGGTTTGCGCTTATGCACCACATGTGGGTCTAGGAGATCAAGAGAAGAGAGAGTTTTGGGATTGTCTAGACATGGTAGTGGGGACCATACCTAGGGAGGATAAAATTTTTATAGGGGGAGATTTTAATGGGCACATTGGTAAGGATAATGATGGCTTTCAGTTGGTTCATGGGGGTTTTGGCTTTGGTGATAGGAATGAACCTGGTCGGGACCTTCTAGATTTTGCAGTAGCACATGACTTGGGTATTATCAACTCGTTCTTTAGGAAGAGGGAATCTCACTTCATTACCTTTTTTAGTGGGGGATGTAATACGCAAATCGACTACCTATTGATGAGGCGTGGCGACCGACGAACATGGAGGGACTGTAAGGTTATACCAGGAGGGTCAGCAGTGGCGCAACACCATTTATTGGTGGCAGATATAACCCTAAAGGAATCATTGAACGTGACGGGTAGGCAAGCGAGACCTAGGATCAGATGGGGCAACTTGAAGGGTGACAAGAGTACGTTATTTAGGGATAGAGTTATTTCGGTGGCAGAGATGCGGCAGGGTATCGAGGTAAACCAGGTGTGGGAAGATATGGCGACTATCATTACTCAAGTGGCAATTGAGACCCTAGGGGTCACAACAGGAAATGTAAGTGGCCTTAAGGAGTCTTGGTGGTGGAATGATGAGGTCCAAATCAAAATAAAGGATAAGCAAGAGCGTTTTAGAGATCTTTTGCGGTGCACAAATGAGGAAGAACGACAAAGGTTGAGGGATGGTTACAAAAAGGCCAAAAGGGAAGTGAAAAAGGCAGTAACAGAGGCAAAGTACACGACCTACAAGCAATTGTATGTACGGATGGAAACGAAATAAGGCGAACATGATATGTTCAAGATTGCCAAAACTAGGGAGCGTAGGAGGCATGATCTAGGAGTAGTGAAGTTTATCAAACGAGATGATGGATGTGTATTAGTCATAGAACATGATATTAAGTTGAGATGGCAAACATACTTTCACGATCTTTTCAACGGGGAAAAGGCATACCTACAGGAAAGCGACAACCTCCCCATGCACAGGCAACAAAGGAATAACTGCTACTGTAGGAGGATCACACACGAGGAGGTGAGGAAAACACTTAAGAAGATGGGAAGGGGCAAGGCGGTTGAGTTAGACAACATACCGATTGAAGTGTGGAAGTGTTTGGGAGAGGAAGGAGTTCAATGGCTAACTATGTTGTTTAATCTTATTTTTAAATCTGGGAAAATGCCAAATTAGTGGAGGAGTAGTGTCGTAGTGCCTCTATACAAGAATAAAGGTGACACCCAATGTTGTGGGAATTACAGAGGGATTAAGCTCCTAGGTCACACTATGAAATTATGAGAAAGAGTAATTGAAACAAGAATTAGAAGAGAAACTCAGGTTACTGTAAACTAATTCGGTTTCATGCCAGGGCGTTCAACAACGGAACCTATACATATGTGATACGCGGGGGAAAATCTTAGTCGTTTCGTGTTTAAGATTGTATTCTTATGCAATTTTATGGTTTTGGACACACTACTTTGATAAAGTTTGCGTTTTGCAGGTTTAACAAAGTTTAAGGTGTATTTCGGAGCTAAACGAAGCTTTGGATTGGAGCTAGGATGATTCAGGAAAGAAAACGAAGAAGAAAAATAGAGAAACTGGTGAAGGTCCGTCGCTGACGGATGCTGTTAGTCAAAGTCAAAGTCAAAGAAATCAATGTTTTTAGGAGAATTAATGGGACTTTGACCAAGACTTTGACCAGAGACTTTGACCAAGACTTTGACTAAGACTTTGACTAAACTAAGTGGTCATTAAGAGGAGTTTGACAATGGAGACTATATAATCAAGTCTTGAGAGTAATCTCTTATCATCCCTCATACATCATCTCTATCATTACCACTCCATCTTGTCAAACCCTTATCATTCCATATCATTGAAGAACACCAAATCATCCTATTATTCAATACTTTGAAGATTCAAGACCCAACTTTTGAAGAATCAAGCTCCCTAGCCATGAGTGACTGATCTCTTTGTATCATGCCTAGGAAGTAAACAATTGAAGCTTTAGGGTTTAAACATTTGGGTATTACTTTAACTTTTTAACTGTGTGATTGTGTGTTTGAATTAACTGTATTATATTGCGATTAATCTTATGTTGAATTCATTTTAGTTAATTGATCTTGTGCCAATTTCTAGTGTCATGAACATGTTTTCTTGCTCTAATACAAACAAAGGGTTGTATGTTCTAGGTAATGAAGTGTAGTTTAGTCCATCTCCGATGTTGATGAAACTTGACACCTAAGCCTATTGAACAATAACCCCGTTAACACCAATTGCACTACATTTGTTTGACCCATTTGTGAAACCTTAGACTTCAATTGTGGAAACCTAGGTGTGATCCTTTTTTATCAAATTATTTGCAAACTACATTATTTCTTTATTCATAATAATTTCAATTCAAGTTTTAGTATAACATACAAACCTCTTCAATCAAATTCTTTAATGAACCAAACACAATCTTCATAAGTTTTCTAGCATCTTCATAAGTAACACCGTTAAATCAACTATACAATATTCACTAACCACACGCTCCTTGGATTGATACCCTACTTATCCTATCTACCTAGGTTAATTAGGTTTTGTATGAACCGTGACGACCGGTTCATCAAATGGCACCGTTGCCGGGGAGCTAGTGCGCTTAGTGTTTAGTTTTTAGTTGATTATTGTGATTAACTGTTTAATTTTTGTCTTTGTTATTTCTTTTTGTTCGTTGTTACGCGTGGTTTGTTGAGTGTGCAGGTGACAGATAATGCATATGTACCCGACATTCGGGGAGATGCTCACCACTTGTATACAATTCGGAGAATTAGAAATTAGCAAGACAAGATCGTCATGAATTGGGTAGATGACGATCCATGTGAATGTTGTGGGAGCCAGGAGCATTTGTTGCAAGATTGTTTAGTGTTCCACAAAAGAGTTCAAGAACACAAGAAACGCGACATCTACAATCATCTAAGGCCACCAACACGAAAAGCCCAAACAAGCTTTCGAGGAGGTAACAACCGGCAACCACCTCTTCCACCAACTTCCAATAACCGAAATTGTGCCAACACTCCTCCATATCCACAACAAAACCGAAACCAAAAATACTCACCACAAAATGGCCACTATTACAACCCACCTCAAAAGCTCAACAACAACCGATACCCTAATAGTCGAAATCTTTACCGAAACCAACCCGTATTAAGCTATAGCAATCCAATATTTGAGCGGGTAAACCAAAACCAAAATGGTCACTATGAAAACCAACCCGCATTGAGCTCTAGCAATCCAATATTTGAGCGGGTAAACCAAAACCGAAAATACCCACAACAACATGGCCATTATTACAACCCACCTCAAAACTCCAATAACAACCAATATCCCAACCAACGACCCGTACAATACACATTATGCCATCCACACTCTAAACCGCCTCCACCACCGGAAGATCATTCTTGTTTTTGTTGCGGGAAAATTCACATAAGTGAAGATTGCCCAGTATTTTGGAGTAATCCAAAGTATTGGAAATAAAAATTGAGGGCTGGTTATAGGGCAAAGCCACGTCAAGAAAATTACCAACCAAAAGCCAACCACAATTATAATTCAAATTGGGGCTATGAAGGTTATGAATCCGAAGAGAAGCCATTTTCAAGTTACCAAGAAGATTACAATATGAACCACAATGAATATCCTCAACCGACATATGAAGAACCTCAAAACTCACGAGATTCCAAGTTTGATGCTATCATAGATTTGATAAAAGAGACGAAACTTTCCCTACGGATTGAGGACAATGTGGACTTTAAGTGTTGGGAAAGGAGAAAAATTTAAACATTTTGAAATCCACCATTTAAACACTACACATTGAGGACAATTTTGGACTCTAAGTGTGGGGATGGGGGAGAAAATTTGAAAATTTTTCAAAAATGTCCTTGTCCTTGTTTAAACATTTTAAAAACGCAACTAACTAAGTCAACACGGGATGGTATGAACCATTTTGGTCTTTTGTCATGGTCAGGTTCTGAAAAATTCGCATGATAACTCTCAACTAGTTTTGGTAAAAAGAATTACGGGTGGTTATCTGGGAGTAGTTTGCTTGAAAGGTCGATTTATTACACATGTCATATACCTACCCATCTATCCATGTGAGATTTTGAGCCACCACAACATGTTACACTTTATAAAATTCAATCCATTTTGCATGTTGTGTTCCTTTGAATTGAGTGTGCCATTATAGTTGCATACGGTAGAACTTGCACCTTTAATACGTTTACCGCTCTAGACCGATTGTGAACACAAGAATGATTAAGGCATTAGGTTAAACCTTTTATTTTTAAACCATTTTTATCATCCCTGACCCATTCCAATATCCCTTAGTTAACCAATCTTGAGCCTTAAACATTTTTCAATTGACCACCCATATCAACCCAGTTGACCCATAAGCCTTTTTCACTTTAAACCCGAGTGATGAAAATTCGATTGTAGGTTGTTCCTTTGTGTTGTAAATAGTTTAAAGTTATTATTGTTAGTTGTTTGTTGAAAAAAAAAAACTGCAAAAGCATTGAAAAAGAGCAAAGTCTCTTAAAAAAACATTGTAGAAAACAAAAAAAAATATGCTCTAGTTAGTCGTTGAATAAAAAGGCATATCCTTGCTTTATAGTTGAGTTAGTTTGTTTGTTTCTATTAGTTTGTTTGATGTAATAAAAGTCGAATTTTCATCACCTTAGTCACTTTAAATATCCCATTCCACACCATTCGCCCAGCAACGTTACAACCCTTTTAAAGACCTTTTGACTTGTGTTCGCTTTTGTGTAATTTGGTGAAGTGAGATTAAGTTGCAAGCGTATACCAATATGCATTATATTCGGTTTTGAGAGTACCATATATATACTAGTATATCAATACTAGTCAATTGAACCGAGTGGAGAGAATATTGCGAGGGATATGTGTGTGGTTTATTGGCTTTAGAAGGTAGGCTAATCTTGGGTAACCACTTGAGTTTTGAAAAGAGATATTCATTGAAAGTTGGGTAGTCTTGATTGTAGAAGCCATAGGAACTGGGTATGACGTTAGACCTTAACTCTTTGAGAATGGGGAATGCGTTTTGTGTTTGGAATTGTAAAAGCGTAATAAATTTGCTTGAGGACAAGCAAAAAGATAAGTGTGGGGATGTGATACGCGGGGGAAATCTTAGTCGTTTCGTGTTTAAGATTGTATTCTTATGCAATTTTATGGTTTTGGACACACTACTTTTATAAAGTTTGCGTTTTGCAGGTTTAACAAAGTTTAAGGTGTATTTCGGAGCTAAACGAAGCTTTGGATTGGAGCTAGGATGATTCAGGAAAGAAAACGAAGAAGAAAAATAGAGAAACTGGTGAAGGTCCGTCGCTGACGGATGCTGTTAGTCAAAGTCAAAGTCAAAGAAATCAATATTTTTAGGAGAATTAATGGGACTTTGACCAAGACTTTGACCAGAGACTTTGACCAAGACTTTGACCAAGACTTTGACTAAGACTTTGACTAAACTAAGTGGTCATTAAGAGGAGTTTGACAATGGAGACTATATAATCAAGTCTTGAGAGTAATCTCTTATCATCCCTCATACATCATCTCTATCATTACCACTCCATCTTGTCAAACCCTTATCATTCCATATCATTGAAGAACACCAAATCATCCTATTATTCAATACTTTGAAGATTCAAGACCCAACTTTTGAAGAATCAAGCTCCCTAGCCATGAGTGGCTAATCTCTTTGTATCATGCCTAGGAAGTAAACAATTGAAGCTTTAGGGTTTAAACATTTGGGTATTACTTTAACTTTTTAACTGTGTGATTGTGTGTTTGAATTAACTGTATTAGATTGCGATTAATCTTATGTTGAATTCATTTTAGTTAATTGATCTTGTGCCAATTTCTAGTGTCATGAACATGTTTTCTTGCTCTAATACAAACATAGGGTTGTATGTTCTAGGTAATGAAGTGTAGTTTAGTCCATCTCTGATGTTGATGAAACTTGACACCTAAGCCTATTGAACAATCACCCCGTTAACACCAATTGCACTACATTTGTTTGACCCATTTGTGAAACCTTAGACTTCAATTGTGGAAACCTAGGTGTGATCCTTTTTTATCAAATTATTTGCAAACTACATTATTTCTTTATTCATAATAATTTCAATTCAAGTTTTAGTATAACAAACAAACCTCTTCAATCAAATTCTTTAATGAACCAAACACAATCTTCATAAGTTTTCTAGCATCTTCATAAGTAACACCGTTAAATCAACTATACAATATTCACTAACCACACGCTCCTTGGATTGATACCCTACTTATCCTATCTACCTAGGTTAATTAGGTTTTGTATGAACCGTGACGACCGGTTCATCAATATGCTAAGGAGATTGATGAAAAAATATAGAGAGAAGAACCAGGATCTGCATATGTTGTTCATTGACCTTGAAAGAGCATACGAAAGTGTGCCACGTAGACTGATTTGGGATACTTTGGAAAGTCGAGGGCTTCCTGGGAAGTATATAGACTTAATTAGGGATATGTATGATAGGTCGGAAACATGTGTACGATCGCCTGTAGGGGACACCAACTCCTTCCATGTCGAGATAGGACTTCACCAAGGGTCTGCATTGAGTCCATTTCTTTTTACGGTTGTTCTGGATGAGTTATCCAAGTTGATTCGGGAGACAGTTCCGTGGTGCATGCTTTTTGTGGATGATATTGTGCTAGTTGTGGAGACTAAACAATGCCTTAATGCGAGGGTAAAGGAGTGGCGAGAAGCGCTAGAGGGCAAAGGGCTTAGGATTAGTCGTTCTAAGACTGAGTATCTATGCTGTGATTTCAGTGGTATAGGCAGCGATGATACCCAAATCACCATTGAGGATCAAGTGGTCCCGCAAGTGACTAAGTTCAAGTATTTGGGATCATATGTACAACTAGACGGTGAGATTGATAGTGATGTAGCCCATCGCATCCAAAGTGGTTGGAGTAAGTGGAGAGCGGCCAGTGGAGTCTTGTGTGATAGGAGATTCCCAGCTAAAGTTAAGGGGAAATTTTATAGGGTAGCAGTTAGACCCGCTATGCTATATGGTTCAGAATATTGGGCCATCAAAAATACACAAGCACGCAAGATGGAGGTGGCAGAGATGAGGATGTTGAGGTGGATGTGTGGACACACAATGTTAGATTGGATAAGAAATGAGGTCTTCAAGGAAAGGTTAGGAGTGACTAGTATATCAAATAAGATCCAAGAAGGTAGATTGAGAATGTATGGGCATGTGAAGCGAAGGCAGACATCGGCACCAGTTAGAGCAGTTGAAACTATTACCGTGGAGGGGAGGAGAGGTAGAGGGAGACCAAAATTGACCTGGGAGGAATGAATTAGGCATGATTTATTAGAGTTGCACCTCTCCGAGGACGTGATACAAGATAGGACTTTGTGGAGGCGCAGGATTAAGGTTAAAGACTTTTAGGGTGAGTATAATAGAGCTTTAGTTTTGTCTCAGGGATGTAGGCTTGTTTACACGGTGGGGGGGGGGGGTCTACAGGTGATTGTCTTTAGTGTTTTTGCGCATATATATTGTTTAATGTTGAACGTGTTTTAAGTTATAGTAATCTCTACCCACATCATTGATTATTGTCTCATTTTTATCTTATTATATTTTATTTATTATTATTTTTTTACTATTATTATTTTTATTGTTATTATTATTATTTATTATTATTAGTACTATTCTTCCGAGCTCAGTTGTTAGTCCTTTGTTTTTTTTTTTGGAGCCGGGGGTCTCTCTGAAAGTAGCCTCTCTATTCCTAGGAATAGAGGTAAGGTTTGCCTACATCTTACCCTCCCCAGACCCTACATGTAGCTTGCTATTTGTGGGATTGACTGGGAATGGTTGTTGTTGTTGTGAAGGTTGAGAGCTTGATAGGATAATTGCAAAAGGCCAGTTTATCTATGGATCTTGAAATAGAGTTTTAACAAACCCGGCCACCTTCGTACCACAACCATCTTCTGCTACACCACATCCATTCTCACCACCGCCTCAGACAAAACGCCACATTCGTACCACAAAAAACCCAAGCGACCACCATCATCCTTCAACAAAACCCAACCCAACCCAAACCTACTCTTCAAAATTAGGTGTTTTTAGTTCTTTGCATATGTGTTATGAGCCTATTGATGACTGTATGATCGAAACAAGAATTGAATACCGCGAGCGTCTTGAATTAAAGGCGGAATCAATAATCCGATTAGTTGTTATAGGTGAGTGTTTATGGATAAGATAATAATAATAATAATATTTGAGAGCACACACACAAAAACACACACAAAGGGTTGCACTTGTATTAAAATATGGCAAAAGTTACAAATATGACAAAGGCAGGGGGTATTTATAGTAAGTCTCATACACCTCCTTTAACATGCACACTTATGGCCTTCATATATGTGGGGAGGCACATGTATGGCCCTCATTCATGTGGGTGTCACATGTATGAGACTAATAAGAGGTGTATGGCACAATAATAATTCTCAAAATACACCTAAGCCTATATAAACACTATAATGCAACCCAATAACATCTAAAACGCTATAAAATCATGCATATGACTATTATGGACCGATCATTAGCTGGGGACATACCCGAAGTGTACTGACAATCTCCCCCTTGGATATAGCTAGTGATCTGCAGACTTAAGCAGTCACTGTGTTGGGGATGTCTTGAAAGACGTTCACAGACTCTCCCTATGGTCTAGCTAATGATCTTCAGTCTTCAAGTCTTCATATCTGGCAATCTTTAACTTGGGAACATACACTACAGTGCACTAACAATATCCCCCTGAAGACTTGAATACTTGCTGATTTGAGTTTTGGTCGTGGCTTCATGAGATCTCTTCTGGGTCTTCGATCAGCATCGATGATTTGGGAGGAATCAAGAAATCTCCACTGTTTTGATTGACGATTATGTGATGAAGACGGAGATCTATAACATCTGCACTTTCATTTCTCAATTCTCATATTCTTCAACTTCGGTTTCTAGAGCTCTACCACGGTCTGGTGTCTTTGAAGATGGAAAACAGGGTTCTTGTTGTTCTGGGTGGTGTTTTGTTGTTCAGGTTTGGGTCTAGTTTAGCTTCAAGCTTTGTCGTTTGAATCATGATGAGCACACTGGTTGTGTTATATCCTGCAGAAAAAATTAATAAAAACTACACACACACTACAACTTGTATTAGATACGACAAATAATCCGGACTTCAATCAAATTCTTGAAGTTTATCATTCGATAAACTTTCAATATTTTTCCATTTTGACCACCATTTGGAAAAACAAAGCGTTCTCCCCCTAAACAATTGAATCTTTTCAAAAATCACCCTAAACTTTGAAACTTGTCAATTTAAACCCTTTAATTTATGAAAGTTGCATTTTGACCCTTGAATTTTAAAGACATTATTTTATTGTGTTTCGGCTTTGGATATGAGATTCCAATTGAAGAATTTAGTATTCCAACATCGGTTAATCGAAAATAAAATCTTTTTTGGATTTTTTTTCAAAAATTTAAGCTAAAACACACCTAAAATCTTTTTTTTTTTCATAAATGCTGAAAATAAAAATGAGATGCAGTAAGTAAATATATACAAGCATTTAACTTTTTGTGACTTTCCGGTAAGAGGATCATATCAGTTTTTGAGAAATCTCTTCACACCGTTGTTCTTTCAATTTTAAACTTTATAGAGTATGAGACTTGGCAATTGCTGATATTGTTGTCCACATAAGCTCACATGCAAGCCATTGTGCAATGCTTCAGAATGATACTGATTAGGTGTATTAATAACTAACTTGTCTATGGTTCCCACACACACGACATACTCCCGTATTAAGGAATTTGCACAAAGCTTCATCGTAACGCGTAATTATGTCATACTTATCCGTATGTTAAAGGTACGAGGTAAAGAGGTGGCAGGTCAGCAAATCAATGCTACAAAGCAACCTGCGCACTCAACCAGGGCGAGGATTATATCATATATGATTTTCATCATATATTTGATACGATAAATTAGATAATCTTTGATCATCGTCATACATTTTGAGTTCCTCATTCAGTAACTTGGGATTTGGCATTGTCATCTCTTGCAAGATACCCTGACTGAATCTAGGTCTGTAAATTAATACGACAGAAGATCAGTTAGGCTACCCCAGATAACTTATGAACATAATGACCCGAAACCTCTGATTTTTGCAACCCTATCAAACAAAATTATGGCACCAAGACCATATATTCATGAGGTGTTCATCCACATAGCAAGTAGTTCGTTATGTTTCTATCACTAAGGCACACATTACTAGGTTCACGAAGCATATCAACACATCACTCAAAGTCATCACATGTCATTTTATCTTTACAATTCTTTAGCATGTGATAGATCCCCACTGATGTATTATCATCTCCTCTTTTTCTTCAAGAAAAATCATTTTAGGTTTTTTTTTTATGTTTTTCTGGAAATTTCTCCCCCTAAAATTCAAAAAGTTTAAAGAAATTGAAATCTTTTTGGATTTTCTGATAGAAAAACTGTTAAACAAAAACCAATCTTCCAATGTGGTTCACTCAGATTTTCCCAAAATGTCTTTTACCTTTCATAAATAGTCAAATTTGGATTTTTCAAATGATTTGGTAAAATTTTTGGCAATTTGGTAGTCAGTGTGGACTATAGTAATCACTGGATCCTTTGTGATTTCTATGGAACTTACATTATCAATAACAAACTGGAGGTGATAAGAAAACGCAAACCGTAGTCACACATGTGTGTTGATAGATCCATTGAAGAACCTGGATATAATAGCTCGATGCAGCTACCTAATTCGGCTTCGCAAGTTGCAGGAAACACATGTGACGACCTCCCATGAACTGATATCCACCCGTCGCGAATTCAATTTTGAGTTTGTTACCACCACTGACAGAAACACTTAGGCCAACGAGATCCAACTTCTCGCCATTAGGGTACCATAGACCTTCGGTTGATAGCCCTTTAGATAATGCAGGAACCGTTCTACAGCAATCACTCAGTTCACTCTTATTCATTATTGATGCCCGTTGATAAGTCAAAACACTGGGTCATGATTTTAATCTCATCGGACATTCCTGTTCTTTCTTCTTTCACAACAAACTCCCTCCTTTGATTGGCTAAGGTTACATATCCTCCAAAGATGTTCTGATCAAGTTATTGGAGAGATATGTCACCTATCTAGTGCCATGATGCCCCACTGTCAACAATCAAATGACTGTTGATAGTTCCTCTTGGAACACCTTGCACACTCATTCAGAGATTAGTTCTGTAGGGGGACCCAGGCCTTGATGGTCGTTGGTCGGCCTAGGTCATCAATCATTGGTAGATCCATCCCATCTACCGTGAGGAGTTGGAGTTGGATCGCTTGATGTTGAACCCTCTGAAGAATATACTGATTTAGGTCTCCAAACATGCTTGATTTTATCTTTGACAAATTTTGGTTTTGCAGGTTTGGGTTTGGCCTTAGGTTGTGCCTTGGGACTAGCCTTAGGGTTTGTCTTAGGCTTTAAGGCCATAGGTTTTACAACCTTCTCAGTTTTTGGCTTTGGATTTTCAACAACAATTCTCGGTTTTCTTTTAAATGGCTTTAGTCTCTCATTTTGATAATAATTATCATAAAAAGTTTGTTTTGGAGAGCCAAACTGATTGTTGTTGTTTCTCGGGGTTCCATAGCTGCTAGCCTTCATCTCTCTCAGATAGGGACAATGAGATCTAATGTGTCATACCTCATTGCAGTCAAAGCAAGTCCCCCACTCTTCATAGTATTGAGGATCATACTGTGAATACCCCGAGCTATACTGAGAAGATCTCGGGCCATAGCTTCCAAATCTAGTGGTACTTGAAGATGCTTCATGGTCATGAGATCTAGGTGCACCATATCTTTGATCTTTGTGTTTAAAATACTCAAAATTTGATTGGTTTCATAATGTTGCACCTAATCTGTACCTCTAGATTTGACAAAATTAACTTCTTTGGTCTTGGGAACTGACTTGTGTTTCCCAGACTTTTTCTTTGGAACCCAATTAATTTTCTTAGACTGGTTTTGTTGATTCATTTTACTTTGATGAGTTTTCTGAGGAATACCTTGTGGTTTCACCTGTTGAGGTTTACCATTTTGCTTTATGACTTTAGGTTCAGGATCACATTCAATGTGATTCTCAAGTGGAATAACCTGGTTTCTCAGATTCTTCATCAAAATCTTTATAATCAGTTTCAATCAACATATAGTTCTCATCTTTAACAATCTCCGTTTCCTTGATCTTAGATAGGTCAGCAACAAGTGGTGATGTGACAACAAATTTTGTGACATCCGTCTCCTCTAGTGACTTGGAATAATTGTCACGCAAAGGAGGAGGAACTGCATTGTAACCTATACCACTCGTGCTCTTCTCAGTTATTTGATTTTCAGTTATGCCACTGCCAATGCCTTTTTGGTTTGAGTTAATTCAGCAATCTAGTTGTTGATTGCATCTTGTTTGTTAAGAATGGTTCTTTTCATCTCACTAATATCCTTTTTCAACAACATTATTGTTTATTTAAACTCCTTTTCGTTTGATTTTAAGGCAGTGTTTGCATCAGTGCACGATCTGTAACACCCCAACCGATGGCGGAATCATCGAGGTGCCACGTAGTGACGATTGTTCAAAAGCTCATGGTACTAAAATGTAAATATATGATTATTGAATATTGTTTTACAACATGTGAAATTAAATACAAGACAGCAAAAATAAAGATGATTGATTGTTCTAATCTAAGTCCAAAGTCCTATGTGAAGCGTCAAGCAGCTTATCCTGAAACATGCACGAAAATAATTTTGTCAACATATGATGTTGGTGAGTACTACTTAGTTTTGTACATATAGTATAAGTTTTGAAAAGTAGTACAATTCATGTGTCTAGCATCACCAAGGCATTATGTAAACACGCAAGTAACCAAACAAGATAAAGATCACATGTAAAGTTGTACAATGTAATTGACAATGAGCACCTCAACACGTGTGAGTCTAAAAGAGCACCATAACACAAAGTTATGTCTAAATGAGCACCGTATCATAAGTTACGTCTAAATGAGCACCATAACATAAGTTATGTCTATATGTAAAGAGCACCATAACATAAGTTATGTTTGTATGTATGATTTTGTATGTAAGCTACGTTCATGTTTACGCATAAGCACAAAGATAATCAAGACACGTATATGAATTGTAAATGAATAAAAATGTATGTGTAAATGAATATGAAAGCTTTGTATAGTTGTGCATGAATCACCCCAAAAATTGTAAAAGCGAAAAAGGGGATAAGTGATACTCACCTTAGCAAGGTGGTAAGTCTTGTGTTATTGAATATGTATAATCCAACGTTGCCAAGTATCACCCTATGTATAATGTAACAAATAAGTCTAAGTCTATTTGGTCTATAAGTATTTTCTAGGGCTTCGAATTGGGGATAAACGTTTATTTGATTAATAAACAAATTGTTTATTAAATATAAGAAATTTAATAATTAAATAAATAAAAGTCTCTTTGTAAAATTTTAAGTTGAATATAGTCACAACATAAGGTTTTGAGTATGAAAATAATTTTTATAAAATTATTTTCTTGAAAATAGAATACTTAATCTAATTATTTCAAATTGTCAAAATACGACTTTAATATCTAAAAATATTAAAGTTAAAGAATTTCTGAATTAAAAATTGTATTTCAGTTCTAGATAGTTAGAAATAATTTATATAAAATTTTGGTGCAAAAATACTGAAAAATGAATTTATTATGATTTATTTATGATTAAAACTAACAAAAATTGATTAAAAATATTAAACAAACGGTTTTTCAGAAATAAAAATTATTTCTGAAATGTATATTGTTATACAAGTTTAGGATAATTTTTGTGGAATTTTATAAAATCGTTTAGATATTTTTATTGAATTTTATAAGTATAATTGAATAAACTTGTAATATTTATAATATATATAAAATAAATGATTTTTTTGAAAATCTAAAAATTTTCTAATAAAGTTTAACATTTGGACAACATAAGATAATTTTTATAGAGTTTATAAATCTCATTTGGTATTTTAAATGTATTTTTAAAAGTTAATTAGGATGAATATAAGGTTAAAAGTATGTAAAAAAAATATACCCGCTGCTGGGAATCGAACCTGGCCTTCGACCGGTTCAGACTTTGGACAACGAGGTGGGTACCAACTGATCTGTGGATCAGTTGGTGTTAGATTTCTGTTTGTTTAAATTTTATAACCATGTCTGCAGGTTGTTTATCCCCAAAATAAAATGAATGAGCCCTAGTTTACCAATCGTAACATCAAAGCTGTTTTAGCTCGATTAATCATGGGGTTAATATTCAACAATGGCCGATTAACAGAACCCTATAATCAATTGTTACCTTTGAATCATAAATGAGCACCAATCGTTGGACAATGGTGAAGTCAAACTCGCGACAATTGTGATCAGGAACGAGTTTGTAAACAGAATTTGAAGGTGGGGTTCTCTTAATCGCATGTAGGTGTGTGTGTGTGTGTGTGCAAGTTTGATTGAGTTAATATCATGTATATATACGAATTCGATCCGGGTTATTTTGGAATGCACATAATGGCATTCATACACAAAATCAAAGCCGGGTCATGGTCAATTCAACGCATTAAACGCTTTAATGGTGTTATTCGGTCAATAGAATGCGTTAAAGGGGCCACGAATTCAGCTTTGATTCCCCCTTTTTTTCGTTCTTTGCGTCGCACAGTCAACAGCAAAGGAAGGAAGATGAACCAGCGATTAGGAAAGGTTAAAAGGATTTGGATCTGGATGTAAATAACAAACGTGTGTGTGGAGTAGTGGTGGCGTGCTGTGTGTGTTTCTTGTTACCTGGCTCCTGCCCGGGTTCGAGTCCCGGCAGGGTCAAAACATATTTTTTTTTTGACTAAAGGGAAGGAGAAGTAAGCTGGGCCTGGGCTGGTTCTTGGGCTCAGGTGGGCTCCGAATTAAAAGAGAAAAAAAAAAGAAGGTTGGGTCTTGGTTTGGTCTTTGTTGGGTTTCTTAATGGGTTAAGGTGTATGGCTTAAAGATTTAGTGTTTATTACTATTATTATGATTATTATTATTATTATTATTATTATTATTATTATTATTATTATTATTGAAATAAAAAGTGACGGATGTCACAGCATCCCCTACTTTTAGATACTTCGTCCCGAAGTTATTAGAAGCATAGGGTTATGGATGCTTGGGTAAAAATTAAGATAACTGTGGTTTGGAAAAATTCGAATGATTTGGATATGAGGTTTGATAGGTGTGAGTTATGGATTGGATTAGGTTCGTCTCGAATGATAAGGAGAATAAGAATCTAGTAAACACTAAACTTCAAGTTTTAGGACTCCTAAAATAATTGCATGAGTTGATTGACTATAGGAAGGCTTAATGAACTACCAAACAAGTAGGGTTTGTTCCTGGTCCGACTTCCAGTCTCACTTTCAATGCATCATTAGTGTTTGTATACAGGGTGTACCGCAACTAACCCACCACACCTTTGATACCTTGAAAACGTACCGGACGCCTACCAAAAAACTCTAATAGAATTTCACACTACCCTAACGCACCTGTAAATTCATGATTACATTCCGGACCGGAATCATCAATTTACCTTACATTAGGGTTTTATGTCCTTCTATGATCCTAATCTAACACACATTAAAGCAAATAAGTTTCACAAGAAGATGACACAACAACACGTTTATCAATGAAATGAGGCTATGTAATAACGAGGTCAATTGCATTAGTTTGCAACGACTTGTATGCATAACAGTGTTTAAGTATGGGCTACTACTCACCCGAGGAGCCCTTTAAGTGAAATGTTTGTCTAAGTTGAGTGGATAATGTAGCAATTGTCTTTCATAGATCAATATGCAAATTTATAATACACACATGCAAATAAGTTTATAAGTACGACAACCATTAAGTGTAAGTGTTATCTTGGTGGCCTATAGAAATAGTTTATGAGAATCATGAATAATTAGATGTTCAATGGATAGTCAAATTAAGGGAAAAATCAAGTTTCATATGACAAACAATGATGTTTTTAGAAAAGCTCTGTAGGATTAAATAAGTAGTTTGATTTTCACTGAAATCAAGTCCAATTGTTTTAAATAAATGTAAGGTAGAGTCTTTAAACTTCTACAATTAAAATAAGCATAATCAAATATGATAAATTTCCAATCTGTGTTCGTACACAATAGTATGCAAGGAAATTTCTAGATGTTGTATGCTAATGAGTGCGACAAAATTGGGTACAAAATGAAAATAGAATCAAGATAATGAAAACACAAGTATTGAATTCCCGAGTCTTTAAGAAGATTCCATCCATGGCTTAACCAGTGGATTAACGTCATCCTGTCCGTTTGCTTCGTTGATATTGTTATCGAAAGCTCGTCCATGTGCCACCAGGTTTACATTATTCAATTTAGGGCATTGAGGTCGCATGTGGTTAGGGTCTCTACAATGATAACAGGCCCGACCGTTAGTAATCTGTAGTGGTTCCTGGGCAGCTGTCTGATGATTATCTTGTGCCCTATCCATTGCACGACAAGTAGTAACAAAGTGTCCAAACCTTCCACATCTAGTGCATTGACGGCATGGAAGATTTGCAGGGTGATGATACTTGCAAGTGTTGAATTGAGGATGGATTCCCGTGTAGGCTTTCTTGACAGGAGGTTGAGTTACAGGATCCACAACAGCATGGTTCTGATCATTGCCCATTCGTTTCTTAGAGTTCGAAGCAGTAGTGGCGGCCTTTGCTAAGACAGTCTTAGATTGTTCAACAGCACGAGTGGTTTTCTCAGTAGACATCTTGGTGCCCTTCCTAACCAAGTTTCCTTTCCTTACGTGTTTGTCTGTCAAAGTGGCTACAAGCTGGATGGCTTCTTCCACCGTAGTAGATTTGCTCTCAGTGACTACGTCTTGTATCAGGTCAGGTAATCCCTCGATATATTTCTCGATTGCTCGAGAGACCGGGGTGACCATGTGTGGAACCAGTATGCTAAGTTCATGATATCGGGTATTATACGCAAGATTCTCACCACTGTCTTGTTTGAGCTCACGAAATTCATCCTTGTTGGGTCTGCTGACCTGGAGAAGAACAGATGATTGGAAAGCCAAAATATGCTATCTATTTGATCCTTGAATAAACAGTCCTTACAACTTGCTTCTCCCAAAAGACTGCTGACCCTAACTACTGTTCTATCCAAACAACTGCTCAACAACTGCTGATACAAAGAACTGCTAAGGAAACAACTGATGAAGAACAACTGCTGACCAAAGGTCTGATGAAGAGCAACAGCTGATACAAGTACTGAAGACCAAAGCACTGCTGGAACCAACAGCACTTAGGCTCCAGCAGTGGATACAAGACCATCAGAGTTTATCTTTAACAGCTGTTTATTATCAGTGCTTTCAATGTAACAGTAGTTTGTATAGCAGATGTTTAAGTTTGTTATTCTGTTAGAGGTCACTGTCTTAGGTGACGTCAGCCTAGGTCATCAGTGGTTTGAGTCAGTCTATAAATAGAACAGTGCATATACTGTTCTATTGCATCACACACAAAACATTCTCTCTGACAAACAACTGTGTGATCAGGCTGAGGGGGAGTAACTTGTACGATTGTAATCTTTGAATTAATGAAAGCATTCGATCGAAAAACATTTACTCTCTTGTTTTGATTTACAGTTTATTATTCCGCTGCACTTTCATTCTATTTTCATTTCATTATTATCATCATTTAGTTAAACAATCAAAACAAACAAACTCAGATCCTAACAATTGGTATCAGAGCTTGGTCAATTAAATTCGATCTAACAAATCAATTTAATAATCAGCTCACAATTATTGATATCGTTTGTCAGTTTGATTGAAAACAGAGTAATAGTTTAATTTCGTTTCAACCGTTGTTAAACAGACTTTGTTTTTTGAAAAATCAGAGAATGGCTTCTATCAATCACGATCCACATAACACTGGCACGAACAACAAGCCACCGATGCTTGTCAGATCTGAATACAATATCTGGCAACGTCGGATGAGCCATGTTCTAGCTCAACAAAACACTGGGTGTTGGAAGTCGGTTATCTTCGGACCACATGTTCCGACTGTGCCGAGTACTGAAGATCCCAAAGTGTTTGAGCCAAAGAAACTTGAAAACTACTCCGACCAGGATTTTCAGAAAATTGAGCTAGATGCTAAGGCCTTCAGTATTGTGGCCATGGCTCTACCCAATGATATATATGCTGGGTTGTTACACTGTAACAGTGCAAAGGAGTTGTGGGATGCACTGAAAGAGCAGTTTGGTGGGACAGAGGAGGTTATTGAAAACAACCGTGAAATACTTAACCAACAATATGAAACATTCAGTCATGTCAAAGGAGAGTCATTAACTCAACAGTTTGAGAGATTTAACTGCTTAATTAGTGAACTAAAATTGGTTGGTCTTACTTACCCTCATTCAACTTTGAACCATAGGTTTTTAAGATCATTACCAGACAAATGGGACACTATTGCTATTGTTATGAGAAACTCAATAGGATTTAAAGACCTATCACTGACCCAGCTTCATGGTAAGCTCTTGACCTATGAAAGAGAGCTTAACCAGAAAAAGAAGCTCCAGGACTCTGGAAAAGTGTCTGATGACTATGTGTTTGGGAATACAGCACTTTTGGGTCATGATGAGGTGCCTGGAAACACAAAGGATCAGAGTTATGATCATTTCATTGACATAACTTCAGGTTTTAACTCAGGTTTTAACTCTGATTCTTATTCACCAAACTATGCTTTCACAGCAAGTGGTGGTGATATACAGGCATCTGACAACATATCCTTTGAGTATGATGACCTGAAATACTTTGACCCTGATGATTTGGAAGAAATGGACATTATGCACCAATTGGCCCTTCTCAGTGTAAGAACTAATAATTTTTACAAGAAAACAGGGAGAAGGTTTCCAGGGTTGACTGGCAGATCTAAGGTGGGGTTGGATAAATCAAAGATCAAGTGTTATAAATGTCATAGGTTTGGTCATTTTGCTAGGGAATGTAGGGGTCAACATGGTACACCTATGGTAACCTATCCAAATCAAAGACCACAGACCAACACTTATCAGAATTCCTATAATACCCCTGGACCAAATGTGCAAAACACTGCTCATTTTGCACAGTCCTCAAACACTGTTCCTGTCCAGTATGTCCAAACCACTGTTCCTCAGATCCATTATGTGCAAACACCTGTTGCTCAACCACCTATACAAACGACTGCTGCTCCATCCTCTGCTCTTGCAGAGACCAGTCAACAAAGCTTCTTTACACAAGGCTTTGTTGATTGGAGCAGTCTACCTGATGAGCTAACAGATGAGAATTTTGCACTAGTTGCCAAAGCTGAAAATGAACCAGAAAACTTTTGTTTCATGGCTATGGTTGATGAGATTGAATCTGAGGAAGTGGTAATTGAATCTGATGTTGTGACTGATGATATTGTTAGTGAAGTTGTTGCAGGTGAAAAACCTGAAGAAGAGGTTGTGAATCTCTCAGATCCCTGGGGTGCATCTGATGAATGTGAGTGCAAGTGTGATTGTGCATTGATGGCTGCTGCTAAGGTATCTCCTCAGATTCTTAAAGAGTTGTGTTCTGACAAATGTGTAATAGCATTTGCTAACATCAAAGAGGTGAATGAAAACCTTAGAAAGAAAATTTTGGATGATGAAGTTAAATTTGAAAAACTCACAAAAGATTTGAAAACAAGTTTAACTGCAAAAGAATCTGAAATTAGCAGTCTAAAACATGAAGCAACTATTACCAAAGACCAGCTCCAAACTATGATAACAAAATATCAAAGTTGTAAAAGTGAGCTTGAGTCCACCCAAGTTGAATGTAAAAAATGGGTGGAATCATGTAGAGGTTTTGAGATGCTACTCAACAAACAAACCAAAAGTCATGTGAAGTTTGGCTTTGGTTTTGCAACCACTGCTCCAGCTTTTGAAAACACTGACACAAAGAGTCAAAAGTCTGTTGAGATAGTACCAACAAACCTGCAGGGTCAAGAGATTAAAATCACTGAACCAAATGGTAAGAAAATTGTTCTTGAAAAACCAGAAGGTTCCTCATCTTTTGCTGAACTTGAAAAGTATGAATTTAAACCTACTTGGTCTGATGAGTGTGATACTCTTGAGAATTATAAACCTGTTGATTTTAAAACTCCTGAGGGAAAAACAGCTCCTCAGGCAAGGGTCATTCCCTTGGCAAAAGTCATTCCCCTGAAAGATTCTCCAGCAGATGCTCAAACATCTGCTGAAAAGAAGTCTGAAAAGGGAAAGAAGAAAGAAAAGACTGTTAACTTGTTTTGTGATTTCTGTGAAAAGAAGAATCATGTCACCAAAAACTGTTTTCTTCTAAAAGCATATGACATCAACAAAGGAACAAGTGAATGTGATTCAAAAGCCACATGCTCAATATGTGGGAAAAAAGAATCATAAGACTAAAGAGTGCTTGTATCTCAAAAATTTTGATGTAAAAATACAAGAATACAAAGCAAAAACTCTTGCAAACCCTGTGGTTAGTACTCCAAAAGGAAAGCCCAAACAGACCTTCACACCTGTCCAAACATCTGTTACAAAAAGGCTTGAAACATCTGCTTCTAGAGATGTCCAAGTAACAGATGCTCCACCCACAAGCAAATACCCAAGAGGTTATGGTCAACCTCCATGTCACAGTCTGCCACATGTTTATGAGGAGCCAAAAAGACCCTCTAAACCAAGAGTGAACAGAAATCCATATGGGTATTATCATCTGTCAGGAAGTGATCAAACAACTGCTGCCCCAAGTGTTGACATACAAGCACTGGCAAATGGTCAACAGCAGTTGTTGACCTTAATTCAAAAATTGGTCCAAACCACTTATCACCTTCCAAAACTTGAGTCTGAAAGGTCTGAGGACCCATCCAAAGCCAATTTGGCTTTGGACACTCACCAAAACTAATCATTTACTGATGTGCAGGGAGCTTCTGCTTGTTTAGATAGTCTTTGGTATGTAGATAGTGGAGGTTCCAGGCACATGACAGGATGTAGAGCCCTACTTCTGGACTTCTTGGCTCATGGAGGGGGTGATATATCCTTTGGTAATGATTCTAAAGGTAAGGTGTTGGGTTCAGGGACTGTACAGGCAGGAAAACTCAAGTTTGAAAATGTCAATCTTATTGATAATCTCAAGTTTAATCTTCTGAGTGTTTCACAAATGAGTGACAAAGGTTATGGCTCATTTTTCACAAAGAAAACTTGTAAGATTATTGGGCCAGAAGTGGTGAAAAAGATTGATACCATTATTGCTGAGAGCAAAGCACAGCTTGTTGCTCATAGAAGTGGCAATGTGTATGTTGTTGATATGTTAAAGGACAATCCTATGGCAAATGTCTGTCTGTTTTCTGCTGCCTCCACTAAGGAGACAGAATTGTGGCATAGGAGACTGGGTCATACCAACCTTAATACTATCAACACACTCTCAAAACAAAGCCTTGTCAGAGGTCTACCATCAAAAGAATTTAAATGTGATGAGCATTGTGTTTCTTGCTTAAAAGGGAAACAACATAAAAGCTCTTACAAATCCATTGATGAGTCCAAAACTAGTCAGTGCTTACAACTGTTGCATATGGACTTGTTTGGCCCTGTTAAAATCATGAGTCTAAGAAGAAAAAGATTTTGTCTTGTCATAGTTGATGATTTTTCTAGGTTTACATGGACTTACTTTTTACACTCTAAAGATGAGACCGCAGGTATATTGAAGGACTTTGTCACCAAGGTTGAAAAGCAGTATGACTTGCCAGTAAAAGTCTTCAGGAGTGACAATGGAACAGAGTTTAAAAATAAGGAGTTAGATGACTTCTGTGTGTCAAAAGGGATTGTGAGGCAGTTCAGCATCCCAAGAACACCAGAACAAAATGGGGTAGTTGAGAGGAAAAATAGAACTCTTATAGAAGCTGCAAGAACCATGCTAGCAGATTCTGGTTTGCCACTGTCCTTTTGGGCAGAAGCTGTAAACACTGCTTGCTATGTTCAAAACAGAGTTTTGATCAACCCAGACATCAAAAAACTGCTTATGAAATTTTGTTCAAAATCAAACCATTAATCTCATTCTTCAAAATCTTTGGCTGCCCATGTTTCATTTTAAATCTTAAAGATTCCATTTCAAAATTTGCAGCCAAAGTAGACTGTGGTTATTTTCTGGGATATTCTTCTACTGCTAAGGCCTACAAAGTGTTTAACACAAGGACTAAAACAATAGAAGAAACCTTGAATGTTAAGTTCAATGAACTTTCATCTCTGAAAATCCCTGCAAACCCTGCTGAATTATTTGATTTAGATAAATTCAAATTTGAAGATATCACTGTTAAGACTAACAATGCAGGTATTCCACAGTCTCCACAGCAAGATTACAGAACAGATGTTGTGATTCCCAGTCACTACAAAGTCTATTCTGCATCAGAGAAAGCAGTTGTTCAAAACAACTGTCAAAACTCTGCCACAGCTGTGTCAACCACTGTTGGCCAGTCCTATCCTCAAACCTCTGCTTCACCCCTCACTACCACTGACCTATCATCTGTTGGCAAAAGTCAATCATCTGTTGACAAAAGTCAGTCAAGTTTCACACCACTTGGACCCATTCCTCCATTACCATTTCAAACATCTGATGGCACTACAGAAGTACCAACAGATGTTACACCAACAGAGTCACCAAACCTCTGTCCATCACCTCAAAATGCCATTGTTCCATATCAAGGAGATCTTATTTACTTAAGAGCTCATCCACCAGACCAGATCATTGGCAACATCAGAGAGGGTGTGCTCACAAGAAGCCAATCTTCAAATATCTGTCTTTTTGCAGGTTTCTTATCCCTCACACAACCTGTCAAGTACCAAGAGGCACTGAAAGACAACAGTTGGGTAGAAGCCATGCAAGAAGAACTCCTTCAGTTCAAAAGACAACAAGTATGGGAGCTTGTACCACTTCCTAAGGATGTTTGTCCTATAGGAACAAAGTGGGTCTTCAAAAACAAGACTGATGAAAGGGGTATTGTTGTCAAGAATAAAGCCAGGCTTGTGGTTCAAGGCTTCAGACAAGAAGAAGGAATAGATTATGATGAGACCTTTGCTCCTGTAGCTAGACTAGAGGCCATCAGACTCTTTCTAGCCTTTGCTGTCAACCACAATATAAAGGTGTATCAGATGGACATAAAATGTGCTTTCCTTTATGGCAAAATTCAGGAGGAGGTCTATGTATGTCAGCCACCTGGTTTTGAAGACACATTCCATCCTGACTATGTCTACAAGCTCAACAAAGCTTTGTATGGACTCAAACAAGCACCAAGGGCCTGGTATGAAACTCTTTCCACATTTCTCTTATCCATTGGCTTCACAAGAGGTAAAATTGACAAAACTTTATTTCTTAAATGGAAAGGGAAACATTTAATGATTGTTCAAATATATGTGGATGACATCATCTTTGGATCCACATGTAACCAAATGTGTGAAGAGTTCAGAAAACTCATGACAGCAGAGTTTGAGATGAGTGCCATGGGTGAGCTTCAGTGTTTCCTTGGTCTTCAAGTGAAACAACTGCAAAATGGCACATTCATTCACCAAAACAAATATGTAAAGAATTTATTAACCAGATTTGAGATGAATGATTGTAAGCCATGTAGCACACCCATGAGTACAGTCAAGCTGCTCACTATTGATGACAAGGATGAACTGGTTGATCAAACACATTATAGATGTATGATTGGGTCTTTATTGTACCTAACTGCATCTAGGCCAGACATTATGTTTGCTACCTGTGTCTGTGCCAGATCCCAGGCTTCACCCAAAAGTCAAACCTTATTGCTGTGAAAAGGATATTCAGATACCTCAAAGGTGCTCCCACACTTGGTATCTGGTATCCTGCTAATGGAAACATTGAGCTTTCAGGTTTTTCAGATAGTGACTTTGCTGGCTGTCACACCACAAGAAAATCCACTTCAGGAGGGTGCCAATTTCTAGGGAATGCCTTAGTTTCGTGGCAAAGCAAAAAGCAGGCAGCTGTTTCAACTTCAACAGCTGAAGCTGAATACATTGCTGCTGCAAGCTGTACAGCCCAACTGATGTGGCTTCAAAATCAACTACTGGATTTTGGGATAACTGCACTTAGGACTCCACTCATGTTGGACAGCCAAGCTGCTGAAAATATCATCAAGAATCCAGTCTCTCATTCTACTACCAAGCACATTGACATAAGACATCATTTTGTCAGAGACAGCTATGAAAAAGGTTTGATTTCTTTACACCATGTTCCAACAGAGGATCAGTTGGCAGATGTGTTAACAAAAGCTTTAGACACATCTACCTTTACAAATCTGATTTCCAGAATTGGCATGTTAAACATGGATTAACCAAATAAATTTTTAAAATAAAATTGTTCAGAAATTAAATATTTTCTTAAAATTGCTGTTTGGTTGAAAAATCTGTTTATAACATCTGATCAGATAAAACAACCACTGTTTCATTCATTTCCACTGTTGGTTGAAAAGTCTGTTTCCAAAACATCTGATCAGATAAAACAACTGTTAGTTGAAAAATCTGTTTCAGAACATCTGTTCAGATAAAACAACTGTCCACATATATATATATATACTATATTAAAAAAAAAAAAAAAAAAAAAAAAAAAAAAAACCCAACGGTTGGATCCATCAGCTGTTTGTATCAGTTGTTTACCAAAACAGCTGTTCTCCACCAGATGTTACATCCATCAGATGATTGCCACATCTGCTCATATAAGCAGATGTTTGGCCACATCAGCGGTTTCATTGAGCCTATAAAAACCCTGTTTTACCACAACAGATGTTACATTGTCTCATTGTATTCAAAATACTGTAAACCGCCTTCTTCACTCTCAAACCCTTCATCAATCTTCAATCATTT
This sequence comes from Ambrosia x helenae, assembly GCA_030844895.1. Lineage (NCBI taxonomy): Eukaryota > Viridiplantae > Streptophyta > Magnoliopsida > Asterales > Asteraceae > Ambrosia > Ambrosia x helenae. The sequence goes on along the minus strand of CM061230.1, from coordinate 83,901,222 downwards.
TCACCTTCGAAATCCATTACAATGGATCTTCAAGCCAAAGCTACACACAATTGTCTCCCCTATCTGATTAAAACAGATGACAACACTCCATTTCATTCCACCATCGACATTTTCCTTAATTCCAAATAGTTACCCATCCTAACCGCCAACGCCCCCATTTATCTGGATACACTCCAAGAATTTTGGTTGAATGCTGAGTTTCTATTACAAGACAAAAAGCCTACATCCATTATTTCCAAAATTGGAGAAACCAGTATCGTCATTACCCCTGATATCATATCCACAACCTTCACACTGAATGACCTGGCAGGTAAGGATTCCTTCACTAAAACAGAGCTTCACACTGAGTTCCAAGAAAGAGGGTATGATGGTCAGATGACTGGATCAACTCTTTTCAAAAAGTTTTTCCCTCCAGTCATGAAATTTTTCTTCCATACTCTTCTTCTTTGTGTCTCTGCTAAGTCCACATCCTTTAATGAAATTCCATTAAGGATGCAATATCTGGGATATGCTATGTTGTCAAACTCTGACTTCAATCTTTCCCAGGGATTGTTCATGGACTTGGTATCAAATGTGAAAGCAGTCAAGTCTGGGTCAAACAATGCTTTTCTTATTTACCCACGAATTCTTAGTGTAATTTTACAAAAATTATTACCAGAAAAAGGTTTTCAAAAAGGGTGCTGCTATGCAAATGAAAAGCTTAACTGATGAAACTTTCACAAGAATGCTGGGTGGAAGCACCCAAGAAAAAGTGTCAAAAGTTTCTAAAACACAAACAAAGAGGACAAAGGCAACAACTGTTGTCAAAACCTCTGTTGTTGAGCCCACTGCTCCTGGTGATCATGGCACTACATCCAGTGCTGTGAAACCCACACCAGCCACTTCCAAAAAGAAACATTCATCCACAAAAACCACCACTCAACCACAAATGAGGCTTCTGGATGTTGAGGTACCAGAAGAAACCTCTGTTGCACAACAAAAGCAACCTGAAACCACTGTTGTTACTTCCTCACAACAGTTGGACATACCTCCACCTGACCAACCTCCTCATGAATCCTCTCAAAAGGATCATGTTGTAAGCCAAGGGGACACACATCCTGATGCATATGAGTCACTTGACCATATGTTCACAAGCCCCTCTCCCAGGGCTAACTCTCTTCTTACTCCACCACTCTCACCATCACATGTCCCACAAACAATGCAACCTCTGTTTGAAGCAATTGAAAAATCTCAGGAAGATCCCAGTTCCTCTCTTCCAACTGTCACTGAGAGTATACTCCAACAAGTGACTGAGCCTGAGAATATTCAATCTGCTATCCCCCAAACAGAAGAGGAGGTTACACCACCTGGGTTCAATGTAACTCTAGGTGAGTTTTCAAGTGGAGCAGCCACTACTGATGTAGAGACCACTGTCTCACATCAGGACAGTGATTTCATAGCTAAGACTCCCTTGAAGGCAACAACTGTTGAAGCCACTATAGTGTCTCCAAAAACAGTTGGAAGTCCCCAGTACCAAGACAAAGGGGCATCTGATTCACCTCTTAGGCCTGAATCAGATAAAACTACCACTGGTAGGGACTCAGATGATCCTATTAATTTAGGAGATGAGTCAAAATACCAAGAATTGACGGCCAGAGTTTCTGTTATTGAAACATCTGTTGCTGACATCAAATCTGATGTCAAGCTTCTCCTAAGCTCAATTGCAGATCTCTCCAAGAGTCAACCATCCACCACTGATATAGCCAATGAGTTATGGAAATCAGTTTCCCCCATCATCATAGCTCACAGAAAATTGGCTGATCAGACACATGAAACCTACATGGCTGAGATCAGAAATATGGTTGATGCAAGGTACAAAGATACCCATGCTGACATCAAAGCCATCAAGGACCATCTGCTGAAGACTACTGGCTCTGCCCCTACCACCATCCTCAGGGATGAAACTGATGATGTTTTCACGGCTGATGATGCCAAAAAGGGGGAGAGTGGCAGAGATAGGCTACCAAAATTAGATCCTTTTGGTTGCCCACCTTCTCAAAAAGGTCAAGCCAAGTCTGCCAAGAAACCAGAGTCTACCAAATCAGCTCCACAACAACAACATCAAGCACCACCACCACAAACCACTGAAAAGAATAAGGCAGTAGATGACTCTGCAAACATAGAAGCTGAAAAGGCTGCTCAGTCCAAACAACAAAGGGCTGACACCTTGGAAGTAAAAGCAGAGTCATTGATTGAACTCAAGAAGAAACAACAAAGGGAAACTGAAGATGTGGGATCCTCTAAAAGGATGAAAAGACCTGCCAAGCATGTTAGAAAACCACCATCTAAGTTACAAACCTCTGTTGATAAAACCACTGCTGCTGAAACCACTGCCACCCAAAACACTGAAACCACTGCCACCCAAACCACTGAAACCACTATACCCAAACCAACACACACTCCTGAACAAACAACCACCAAACCTACATCACCAACCAAAACCCCAACATCTGCTGGTTCTTCTAAAAGGCCAACAGATGTTAATCCAACCACTGCTACCAAATCACCTTCACCAAAAATCATGTACACAAGGAAGAGAAAATCAACCTTTGTTGTGCATGATGAAAACATACACACATCACCAACCACCATTTCAACTGCCCAATCCACTCCTCCCATCACAGCCATTCCACTCACATCATTCTCACCACATACATCCAAATTCAAAACCCATAGACCACCACCAACCATTACACCATTGGTTGTTCAGTATCCCCTTGAACTTGATCTACTCAAGGGGGAATTACAATCCTTCTACAATACTGAACAGCCATCTGAAAGATCCTTCCCATCTCTCCCAAATTTCCCTGTTCCCCTCAACATTGATACCTATCTAAAATACAAGGGTGAACAGGTGGATGCCATCATCAGGAGAAATGCAAAGGGAAGGATGACAGGACTGCTCAGGGCATCCATTCAGCAGAGCTTAGCAAACTCAGAAGGATTGAAGACTTTGCTAAGACCCTGAGCAATTCCATGTCCACCATGCCTCTCAGTGTAGATTTGGAGAAGGAGGTAAGGGAATCCCTTCTTGAACAGATAATGGCAACCAAGCCTTACAAAGCAAACAAAAAGCAGTTCAATGGCTGGACTACTCATGCTTTGAGGGAAGAACTGATCAGAATTGAAGAAATGGCCAAAAATCCCAAAGCTAAAGTCTTCATTCCCAATTTTGGCAAAGGCAGAGACCCAGTCAGAGCCTTGAAGTTCAAAAGAATGAGGCAGGAGATTGTAGCTGCCAATTATGGGGAGATGAGGTCTGTTTCCAGATGGTCAGAGCTAAGATTGGTTGAAACCTATAAAAGTCTGGAAGAGAATAGAAAGAAGGATCCTAGTCTTCCAAGAAAACCAATCTACAATGATGAGCCAATGATGAAGAGACCCCAACAGACTTTTAATCTAGACAGCTTACTTGAAACCTCTGATCTCACAGCTGCTGCAAGTAGACAGTTCAAAAAGCAGAAGGAGATGTCAGAGGAAGACCAAAGAAAGTTTGCTGACACATTTATCAAGGAAGGGCTCTTCAATCAAATCCATTATTTCTCTGATCCCACAACAGAGAAACTCAGAGAACTCATAGGAAGACCACCTTCACCCAACTCATCAAGAATAAAGGTTCATCTCAGCAAATCCACTGACTCAAAAATTCTAAAGTGGAAGGTCAACAAAGACAACCACGAATTGACACTGCTCAGGTCAGATGGAAAGGTTCAGAAGATCAGTATGGATGATGCTTACAGCCTTTGTGCAGAAGATCACCAAGCACTGCTAAATCTGGATCTGGAAAGAGATGAAGAAGACCTATTTGCTTTGAACTTTGAATTACAATTCAAAGGTCAAATCAGAGAAAGTCTGATGAGAAATAAAGATCAATGAATAAAGCTGAGTTTTGGCATCATCTGTTCTAGGGGGAGATTGTTGGGTCTGCTGACCTGGAGAAGAACAGATGATTGGAAAGCCAAAATATGCTATCTATTTGATCCTTGAATAAACAGTCCTTACAACTTGCTTCTCCCAAAAGACTGCTGACCCTAACTACTGTTCTATCCAAACAACTGCTCAACAACTGCTGATACAAAGAACTGCTAAGGAAACAACTGATGAAGAACAACTGCTGACCAAAGGTCTGATGAAGAGCAACAGCTGATACAAGTACTGAAGACCAAAGCACTGCTGGAACCAACAGCACTTAGGCTCCAGCAGTGGATACAAGACCATCAGAGTTTATCTTTAACAGCTGTTTATTATCAGTGCTTTCAATGTAACAGTAGTTTGTATAGCAGATGTTTAAGTTTGTTATTCTGTTAGAGGTCACTGTCTTAGGTGACGTCAGCCTAGGTCATCAGTGGTTTGAGTCAGTCTATAAATAGAACAGTGCATGTACTGTTCTATTGCATCACACACAAAACATTCTCTCTGACAAACAACTGTGTGATCAGGCTGAGGGGGAGTAACTTGTACGATTGTAATCTTTGAATTAATGAAAGCATTCGATCGAAAAACATTTACTCTCTTGTTTTGATTTACAGTTTATTATTCCGCTGCACTTTCATTCTATTTTCATTTCATTATTATCATCATTTAGTTAAACAATCAAAACAAACAAACTCAGATCCTAACAATCCTCCAGTTTTCTGATTTCGTTCCTAGGACAGAATTTGGCGATCATGAGTTCCTTAACTTCAGCCCAAGATAAAAATAAAGCAACATCAGCTCCTCGATTGCGCTTTTCGCCATTCCACCAGGTTAGCGCCCCCTTTTGAAGGACACTAGTAGCATAGCGAACGTGGAGTTCACCAGGACATTCGCTGTTCACAAAAGTACTCTCCATGCTTTCAAACCATTGGAGGAGGCCAGTAGCACCCTCCTCACCAATGAATTTTGAGGGGTTGCAGGAGTTAAAGTGTTTGAAAGTGCACCGAAATTGAGTCGTACTCCCTGTGTTGGCACTGTTACTATTCTGGGTTAACTCACTGACAAGGTTTGGGATCACTGCAGCAATTTCCTTAGCGACTAAAGATGCGAGGCAACGATCAGAACGTTGTCCAGAAGCATGAATAGGGCGTCGGCGGACATCGCGGGGCATGCGGCGAGCAGACATCTATGAGGTAGTCAATGAATAATCATGAGATTAGAAAATGTGAGTGTATAACTGTACAAATGATTATGAAAGTATGAACTTGTAAGCAATATATGAAAATCATGATATACAGGAGATTGTATATGAAACGAGAGAGTATTATTGAAAAACTTGCATAAATGCTTGGAGTGCCCTTGTCTAGCTGTAAAGCCCAACAAGAACGTTGACTTTTCAAAGGAGTTGAACCCAATGGTAATCAAAGAAGACATGCTTTAGCCTATAAGTGGACATTCACTCCAGGAATCCCCAGGTAAGCATAACAGGTCCGTAAATGGATTTATGCGCTATGCTTGCCTATGCCAGAAAACCCAGTGTATAGGCATCCACCCTTCCAGATTGCACGTGTCCTTATCACACTCATTAAAGTTCAACAACTTTGAAGGAGCAAAATAAGAGTAGGCATTAAGCCTAAGAGTGTCTTCATGAAAGGTACTGTCTCTGTTCCATACTGATGTAGACCTTCCGCTCCTTCTAGGACACCATCTCTATGCACCATGATGAAAGATGAGAAGAATGGAGAGAGAGAAGAAGGGAAAGATAGAAGAAGGAAAGAAGAGGGAAATGAGGGTAAGGTAATTTAGGAAATATTATGCATGAAAGTTCGGTTATAGTCTAGGCCATTTTATCTAATAACCTAGTTCCCTATAACCATGGCTCTGATACCAATTTGTAACACCCCAACCGATGGCGGAATCATCGAGGTGCCACGTAGTGACGATTGTTCAAAAGCTCATGGTACTAAAATGTAAATATATGATTATTGAATATTGTTTTACAACATGTGAAATTAAATACAAGACAGCAAAAATAAAGATGATTGATTGTTCTAATCTAAGTCCAAAGCCCTATGTGAAGCGTCAAGCATCTTATCCTGAAACATGCACGAAAATAATTTTGTCAACATATGATGTTGGTGAGTACTACTTAGTTTTGTACATATAGTATAAGTTTTGAAAAGTAGTACAATTCATGTGTCTAGCATCACCAAGGCATTATGTAAAAACGCAAGTAACCAAACAAGACAAAGATCACATGTAAAGTTGTACAATGTAACTGATAATGAGCACCTCAACACGTGTGAGTCTAAAAGAGCACCATAACACAAAGTTATGTCTAAATGAGCACCGTAACATAAGTTACGTCTAAATGAGCACCATAACATAAGTTATGTCTGTATGTATGATTTTGTATGTAAGCTACGTTCATGTTTAAGCATAAGCACAAAGATAATCAAGACACGTATATGAATTGTAAATGAATAAAAATGTATGTGTAAATGAATATGAAAGCTTTGTATAGTTGTGCATGAATCACCCCAAAAATTGTAAAAGTGAAAAAGGGGATAAGTAATACTCACCTTAGCAAGGTGGTAAGTCTTGTGTAATTGAATATGTATAATCCAACGTTGCCAAGTATCACCCTATGTATAATGTAACAAATAAGTCTAAGTCTATTTAGTCTATAAGTATTTTCTAGGGCTTCGAATTGGGGATAAACGTTTATTTGATTAATAAACAAATTGTTTATTAAATATAAGAAATTTAATAATTAAATAAATAAAAGTCTCTTTGTAAAATTTTAAGTTGAATATAGTCACAACATAAGGTTTTGAGTATGAAAATAATTTTTATAAAATTATTTTCTTGAAAATAGAATACTTAATCTAATTATTTCAAATTGTCAAAATACGACTTTAATATCTAAAAATATTAAAGTTAAAGAATTTCTGAATTAAAAATTGTATTTCAGTTCTAGATAGTTAGAAATAATTTATATAAAATTTTGGTGCAAAAATACTGAAAAATGAATTTATTATGATTTATTTATGATTAAAACTAACAAAAATTGATTAAAAATATTAAACAAATGGTTTTTCAGAAATAAAAATTATTTCTGAAATGTATATTGTTATACAAGTTTAGGATAATTTTTGTGGAATTTTATAAAATCGTTTAGATATTTTTATTGAATTTTATAAGTATAATTGAATAAACTTGTAATATTTATAATATATATAAAATAAATGATTTTTTTTGAAAATCTAAAAATTTTCTAATAAATTTTAACATTTGGACAACATAAGATAATTTTTATAGAGTTTATAAATCTCATTTGGTATTTTAAATGTATTTTTAAAAGTTAATTAGGATGAATATAAGGTTAAAAGTATGTAAAAAAAAATATACCCGCTGTTGGGAATCGAACCTGGCCTTCGACCGGTTCAGACTTTGGACAACGAGGTGGGTACCAACTGATCTGTGGATCAGTTGGTGTTAGATTTATGTTTATTTAAATTTTATAACCATGTCTGCAGGTTGTTTATCCCCAAAATAAAATGAATGAGCCCTAGTTTACCAATCGTAACATCAAAGCTGTTTTAGCTAAATTAATCATGGGGTTAATATTCAACAATGGCCGATTAACAGAACCCTATAATCAATTGTTACCTTTGAATCATAAATGAGCACCAATCGTTGGTCGATGGTGAAGTCAAACTCGCGACAATTGTGATCAGGAACGAGTTTGTAAACAGAATTTGAAGGTGGGGTTCTCTTAATCGCATGTAGGTGTGTGTGTGTGTGTGTGTGCAAGTTTGATCAAGTTAATATCATGTATATATACGAATTCGATCTGGGTTATTTTGGAATGCACATAATGGCATTCACACACAAAATCAAAGCCGGGTCATGGTCAATTCAACGCGTTAAACGCTTTAATGGTGTTATTCGGTCAATAGAATACGTTAAAGGGGCCACGAATTCAGCTTTGATTCCCCCTTTTTTTCGTTCTTTGCGTCGCACAGTCAACAGCAAAGGAAGGAAGATGAACCAGCGATTAGGAAAGGTTAAAAGGATTTGGATCTGGATGTAAATAACAAACGTGTGTGTGGAGTAGTGGTGGCGTGCTGTGTGTGTTTCTTGTTACCCGGCTCCTGCCCGGGTTCGAGTCCCGGCAGGGTCAAAACATATATTTTTTTTTGACTAAAGGGAAGGAGAAGTAAGCTGGGCCTGGGCTGGTTCTTGGGCTCAGGTGGGCTCTGAATTAAAAGAGAAAAAAAAAAGAAGGTTGGGTCTTGGTTTGGTCTTTGTTGGGTTTCTTAATGGGTTAAGGTGTATGGCTTAAAGATTTAGTGTTTATTACTATTATTATGATTTTTATTATTATTATTATTATTATTATTATTATTATTATTATTTTTATTATTATTATTGAAATAAAAAGTGACGGATGTCACACGATCGAAGATCACATACCAAGTTGGTATCGTGTTCTTTGATCGATTCAATTCGGGCTTTTAAATCATACACTAGACTAGTGTTGTGTTCTTTGATTAACTATAGCCTAGCTTCATATTCTAAGCATCTAGCACAGACAAGATTAGACGAGTTAGAACTTACCTGAGTATGTTGTTTAGTCTGATCTCTAGTTAACTGAATTGAAATGTCAGCATCTCTATCCTCTATCTTTTCTTCTACTGAATCATCCTTTCCAGATGTTGAACACCCTACATATATGTTACTTGTTGAATTACAACTTCTTTCATTAGCAGATGATTCACTTTCTTCACCCGATCCTTCTTCATCAGTCATTGAACTTGAACCAGAGCTCTGACTTTCCTCCCTTTAATTCTCATCTGATCCACTACTTTGTTCTTCTGAACTCCGAGCAGTGTCTAAGGATTCTTTATCATCCTGAACTCTTGTCATCCCATCACATCCTTTATCTGCATGTTCGTCTAGGACTGAGGTCACATATGAAAAATCAAAGAGACAAACGCATGGGGTTCAAAATCAAAAGACCAAACACAGGTTCATACAGATGCTTCAAACAGGTTCATATAGGTCACGTATGAAAGATCCTTAAGTGACACGTATGAAAATCAGAATAACTTGAACACGTATGGACCAATGAACTGAGTTTGAAGAAGGACAGATATGCACACATGAATAGATCTGATAAATGTCAGCAATTAGTTAGATGAGTGTCAGATCAGATCATATAAGGCTCAGACAATAGTCGGATATATATCAGAAACATGACAGAATAGGGTCAGAACAATCAGATGAACAGACTGATGGAACACGTATTGGAAGTCCAGATTAGGGACACATATGAAAATGACTAAACAAGGGGGACACTTATGAACTATCAGAAAGCACTGGACATGTATGAGACAAGAAATGGAACACGTATGAACTGTTTTATAAGTGATGTACAATTTCTAAATACGTATGATGAGTCACAGCAGAAGGACACCTATGAAAATCAACTGAGCACACGTATAAGTTGAAAAAAGGACACACATGAGCATATAAACACTCTTGTAAGTGTGGACATCCACTGAAACAGTACACAAACACAAATATGGCTGAATTAGATCGAATTTGGTTGTTTGTTCAAATTTTGATGATCTGAATGTGAGGTTTTGTAAAGGAAATGATTCCTAACAAGTTTGCAATACCCAAAACACACCAAAAACACGAATTATAATCCAAAATTCACAAGAACATGAAGAACACAAAACTCATGGGTTTTTATCAAAACTCCAGATCTGATTCAATTTAGCGTTGTTTAACACCTAAAATTGATTTAATTAGTTTCCAAAACACTTACGAATGATGATGGAATGATCAAATCTCAATATTCATTCCATGATCATGATTTTGCATTAAAAACTCATAAAACTCATGAACATGAACAAATTTTCTTAAAATTCTCAGATCCGATCCGTTTTTGGTAAATTTGATTTAGTTATTTGTAAAATCAGTTTCTAAACATAAAACCACAATCAAATCTCAGATACAATCATCAAACACACCTCAAAATTAATGAAAACCATGTTTATGCATTAACCGGGTCAAAATCGGTTTTCTATTAACAATTGCCTAAACTTTCAGATCTGATGCAAACCACTATAACAACACGCGTGATATGAACCTTAGCTCGGATACCACTTGTAGTATCGAAACAAGAATTGAATATTGCGCGTGTCTCGGATTAAAGACGGAATCAATAATCTGATTAGTTCTTATAGCTGAGTGAATATGGATAAGATAATAATAATAATAATATTTGAGAGCACACACACAAAAGCACACACAAAAGGGTTGCACTTGTATTAGGAAATGGCAAAAGTTACAAACAAGCTAAGGCATGGGGTATTTATACTACCCCGTCATACACCTCCATATGATGCACACTTATGGCCTTCATACATGTGGGGGGTACATACAGTGGCAGATCTAGGAATTTTTTCTTGTGGGTTCACTGGTTTTGGATCAGGTTTCGGATCTGTTTGACGATTCGGGTCGGGTAAAGTTCATCACACAATAAAACCATGACAAGTTAAAACTTGAAAGTTCAAAGAATAACACAGATTCCAAAAGTTTCAAGGCTTCAAAAAAATCCTAAAGGTTCACAACCTCCAAACGAGATAGAACCCACTTGTGTACAATTTTCCAAACAAACTAATTAATCATGTAAGCAATGCATTCCACTTGCACAACATAGTTTCCTCTTATATTCAATAGAAAAGTAACAACAGATCACAAATAAATCTGGAGAATGCGAGATGTAGCTTATTAATTCTAAAATCATACCCCCACCATTTAAGATTAGTTACCTTTGAAATAAGCTTTTAATATAAGACAAGGACTGTAAGTATGAGCACCATGCCACCAACCAAATTAGGAATCAAATGAACAAAATTCAACTTCTATATAAACACCTACTTTTTGAAATCACACACATTAGAGCTGTATAATAAGAATGAAATTAATATACCTAATTTGAAATCACACTAATTAGTTATAAGAATCTTCTGTGTTGTTTTAATGTTTTGTTCGTTTGTAAAGGCTAAAGACTAAAAGAGTTTTAAAAAAAAGAAGTTAAATATAAAACACAAAATAAAAGGTTCGATCCTGGAACCTCAAATTTAAAAGTAGAAGCTTTAACCATGGAGCCACTTATTAGATTTGTTTGTGGGTTCATCCCAATTTTACTTATGGGTTCATGGCATATTTTTTATATACATTTCCACTAAAAATTTGAAACCGAGTGGGTTCGTCTGAACTCGTAATCTTCTTTCTAAATCCGCCCATGGGTACATGTATGGCCCTCATACATGTGGGGGAGCACATGTATGAGCTAAGTAGGAGTGTATTTAACATATTAAATTCCCAAAATATCTCTAAGCCTATAAAACGCTATTATGCAACCCGATAAGATCTTAAACGCTATACAATCACGCCTACGACTAATATCGACCTATCACTAGTTGGGGATACACACGAACTGCACTAACAATGTTACTTATGGTTTATGTTATATTTATGTCACAGTTGCAGGTTAATCTATCGGGGTTGGGATGTTAGAGATATTAGATATAATTTTTTTATAACAAGATTCACGAAAACTCCTCATTCGATTGAATTGAAAACACGACATCTTGAAATGTGGGAACAAAACTCAAAATGAAATATACACACTATATATTGTATTTACAATTACAAGTGGTGAAGGTGTTGGTTGCAAGTTGCAACGACTAACACGGTGACAACAAGAATGGTCTGCCTTAGATCCATCAAAATGCACCACCGGACCGGTAACTAAATAGGAAGCAATACTCTCTGCAAGCATTAGCTTATCTATAGCCACCTTCTCACCAAACCTGTACGAGAAACAAAGCTTTCCTTGCGATTCAACCGACCCCATTAGCACAGGGAACCACACCACCGCGCTACCTCCCATTTGATACGCGTAATCATAAAGTTGTTTCAATGGCTGATGAACTTCTCCTATGTATCTATCTCCAAGTTTACGCTTGCAATAAAGCTTGATCACTAGCATCGTGCCATGATGTTGTAGCCATGACTCGCTTATTGAGTATTTCATGGTGTGGTTCCACGCCGGATTGGTCTGGCCGTGATTGTCCACAGGTGTTCGCTTTTCCATCTCTTGGTTACCACCGATAAACACCTATAAATCACATATTGAACAACACAAGTTATGTTTATGAATGAATTTGTAACACACAAGACCACCCAATACCCTGCTAACCAACAGGATCATGCTACGGATCATGCCAATAATGGGCTATACTTTTAATTATTTTAAAATAACAAAGAAAGTAATACCTTGGCATAGACTTTCATTTTGAAAACCCGTCTTACTTCTCTTAAATCATTTGCTGAAATAATTGTTAACTCGAGTTTTCGGCATTCCATTTTTGCAGCTCTTTATTGCTTTCTTTTTGTTTTGCTGCTTCTAATGCTAAAAGTTTGCAATTGTCTGACTCTATATATATGCGAGAGACAGAAAGAAGGAATGTCAAAGGAAAGTCGATCTAGAGACGACTTCTGTTAGAAGGGCCACCTTCTTATATATTTATGAATTTAATGATAAAAGAATGGCCACCTTCTTATATATTTAGGAATTTCGTTCGAATGTTAGTTGACTGGTTCTTGATCATAGTACATTTTTTTTTTTTTTTTTTTTTTTGAACGGCCTTGATCAGTAGTACATAATGCTTGTAGCCAACAACCAAGTGTATAGCATTTATGGTAATTCAGATTTTTTTTAAATAATTTTATTTTGTCAATATCAGTTTTTATAAACTTCTCAAAATAATAATTTTTAAAAGTTGTATTGTAAATTAAGTTAACATAGTTATTGTATATATAATAACTTTTAGACAATGTGCTGCGATCATGACCTGCTCATGACAAAACACAATAGTATTCGATTAATCATGTGCACTTCTTTTTTTGATATTACTATAAAACGAATCTGAAATATTAGTTTTTATAAAATATTGTTTCAATAACAATAAAACATATAATATTCTAAAATAATATTGCAAATTCCGAAATTGCCTAAAATGTTTTGGGTAGAGGCCGGACATACTCCAATGGAAACAAGGCTTAAGTAATGCATATTCTGACAGATAAACAAAGGAAATTACCGAGGATCACCAACAGGAATATTAGCTAACATCGTCTTTGGAATTTTTTCTTACATATTACTAAAGTTTTTTTTTTTTTTTTTCATAATTTTATTTTTTGCCTTTATTTGGATTTGTCGGTAAACGACCGTAGTGATTGTTTGTCAACGATAGTACCATACTCATTTTTCTTATAGTGCTCGGTCAATATATGTAACTATACATTCATTTAATATTTGGTCATTACATGTGTTTTGTGCATTCATAACGTGCAAGATGGTCCAACAATCTTTCAATATTTCGTCAACTATTTGGTGAGCATATTTAGGAAACTGCCACTTGAGTTTCATAAACTTATTGAGATGGGCTCTACTTGACATTTGCAGAAAAGAAAAGGACAAACGAAGAAATCGGTTTCACCAGACCCAAAAAAATATATGTGTGGTTATACTTATTGTAAACAATTGCATAAACAGACAATTTAAAATTAGATAAAAAAAAATAATACTAGTTGCATCTCCAATTGCTTTGAAGACACATATAGTTTACTTCTAGTTTGTTTCCTTCTGTAACTACCACCGATTATTGTAGTAATTAAGGCATTTAACTTCTTATCTTTTGGTTATTGGAATCTTAGACGAGTTCAAACAGTTAATGTAGACAGCAGTCAATCAGTCGGTTAAAGAAGTCACTTAAAAAGATTTTTGAGAATTTTATGGATATATAGATGGTTTTTGGAGTTTAGGTAAGTGCTTTTAAGATTTTTTGGTAAATTCTTGTACATCTAGGAATACAAGGGGTTGTTTAGTTATTTCATTTAGAAACTACCTAAGCCCACAAGGGGTGGTAACAAATTAATCGCATTCATCACACTATCATACCCAATCAAATTCTGTCATCTCATTTTATCACATTGTATCACTAAACTCATACGGCGGTATTCACATTTTATCACATTTCATCACTATTTTTTTTTTATTTTTTTAAATATATAAAAACATTATATTAAATAAAAACATTATATTAAATAAAAAAACATTAAATTAAATAAAAAACATTAAATTAAATAAAAAACATAAAAATAAACCTAAAAACAAAAAAAAACAGAAAAATAAACATTAAAAACCTAAAAAATCAAAAAAAAAAAAAATAAACCTAAAAGTTACATGGCCAACCCCACTTGTGGCAAATTTCACGTTTTCGATCGATGAAAATTGACTTGTATGGTTCTTCGGCTTCTTCATGCGACTCCTTCAACACCTTCAAATCTTTATTTTTTTCAATTTCGCACAAATGTTTCATGTAGGTGTTTTCTCTTTGTATTTTCAAGTCCGCCAAATGCTTACGCCTTTCCCGATTCTCATCAATTTCCACCATCTTTGCCGACTTGTATTCGGTCATCGCCTCCATCCAAGGCTCTTTGCCTTTGCCACTTGACGACTCGACAATTTGCACCATTTTTTTTATTGTAGTGTTTGATTGTGTGTTGTTTTGATTTGAAATAGAAATGTATATATAGTGATTTGGGAAAAAAAAGTTTTTTTTTTTTTATTAAGTGAACGGTCATAAGACCGTTGGCTAACGGCTAGTTCCAACCGTGATGGCCAGCGCGGAATCTTTCATCGCGGCCGTGAAGAAATAAGGGGGGCGGTGTTTCGCGGTCACCACGCCATCACGGCCACCCTATCGCGGACCGCCCCGCCTTCTCTAATTAATCAACATTAATTGTGTTCGGTTTAATAAAAGGACACATTTGAATCAAACAGCAAACCTTCACTACTACAAAAATAACCTTCCTTGACACTTTTTTTATGACATACCATGTTTAATGACATGCAAAAGTGCATGTCATAAAAAAAATGTCATCTTTGAAAAAAAATGATAATTTCTTGACGTTTTTTTTATGCATGTCAATAATTTTCCGTCATAAAATAAAAAACATGACGGTTTTAAAATCTGCGTGTCATGCTTTTGTGTCAGCTTAAATCTCAAATCCTTCTCTTTGTGTGTTTTCCCATAAATCTGAATGGTTGATATCTTCCCACGTGTTTGCTTGTCTGATCTCCTCCACCTCCATTTAGAGAAACCCTAATATTTTCACCTGTACCGCCTTCTTAATTTCTCTTTCAACATACCGCCTCACTCCCATCTACACACTCTCTCCCCGTCAATATCCCACCGTGACTTCCTCCCTGACCAAGGTTGTAACAACTCTAAAATTAATCACGATTATGACGACTAATAAAATAGTATTGGGCCACCCAAAGGTGTTGCCCAATAACCTTACCCGGATAACAGACCAGACCAATAGCCGGCCCATTAAGCCCTCAAGCTAAGGCTCGATAACTAGAATACTTAATAGGACTTATAGTGCATAAAGTGGGCCGTGATATTAAACCCAACAAGAATAAAGACCACACTAAACTCTCATTGTTAATTAGGCCCAAGAAAGGAGTAGCATAACCAAACCTTTGGCCCATTGTAAGAAAGATAAAGCCCATTATTATTATTAATTATAATCGGCCAATGTGAGAGATGGTGAGGTGCCGCCAAATCTCACAAAATCCACCTAAGTCTTGGAGAATCTTCACACCAACACTCAACATCTTAATATTACTCCACCTAAGCAACCTAAGATCATAGCTTCACTCATTACATGCATGAATCATCAATGTTTGCCCAATAAAACCTCTACTCGGCCCATAAGAAGTTTACAAAAACCACTCAACTTCTTCTTCCTCACTAACCATGCAGCGATGACCATGCTTCACCACTTATCACCACACTAAACCTTGACACTAATATTAGAGTTCATATAGAGCTAATAGGCCAAGGTTAGTAACCGGCCGGTTATATTTATCAAGACCACGACAATCCGGGTAAGTACTCCTATCAAATCTTTAGGAACCAAGCGCCAAGCTGTGATGGCCAGCTTTAGTTAGGATACACGCCTAAGCTGTAACGGCAAGCTATACGATTATATTTTCTTGTTATAATATGGTTTATCATTAACAGGAACTCGAAGGAACTAGTAGCTCTACCGCTTGTGAAACACCGCAATCCGAAGTAACAAACGTGAGTGTGTGTACCCCATTTTTGTTATATTGTTTTCGGGGTAAATGCATGTTGGTCGAGTAAAAGGATTTATGTTATGTCATAGTTTGCATTGTGTCATGATCATGAAAAACCATAGAACTCGATCGTATAGAAATAACGAGAGTGGATCCATTCGGTATTAAAAAGGATGTATTCCGACCATTTAGAGGATCGGACCACATAACATATGTCAAAATGTTCCATCGATATACATCCTACCTTAGAAAAGATCGATCCATACGAAAATTGCATGTTTATAAAAGATGTAATCGGTCATTCTGGCACCACTCACTAGCATCGCTAACGTATTTTCGACATGCATTTCAGGTTGATGAATGAAAAGGAAACCCGAGCTCTACGTAGGCTAAAAATGAGTCGATGCAAAGTTGATAAATAACCGGCCCTGTGGGCCGGATTGCGTCCAAAACAGGCTTCGGCCCAAGTCATGTTTAAAAGTTTGTTTGTTTAAAAGATATGTGTTGTATTTTGGATTTTGAAACTAATGGGTTGTAATGTTAAGTAATGATGTTTTCTTAAATAAATACGATGTGATTTAAGTAAAGGTTAGTAACATGGTTACCAATCCGTAATGACTCGGTAAATTTCGGGTCGTTACAGGTTGGTATCAGAGCTCGGGTTTGGATATAGTGGGTATAATTAGAACTAACTTGAATTATTTGTTTGAAAATTTATGTGTAATAGAATGGAAAACGTGGAAGAACGAGTTGAGGTTATGGAAATTGAAGAAGGAGAAATTCAAGAGGTCGTCATGGAAAATGACGCGCAAGAGATTCCAAGTATGGAAGACTTGGTAAGAGAGATACCGGGATTGGAGTGGAGCAAAAACGGGGTGGAACTAAATCTAGGGACCATCGGCATCATAGGGCCACTACCCGAGCCGGTTTATGTCCCATCCGAACCCGTCCACTCATACCCGTATGTCGAGCCAACTTCCCACTATTATCCCGACCCAACCTTCGGAGACTTTCTTAGCTCCTCTAGTAGCTTTTCAATGGAAGGATCAAGCCAATCAAACCCATACCTTTCAGCATATTACCCGACTTACCCTCCGACTACTCCCATGGCTCCCGTGATTGATCCCTACTTAGAAGCAACTATAGTTAATCGCACTAACTTAGCCTTGCAACCTCAAGACTACGTGAGCAAACAAAAACACATGGCATTGGTAGAAAAATATTACAAGGTGAAAGCTCAACGTGACCAAGCATGGGAAATGGTGGAAGAACTCAAGAGGGTGATAAGGAGGTTTGGGCACCAAACTAGGCAAATTATGGAGGAACCAAAGTACCCTACGGTGCTTTGAGGAGAAGGCCGAAATGGTAGTAATGGAAGTAGAACAAGAACCGTATGAAGAAAAATAATGTCATGTAGTTGTGGTAATCTAAGTAGTGTAGTATGAATGAAGCTTAATTAAGAAAAGTGTATGAAGTAATGGTAGTAATGTAATCCAAATAAGATTAAATTTGGATGTAACATCTAGACTTTTTGATATAATATATATATCTAGATGTTTTATTTTGTCTTAAGAAAAATAATTAATAATATAGTAACTAGTTAAATGATAAATAACGATTGAAGTAGATAAAAATTAAAAATTGAATGGATTACTAATTAAATTAAATTTGTATTTATAGAGAAATGCCTCGAGGAAAGACTAGTCCTAGACGATCAGACCGAAAAGCAAAAACTACGCCAGACGTTGAAAATGACTTAAAGTCTAAACAGAAAAATCGCGCCTCTTCATCTAAACCAACCGAACCCATGGAAGAACCAATCCTAGAAGAACGTCCTACTTCAATCGAAACATCGGAGTTAGAAGAGAAAATGAAAAAGTTAGTATTAGATGGGATTCACGACTCACTACCCTCTCTAATAGACATGTTAGGAATAGAAAAGCAACCCGTTTCAAAAACTTTCGTTCCTAACAGAGAAGAGGAATATGTTAATCTAGAAAATAATTCAGGAAAACCTTGTGACTATAAGTCTTTTATGGCGTGTAAACCCGAGTCTTTTGACGGTAGTTCAGGGGCCACCGGAGCCACTAGATGGCTAGAAGAAATAGAAGCAATTCTAGAAATAAGTAATTGTGCACCCCGTGACCAAGTAAAATTCGCCACTCATTCCCTAAAAGCTGAAGCTTTAAATTGGTGGAATATGATTAGACAAGTAAGAGGGAAAAGCGTGGTAGCAAATATGACTTGGGTAGAATTTAGAACCCTGATAACCGAAAAATACTGTCCTATTAATGAAATGGAGAAAATGGAGATGGAATTTTTAGGACTAGAAATGAAAGGGTTAGACTATGTAAGCTATATCAACAAATTCAATCAACTTGCTCGCTTAGTACCACACCAGGTAACACCCGAACCTAAGCGAATAAGAAGATTCATTTGGGGCTTAAATCCACAAATCCAGGGGATAGTCAGAGGTGCTAAACCTATTAAGTATGATGTCGCATGTGAACTAGCTTTAAGCTTAACTGATGACATAATCCGTCACAGAGAAAAAGATAAGGTGCAAGTAGGTAATAAAAGAGGTTGGAGTGAAACCTTCCGTCCCACCAATTATAACACCTCAGGTAAAAGTCAAGAAAATCCCCGAGAAAAAGGAAACCCAGGAAAGAAACCATATAGGGGAAGCAACCCATTTTGTCAAAAATGTAAGTTTTACCATACGGGAGATTGTAGAAAAAGGCGTAATCGATGTGGACGATTTCATTTTGGTGAGTGTAAAGGACCTCATTGTCAAAAATGTAACAAAGTAGGACATCAAACCAAGGAATGTAGGTTCGATCCCGATCGCCCACGGGTATGTTATGAATGTAAAGAACCTGGTCATTACAAGGTTGATTGTCCGAAACTCAAGAATTCTCCACAAAAAGAACAAGCACGAGGAAGGGCTTTTGTCATGAATGCGGACGAGGCACGAGAAGAACCAGATCTAGTGACGGGTATGTTCTATCTTGATCACTTACCCGTTTATGCTTTGTTCGATACTGGGGCTAATCTTAGTTTTATTTCAAAAACCTTTATAGACAAACTAAACGTTTCCCCAGAATCCTTAAATCAACCCTATGACATTGAAATAGCTAATGGTAAAATTTTGAAGGCTACCGAAGTATTTAAAAATTTTACATTAACTATTGAAAACCAGGGATTCAAAATCAATCTCATACCTATGACGCTAGGAGAATTTGATATTGTAATAGGGATGGATTGGTTAGCTTCTAATCAGGCTGAAATTGTTTGCAAAGAGAAATTAGTAAAAATTCCATTGCCTAATCAAGAAATCTTAACCATTTACGGAGAAAAACCTAAGGGAACGTTAAACCTAATTCCGAGTGCTAAGATGTTAAAATACTTAAATAAAGGGCATCAAGCTTTCTTAGTACACGTGAATTTAGGAAATGAAGAACAAGGGTCAGAAATGGCAAAAATTAAGATTGTTTCGGAATTTAGAGATGTATTTCCAAATGAATTACCCGGTCTACCCCCACCTCGTCAAGTAGAATTCCAGATTAACCTAATTCCTGGAGCCGCACCCATTGCTAGAGCTCCATATAGGTTAGCCACAACGGAATTAAAAGAATTAACAAACCAATTAGAGGAACTTATAGAAAGAGGGTTTATTAGACCAAGCACATCCCCTTGGGGAGCACCTGTGCTTTTTGTTAAGAAGAAAGATGGATCGATGAGAATGTGTATAGACTATCGGGAACTAAACAAGTTAACCATTAAGAACCGATATCCGTTACCTAGGATAGACGATCTTTTTGACCAATTGCATGGGTCGAAATACTTTTCAAAGATCGATCTTAGATCAGGTTACCATCAATTGAAAATAAGAGATGAAGATGTACCAAAAACTGCTTTTAGAACAAGGTACGGACATTATGAATTTTTAGTCATGCCTTTTGGACTAACAAATGCTCCTGCAGCATTCATGGATCTAATGAATAGGATCTGCCGACCTTATTTGGATAAGTGTGTAATTGTGTTTTTGGATGATATATTAATTTATTCAAAATCTGAAGAAGAACATGAGCAACATTTAAGAGAAATTCTAGAAACATTAAAGAAAGAGAAACTTTATGCAAAATTTACTAAATGTGAATTTTGGGTAAAAGAAATTAAGTTTCTAGGACATGTTATCAATAAGGACGGAATCCAAGTAGATCCTGCAAAAGTAGAAGCCATTCAAAAATGGGAAACTCCCAAGAATCCTACAGAAATTAGACAATTTCTAGGATTAGCAGGATATTATAGAAGATTTATAGAAAATTTTGCTAGATTAGCACTACCTCTCACGTCCTTAACCAGAAAAGTTTCTAAGTTTGAATGGAAAGAAAAACAAGAACAGGCGTTTCAAAGTTTGAAGGAAAAGTTATGTGAGGCTCCCGTGTTAACTCTACCGGAAGAGGGAAAAGCATTTACAGTATACTGTGATGCTTCCATACAAGGATTAGGTTGTGTATTAATGCAAGAAAATCATGTTATCGCATATGCTTCCCGACAGCTAAAAAGACATGAGCAAAATTATGTTACTCATGATTTAGAAATGGGAGCCATAATATTTGCATTGAAAATATGGAGACACTATTTATATGGGACCAAGTGTACCATCTACACGGACCATAAGGGTCTCCAACATATTTTTGATCAAAAACTCCTAAATATGCGACAAAGAAGGTGGGTAGAAATTCTAAGCGATTATGAGTGCGATATAAAATATCATCCAGGAAAAGCTAATATTGTAGCCGATGCCCTAAGCAGAAAGGATAGAACTTTAGGAGCAAAAGGTTACAAAATTTCCATAATCAATGAATTTTTAGCACAATTAAGAAACTTTCAAAGAGAAGCCTTAGAACCTACCTTCGTGAAAGCTGAATCACTCAACAGAGAAGAAGAAAGACTAATAGAAGGAACAGATGGGATACTAAGATACAATCAAAGAATTTGGGTACCTCAGCATGGAAATCAAAGAGAAATAGTTTTAAGAGAAATGCATGGTTCCAAATATTCTGTTCACCCAGGAAGCCATAAGATGTACCGAGACCTTAGAAGAAATTTTTGGTGGCCCGGTATGAAAAGAAACGTGGGTGAGTTTGTAGCCAAATGTATAATCTGTTCTAAGGTTAAGGCTGAACATCAGAAACCTAGTGGTTTATTAATCCAACCAGAAATTCCAGTCTGGAAATGGGATCAAATCACTATGGATTTTGTAACAAAGTTACCAAAAACCCAAAAAGGTCACGATACTATTTGGGTTATTGTAGATCGTCTCACCAAATCTGCTCATTTTCTGCCTATACAAGAAGATTTTAAGATCGAAAAATTGTCTAGAATTTATTTGCATGAAATAGTATCTAGACATGGAATACCCCTCTCAATAATCTCAGATCGTGACAGTCGATTCACATCTAGATTTTGGGAAGGCTTCCAGAATGCATTAGGATCTCAAATAAAAATGAGCACCGCATATCACCCACAAACAGACGGCCAAAGTGAAAGAACCATCCAAACACTAGAGGATATGCTAAGAGCTTGTATCCTGGAGTTCGGTGGCAGTTGGGACACTCATCTACCATTGATAGAATTTTCTTATAATAATAGTTATCACGCTTCCATTCAAGCTGCACCATACGAAGCTCTATATGGTAGAAAGTGTCGATCCCCGATATGCTGGAATGATATCGGAGAAACCCAACTCACGGGCCCACAAATTATCCAAGAAACGACAGATAAAATTGTGCAGATCAAGAATTTAGAAAAAGCAAGAAGTCGTCAAAAGAGTTACGCAGACAATCGGAGAAGGCCATTAGAATTTCAAGAAGGAGATTATGTCCTATTAAAAGTATCCCCCTGGAAAGGGGTAATAAGATTTCAAAAACGAGGAAAGTTAAATCCCCGTTTTATAGGACCTTATCAAGTGAAAGCTAGAATAGGACCAGTGGCCTACAGATTGGAGTTACCCACAGAATTAAGTGAAATTCATGATGTCTTTCATGTTTCTAACCTTAGAAAATGCGTAATAGATGCACAAGCTATTATTCCATTAGATCAGGTCAAGGTAAGTCCTCAACTTCACTTTACCGAGGAACCAGTAGAAATTATGTCACGACAAGAAAAGAAGTTGAGAAGAGGCAAGATTCCTATAGTACAAGTTAAATGGAATGCCAAACAAGGACCTGAAATTACGTTCGAAAAGAGAAGACATCATGAAAACAAAATACCCCCACTTGTTCAGAAATCAGGTAAAGTTATTAAAAATTTCGGGGACGAAATTTCCTAAGGGGGGGAGAATGTAACAACTCTAAAATTAATCACGATTATGACGACTAATAAAATAGTATTGGGCCACCCAAAGGTGTTGCCCAATAACCTTACCCGATAACAGACCAGACCAATAGCCGGCCCATTAAGCCATCAAGCTAAGGCCCGATAACTAGAATACTTAATAGACTTATAGTGCATAAAGTGGGCCGTGATATTAAACCCAACAAGAATAAAGACCACACTAAACTCTCATTGTTAATTAGGCCCAAGAAAGGAGTAGCATAACCAAACCTTTGGCCCATTGTAAGAAAGATAAAGCCCATTATTATTATTAATTATAATCGGCCAATGTGAGAGATGGTGAGGTGCCGCCAAATCTCACAAAATCCACCTAAGTCTTGGAGAATCTTCACACCAACACTCAACATCTTAATATTACTCCACCTAAGCAACCTAAGATCATAGCTTCACTCATTACATGCATGAATCATCAATGTTTGCCCAATAAAACCTCTACTCGGCCCATAAGAAGTTTACAAAAACCACTCAACTTCTTCTTCCTCTCTAACCATGCAGCGATGACCTTGCTTCACCACTTATCACCACACTAAACCTTGACACTAATATTAGAGTTCATATAGAGCTAATAGGCCAAGGTTAGTAACCGCCGGTTATATTTATCAAGACCACGACAATCCGGGTAAGTACTCCTATCAAATCTTTAGGAACCAAGCGCCAAGCTGTGATGGCCAGCTTTAGTTAGGATACACGCCTAAGCTGTAACGGCAAGCTATACGATTATATTTTCTTGTTATAATATGGTTTATCATTAACAGGAACTCGAAGGAACTAGTAGCTCTACCGCTTGTGAAACACCGCAATCCGAAGTAACAAACGTGAGTGTGTGTACCCCATTTTTGTTATATTGTTTTCGGGGTAAATGCATGTTGGTCGAGTAAAAGGATTTATGTTATGTCATAGTTTGCATTGTGTCATGATCATGAAAAACCATAGAACTCGATCGTATAGAAATAACGAGAGTGGATCCATTCGGTATTAAAAAGGATGTATTCCGACCATTTAGAGGATCGGACCACATAACATATGTCAAAATGTTCCATCGATATACATCCTACCTTAGAAAAGATCGATCCATACGAAAATTGCATGTTTATAAAAGATGTAATCGGTCATTCTGGCACCACTCACTAGCATCGCTAACGTATTTTCGACATGCATTTCAGGTTGATGAATGAAAAGGAAACCCGAGCTCTACGTAGGCTAAAAATGAGTCGATGCAAAGTTGATAAATAACCGGCCCTGTGGGCCGGATTGCGTCCAAAACAGGCTTCGGCCCAAGTCATGTTTAAAAGTTTGTTTGTTTAAAAGATATGTGTTGTATTTTGGATTTTGAAACTAATGGGTTGTAACGTTAAGTAATGATGTTTTCTTAAATAAATACGATGTGATTTAAGTAAAGGTTAGTAACATGGTTACCAGTCCGTAATGACTCGGTAAATTTCGGGTCGTTACAAAGGCAGATATCATCTTCGGCCTCGGCAGGTGACAGCGATTATGGAAACAAGTCTATAAGGTTTAGCAGCCGCTATAACGGCTAACCAAATGATACGGTGGTTACCGTTGTCATACCGCCACCAACAGCCAATCAATCAGCACCGCTACAGGACATGGAACTCGAAACCGTGGATTCAACCGCAGACACGACGGTGAACGGTGGAAAACGAGGAAGAGATGAAGACGCGATAACAGATTCACCTGAAAACACAAAAGAAGCTAAAAACCGAAGAGTGATGAAGCTGAGAAGTCTGTGGAAGAACAGACACTCGAAAAACAAGAAGAAGCAAAGACTGGTCCGGTGTCTGTTGGCTATAAGACGTTTGAGACGTCTGTGGAGATGTATGATTATTATTTCAAGTTTTTGCACTACTGGCCTCCTAATTTGAATGTTAATAAGGTATGCTGATTTATCTATGATTTTTTATTTCTTGAAATGTTATTGTTTAAGCATGCTGAATGAAGAATTGACATATTCAGTTAGGGTAGTCCTGTCCGGCTATGCTGGTTTTGGCGAAAATTTTGGTCATTAAAAAGTGTCATAACGCATGTCAATAAATACTGTCATAAATGTGTGTCATAAACAGATGACACGCCAAAATATGTCATGGTAAATTTATGACACCGCCATCCTTGACGTTTTTTTTCTTGTCATCAGACCCCTTTCTTGACACGCAATGCGCGTCAAGAAAGGTCTTTTTTCTAGTAGTGCTTTTTCCATTAACTTTTAAAATGATAAAGATTACCCATTTGTTATTTCACATGTGTTCATAACCTTTACCCAGTTACTCATGCACTACCTCCTCTGCTCACCACTTCATACCTTCTAACTACAGAATAATGAAAACATAATGTATTACTAATTAACTATTATATAAAAGTATAATGACAAAAGTCACAAAACCTTATATGCTAAACCCTAAACTAAATGTTATATTATTACACCTCTTATAGTTTGAAAGTGAGGAAATCAGACATTTAAACAAGGATAAAAATGAGATATTATAAGAACATACAATAGTTAAAACTAACAAGAAAAAAAACATATATAGTGACGGCGGCAAGAGCCACAGCTGCAAAGAAATGATAACAGAGCTAGCTATGGTTACAGCGTCGTATTAGCTTCAACTATGGTGGTTAACGGTGTCAAGGGGTGGACTAAATACACATCTCTTTTTACTAATATCATACCCCCTTTCTAAAAAAATAGGTTAAAAGTTGCCAAAATTCACCCATCTTTTTAAAAGAAAAATACTTTTGTATACATGTATATAAATATATGCTATTTACCTAAGTATAATTTTAGAATAAATATATATCGAGGGTTAGGATCAAATACACAATGAAAAAAACAGAAAGTCGAAGGAAGGGTATTAAACGGACTCCGATTGAACTCGTTCAAGTCACATTGAAACCTTCTCATTGAACTATATGATCTTAGTTTTTAGGTTTTCATTTTTAGACTTTTAGCTTGTAGTTTTTATAATTGTATTTATTTAAAAATTTTAGGGTGTACAACCAGTAAAAATAAAGGAACTAAGGGTGTATATATATAGCAACACCCACTATATATCATAACAACAAAAATTATTTAATAGTCTAAAAGGTTTTATGTACTTAATTGATTAACAATTGCCAATTGTATAAAAATAATGACTTCTTTAAATATAACAAGAGTATAAACATATAATAACCAGTTATACAAATGTATCACTGATAATCATATATTTTATCATTATATAAATATATAATTAGGTTAGTCAACTAACACAATAATTAGATTTGGAGCAAGGCTTTTATACAAATTGATTTTATCTTCCAATAGGATCTTAACATGAGAAATGAATGATAATTTTTTTTCATCTTGTTAACATATATGTTTTTTAGACCTGAAATCAAAAAGAAAAATAATATTGCAACTACTTTAGTACAATAATTATAATTATATAAATTCAAAAAAAAAATCTTCTTTTACTTATAATGTTTAGTATGTTAAGATATATTGATTTGTATTTGAATCTTACCCTATGTAAGTTATTGAGTACGTTTCAGAATACATTTGTTATAACAGTTCTACAATTGATTACTTTATTATAGTTTCTAAACTTTGATGAATAGTGTTCATATCACTTACTAGGTGCCACATGGCAACAAACTATTGGTCTAGTTGGCGTTGTTTTTTTCCTTCCTTTCTACGATTTTTAAGAGTATAAGGAGTGGGTGGGGATGAAGCGTCATGTGGCACGTGTGGGCCTACGTATGAAAGGTGAAATTGTGGGGAGTGAAAGGGAGGGGGAAGAGAATAATATTATATTGTGTTAAAGTTATAAAAAAAACAAAAACATAGTCCAGCCAATAAGAAACCTCCACGTGGCCTTTCTCCTCCCCCCACGCCTATCGAATTCTCCCCGCCCACCCCCCCCCCCCCCCCCCACTCCCTTCCACGCCCTTACGGCCTCGTGTTCCCGCCCCACTCCACATAGCCTAAGGGTTTAGGATTATGGTTTTTTTAATTTCTTTTTGATGTTTTTTAACAGTTTACGATAGAATACAAGCATACAACTTCATTTTGATTAATGATTCATATGATCATACTCGCATTATTTGGGCTTCAGATTTAAAATCAGTTACGAATTGTGTGTGGGCTACCTGCTTTATCCACAGTCCACAGAAAAAAAAAATCAAAATCGTAAAAAAATAATGAATAGATCGAGGGATGTTTAAAATTCCGACTTTAAAGTCGTTTGAGGTATTAGCGAGCATGAAACATACATACCATATAGTATAGTACTTTTGTATATGTTATTTTTATGTAACATCAGCAGAGATTTATGAGCTCCGAGCTTACTCAGGGTTGAGTTATTCTGGAAAGGGTACAAAAAAAAAATAAAAAGAGTGAGAAGCCACTAAAAATGGTATGCGTTCAAAGGATTAAACAAGTAGGAAGGGTAATTTTGTCAAAACAATATGCACAAGCAAGTCACATGTCATTTCCACCTTCATTTTTAAACGTCTATAACATTTTTATACGTCATTTTTTTTTTTAATTATACCATAAAATTGAGCGTCTTTTTATCTTTAATATTAGTACCATATTGTTATACTTTTGAAATAAAAATCAAAAACCCGGTTGCATAAGACTCAATATAGATAACGTAAAACACAATGAGTACCAATTAAATATGCAATGAACAATATGGTATAAAACATAATGAACAGTCTAATAAAACCCAATGGACGACATACTAACGACACAATAAATAGAAAACTAAAACACAATGAATAGTAGACTTAAGCATGATGAACAAAATAATAAAACATAATGTACACCATAAATACAAAACCCATTTGCGTAAACACAATGGAAAGCATACTAAAAATACAATGGACAAAGTTAAATCATGTGTAGACTAAAAAAACATAAATAACTATGAAGCACATGTGCATACTATACACAATGAACGAGCATAAGACACAATGAAGGAGAAAACTCATTTAACACGGGTTTTTTTTTTTCAATTTTAATATAGCAATGTGGTACTTGTATTAAAGATAAAAAACGTTCGTTAATATGGTGAAATTTAAAAAAAAAAAAGAAAAGAAGAATATCGCATAAAAAATGTTATAGACATTTTAAAATGATTGGGAGAATTAACATGTGCATTGCATATGGAGAGAAAAAGTCAACAAATGTGGTTTCTTTTATGCCCATCCTATAATTTATTATTTTTTTTTCCAACAATCTAATCTCAACCCTTCAAATATAAGATCAATAGACCACAGTCTTTGTCACCCTTTTTAAAAAAGTGTTTTGTATATTTAATCTAACAAGAGATTATTTAAGTTACTTAGAAAAGATCAAACTACAAGTATACATGTTTAAGTTTAAAAAACAAAGTGAAATGAAGGATGACCCGGTAATTCCCACTAGCTACATTTGGAGGACATTGGTGGATGGGAAATGAAGGATGACCCGGTCATTGGCTTGGGTTCGAGTCCTGATCCCGACCGGTTTTACCGACTATTTCACCGTCGTGCCTTCGGGCGGGTGAGTGGTTGGGTTTTCCCGGGAATTGGTGGCAATTGGTGGCCCGGGTACTCTCGAGTACCTGATTCGCCAAAAGGGTGTCCGAGAGTGCTCGGAATTGATTCGTTGGCCGTTCAAAAAAAAAAAAAAAAAAAAACAAAGTGAAAAAAAAAAAACGTACGAATTCATTTAGGTACTTTACTTGTTTTTTTTCTAAATAGACACTAAACCACATAACCTTTTCGTGAGCAAGATTACCTTAAAACCTTCATTTTAAATCCGATAGTTTTACCGGTTTACCCGAACTAGTTGGAACAGTAATTTATAATCATTTAATTAAAGGAATCGAAATATTTGGTTTCTCATCGTCCTTGCATCCACTTTCGCCAACTTCTGTTTACCTGTCCCCCGATCCACCATGTTATGCCAGCGGCAACCCACCATGGGCGCCACCCCTTGATGGCCCCTAGCTAGTATAGGTGTTTAGATGTTGTTTTGTTTATGTTTGTACGTGTTTAAATGGTTAAGGGCATTTTGGTAACATATACAAATGAGTAGGAACATTATACACGACTAGCCTTGCTAGTCGCGTGGATTCTAGGTGACTAGCAAGCTAGTCGCCCTAGCTATTCGTGTGACGAAGAGCTAGTCGCCCCTGTGGGCCTGGGCCAACTAGCAGGACCTATAAATAGGTTCAATCATTGCCTTAATCATTAGTTGTCACATCACAACATTCTCCGGCAGCTTTTAGAGTTTATTAGGTCTGAAGCTTGGTTGTAAAACACATGTGCTCTTTTTTCAATAAAGATTAACCTTTTAAACCATATTTGGCATCTTTGCAACTCATTTTTTGTGTGTCGTTGATATTGTTGCTTAAACCGCGTCCCGAGGATTCCGCACTCATGTCATGTCAAACCCATGATATCCGGATTGTCCGAGATGGTCCTACAAGTGGTATCAAAGCTGAGGCTCGTATCACGGGTGTTTTAGTAACATTACAACTCAAAAACAGATTGTTTTCATATCAAAACTTAGTGTTTTCAGCTAAAAACCTGTTTTTGAAAGTTTAAAACTTGTTGGTTTTGCAAAAACTCATCTTTTCAAAGATTTGAACAACTTTGTGCGGTTAAAAACGTGTGTTTTTTGTTAGGGTTTGCTCCAAATGAGTTTTAACAACTTTCCAAATCATTAGATCAAAAACACATCAATTTTGAGTGAGTTTGATGCAAAAATGGTGATTTTCGTGAAAAATAAGCAATCAGACCTGTTGGGGGCGACTAGCTTTCAAAGGCACGACTAGCCTTGCTAATCATGTCACATTTTAGATGACTGACTACCTAATCATGTCCTTTTCACACGACTAGCTAGCCATTCGTGTGAAGTGAGCTACTCGTCTAGGATCTTGCTACTCGTGTGTTTTTCCCACACGACTATGATCTGAATTGCCCCTACTCAATCCTAATCGCCTTTTCATTTCTAATCGCCTGACTTATTCTCAATCGCCCTCAGGAAAAGACAATCGTGTATGTTAGTCATGTGAAAAGTTCCTAATCGCCCTTAATCAGTAATAATTGAAACTTGACTTAGTATCGGACTTTTAAGGACATATATTTGATTGTTAACGATGGCTAACCCATGGGGACACTTAAATCAACCTAGACAACCATATGAACAACCCATGAATGCACCGATGAACGTACCGACCAATCATAGGGCATTTGTAGCTCAACGCAACGTGCAAAGGATGCAACAACAACAAAAACAAGTAAATGTTATAGGAACTAATCCGTGGGCGCCAGCTAGAGGTGTACAAACCGGGTAACCGTTTTTTTACTCGAGTTCAAAATTGTTTTTTTTAAATGGTTCGGTTTTAAACCCGGTTTTTATTGCATAAAACCCAAACCAGTTAGGATCGGTTTATAAACTGGTTTCTTCAAAAAAACCCGGTTTGTTCCTTGGTGATGAAAAACTGAAAAAAAAACCCGGTTTTTTAAAGCAGTTTTTTTCTTAAACCGGTTGTAAAAAATAGGTTTTTTTTTAAACCGGTTTCGGTTTTAATATAGGTTTTTTTTTTAAACCGGTTTTTTTTTGTACACCTCTAGCGCCAGCAGCTCAATAATATGCCTAGTGATGTGTGTAGATGTATATATAAAAATTACACAAGCTTTAATTAAAATGACTCACCTAAAAACTACACACGCACGACAAATGTACCGGTCGCAAAGCAGTAAACAGATAAGACCGAGTATCGAACCCAAAGACGTGAATGCAACTCTAGATCACAACCTATACCGAAATACTAGCCTAAATAAATAGATACTTAAATGGGTGGTATTTTAAACTATTAATTATAAACTAAATAGATTAAACTTAACTTAACTCGACAACTAATACGAACTTAAGGAACTGGAGAAATCAGATAGGAAGAAGGTTGGTTACTTACATAGGTAAAATCCCTAGACACTAGCAATAAATTATGAATCTGGTAATTAACTTGAGACCCTATTCTTATCTAATAAACCTCCTGTCAAGGATGGCTCACTAGACTCAAGGCGGGACAAGTTTAGAAATGCTAAGATGGATCTGGATCGCCCTAGCGTACCGAAATCACATAGAAATCAAGATACAATCTCTTCTGGACTGAAACCTTCTAACTATGAAGCAGACTTAAACTCTACTGAAGAAAACCTAGGAAACTCTAAATACGGACAAGTAGGGATTCCCGCCCTAGCGCTTGTCAACTACCGAACAATGCCTGGTTAGTTACCTAGCAATCTCGAGTTAGATTTCTCACCCTCAAGAATGGACTGCACGTTTTAGTTAATTTATTATATTAGTTTGTTATACTTGTGTCGTAATCCAACTCCAAATACTAGCGCGCTAACCTAAGTTGACGAACTAGATTGATTTCTAGACCTAGGGGGTATCTCTACATGCCTAGCTCCATAAAACCATTAAACAAACTTCAAATAAAATCAACACCAGCACACATATATCAAATCTAACAAAAAAAGTTAAAATCATGTAATTCTACACATCCAAATTAAAAACCAACAATCATTAAATACTGCATAAAATGTGTCTAGTTCATAAACCTAAACAACCATAAAAGTCTAGTTTATAGTTATAATCAGAAACATAAATTCAAAGTCTATAAAAAAACAATTTCATCATGTCTCTAAATAAATAAAAACGATAAAACAAACCCCGGGGTCTTCAAATAATATTCTTTAACACCCCCTGACTTTCTCCGTCTCCAAAATATCCTCCAAGACTCCTTCCTAGTACTCCCAAAGTCGGCTGTTATTATTCGATGATAATATTCCAATGATGTGCTGCTGTGATGATCCTCGAAATAATAATGAGCCTCCCTTTATAAAACTTGCGGCCCCTTCTGTTTTTTCAAAGATAATAATATCTCAAAACAAATTCTCCTTTTTTTGACGTCAATGTCTAGATAATATATATCCATATATGTTGACCGACTTTGACTTGCAATTGTGTTGTATTGTCTTTTTTTATTATTATTACAACTCCATGTTTCTGACTCGGTTGTTATTGGCTCGACCAAGATTTCTCGTTTACGCTTCGACGTCCATGAACACATGCTCTCAAGTGTTTGTGTCTCAATTAAAATTCTTTCGTTTTAAGCTCATTTTCCACGAACACCTATAAAAAAAAATAAAAATACATAATAAAAATGACACGATACGAATTACAACTTAACCAAATAATATACAAAATACATAGGAAAAGAGATGTGTTTTGCAACACATCAAACATCCCCACACTTAAACCTTTTTCGTCTCCGAAAAAGACTGCAATTGAATCATAATTAGGACTCTCGGTTTCAAAAACTTTTAGGTTCATTAATTAACATCTAATTACGCACCAACCAAAACTGTCGGTATTGTTGTCCACCTAAACCCAACCACCAGATAATCAGGCCCCAAGATATCCAGCTTCACCTAATCCCAACTCAAGCTTTCGAAGCAAAGGTTAAACCATATGTATTTACCAACCACTGCAAACTAAACTCCCATATGTATTAGAAATTAAATTTATGATGGATGATGGATGAAGTGTATGAGCTTAGATATATATATATATATATTATACCTAACCCAGAGGTTGTCTCAACCAGAGTCACCATCTCCGAGAGAGACAACATGAGCTTCGGCATTTTTTTTAACTTGACCTAGAGGGAGTTTCGATCAGAGTCACCATCCCCAAGGGAGACTCCATAGGCTTCAATTATTTTTGTATTTATATTTTTATCTAGCTCAATTGATGGAGATATGGATATTTTTTTCGGGGCCACTTTTCACCGGATTTATTCTCATAAAAAGGA
This sequence comes from Ambrosia x helenae, assembly GCA_030844895.1. Classification (NCBI taxonomy): domain Eukaryota; kingdom Viridiplantae; phylum Streptophyta; class Magnoliopsida; order Asterales; family Asteraceae; genus Ambrosia; species Ambrosia x helenae. Next base: position 83,868,756 of record CM061230.1, on the reverse strand, counting down.
TCAAGTGTGCCATTTAATTAATAATATATACGGGCTTTCAACCTACGGTGACACCTCTAATTACTATCAGCGGTTTTAAGTTCTACCGCTTCTCCTTAAAATGAGAACCCACAAGATATCATGATTATTAAGGTATATTAAGAACAATCATAGGACCTTTCAAAGCTAGCTGGGCCTACCGATACATCTCAAGCAAACACGCTTTCAATCTATTTATATTCTCATATATATATATATATATATATATATATATATAATATTTTGAAAACCAAAAATCCCAATTTTACTATCATTTTCCATATAAAATGCACAAAAGATCAGGGACATTTTTTATTTTTTTGAATTTTTATAATTTGTGACTCAAACTACCTAAAATAAAAACGAAGTTTCCATCCCCACACTTGAACGACACATTATCCTCAATGCGAGAGTAGAATAAAATAAAGTAGAAATAAAAAAAAATACAACAAAAAGGAATAAACTCCCCTGGATATAAGCAGAGTAGGTGCAAACGCTCCGAATTTGTCCTTCTAAACCATGTCGTATAGCATTTCATTCGCGGCCTTTGACTCAAACCTAACAAATAAAAACTAAAAAGAAAATATAAAAAAAAATGGTTGCCTCAAATGATTGTTGGGTCGTCCCCACTTGAATGGAGATTAAGTACGGGTGGCTAGATCCAAACCTGCAATAAAATATGTTAGACAAACCAGGGACTCAAACCCGTCTCTCTCAATCATCCCCACACTTGAAGGGAAGATATCCCCAGAGTGGGTTAAGAGAAAACTGACTCTAAAAATAAAATAAAAGACTCTAAAAATACAGACTCAACCGACTCAATATACAAAAATACAAGAAACGTACCTGGAAGGCAAGATGGTGAAACATGGCGGGTGATGGTAAAACATGTGGTGAAATGGCGATGAATGGTGGTGGAAGAAAATATGGTGAAAATAATTTTTTTTCTAATCAACTCGCGTAACGTGAAGGACACCGTGATCTCAACGCGCGTCGCGAGTGAATAAAGTATAACTATATGGGGTAATTACTGTTCACATGAGAGGAACAGGTCTGCCCAGGCTCTTCGCATTAGACGAAGAACCTTTTTTCACATAAAGTTAATCAAATTTAATATTTAGAAAAAAAATTCTTTTATTACCCAAACCTCCACCAAAAATCCAAATCATATAAAATATATTAAACATACCTGGGATTCCATTCATGATCAATTTCTCCTTGTCGAGCAAACACGAAAACCAAACTCTGCAAGACTTTACAAACTCTACACTTTGGTAAAACCAAAGTATCAGGTGGCTTATATTTAATCCAACCCATGTCCAACCCGTTCAGTTCTTTTCGTTCACCATTGTTCGTCAAAAAACAATTGGTGAAAATATAAAGACGTTTGAAAATTTCAAACGGGTTGGGCCACCTATCCCTAAACTTACCTGGACCAAACCTGATATGTGGATGTGGCATGTGATTCTGGTCCATGCAACTGTGAGCCTTCTTCCGTGGTGGTGGCCATGGTGGTGGCACTAGTAGCAGTGTAATATCCAATGCCTGCACGGGCCGGCTGTGGTGTTCTTCTTCTTCCACCATTGCTTCTTTCTCATCTTCCTTGTTTGGTGACTCCTGAATTTCCACAGTCAGGCATCCTCTCAATAATGCCTCTAAGATATCGAGGTCACCTACTGGGTCAAAATCTTTGTCCACTTCTAGAGCTGACAAATCAACCAACTCGTCACCAAACTTTGCTTCCCAATCAGTTGCTTCTTCAAGCAGGTCAGTGGTGTATTACTCTTTCACCACTTCTTCCTCAAACAGCCAGCCTGTGGATACTGAAAAATTCATATCTTCCTCAGCCTCCCCTATCTTCTCCTTCATGGCTTTCCTGTACGCGTCCCGGGCTATCCTTTCTATCTCCTCATTATCACTCCAGACATCTTCCTCCCAAGGATATGCTGCTGAACTACAGATCTGGCAAGGCTGCTCATCCTACTGAACCGAAGGTGGGACTAAGGCGTCCATTATGGTCTCTGGCTCTAACCCTGAATCCTGCAAAATATCTTCCTCATAAGACAAGTGTAAATAATCATATGGGTTAGTTAAATCATGCACAGAATCAGAAGATAAAGGACAAACAGTTTCAGCAACGGGCCTAATACACTCAGGTAATGTAAATTTTACCATCTGGTCTGGGTCATCATATGTGAAATAAACCTGCTGAACTGGAGGTGGGACTTCAACATCCATTATGGTCTTCAGTTCATCCACCTGAGCTTGTAGCCTCTTAAGTGCTGCATCTTGTTCCCTCAAATAGCCGGTGCGCTTGGATATCAAAAATTCATATCCTCGAGCATGAGTTGTTGATTAGTAAGGAGGGCGTCAGAGTTAGCGAGAAAGGTGGCAGAGTTGGGTCTAGTGTGAGACGAGACATCCCGATAATTGGGATGTGGATACAAATGTTAGTTAGGTGGATACTCTGACGAGCTACCACCATGCCTTTCCTCATACATCTCAGCTTGTAGACGATCAAGCCGACTTTTTATTCTATCTAGTGACTCAGATGTTGTAGGGTTAAAGGCTGGTACGACTGATATGGCCGCGGCTGCAAATACGTGTTAGCATAGTAACCTGCGGAATACCCCAATGAATTTGGGAATTTTATAGTAAAATGGGGTCCTCTACAGATCTCACACATGTTAAAAGGAATATATATATATATATATATATATTACGAATAAAAATAATAATAACAGGTAGAATCAAAAACTATTTATAAAGTAAAAGACCAGACAAACGGTTTGGGAAGTTATTAAGAATGCCAATTGCGTCCCCGGCAACGGCGCCAAAAAATTGATTTGTGTAAATGTATATATAAAAATAACACAAGCTTTAATTAAAACGACTCACGTAAAAAACTACACACGCACGGAAAGTGTACTGGTCGCAAAGCGGTAAACAAATAAGACCGAGTATCGAACCTAAAGACACGAATGCAACTCTAGATCACAACCTATACCGAAATACTAGTCTAAATAAATAGATACTTAAATGGGTGGAATTTTAAACTATTAATTATAAACTTAATTAAACTAAATAGATTAAACTTAACTTAACTCGACAACTAATACGAACTTAAGGAACTGGAGAAATCAGATAGGAAGAAAGCGAAAGCTGGTTACTTAGGTAAAATCCCTAGACACTAGCAATAAATCATGAATCTGGTAATTAACTTGAGACCCTATTATTATCTAATAAACCTCCTGTCAAGGATGGCTCACTAGACTCAAGGCGGGACAAGTGTAGAAATGCTAAGATGGATCTGGATCGCCCTAGAGTACCGAAATCCCATAGAAATCAAGTTACAATCTCTCCTGGACCAAAACCTTCTAACTATGAAGCAGACTTAAATTCTACTGAAGAAAACCTAGGAAAACTCTAAACACGGACAAGTAGCGATTCCTGCCCTAGCGCTTGTCAACTACCGAACAATGCCTAGTTAGTTACCTAGCAATCTCGAATTAGATTTCTCACCCTCAAGAATGGACTGCACGTTTTAGTTAATTTATTTTATTAGTTTGTTATACTTATGTCGTACTCCAACTCCAAATACTAGCACGCTAACCTAAGTTGACGAACTAGATTGATTTATAGACCTATGGGGTATCTATACATGCCTAGCCCCATAAAACTAATAAACAAACTTCACATAAAATCAACACCAACACATATATATCAAATCCAACAATAAAGTTAAAATCATGTAATTCTATACATCCAAATTAAAAACCAACAATCATTAAATACTGCATAAAACGTATCTAGTTCATAAACCTAAGCAACCATAAAAGTCTAGTTTATAGTTATAATCAGAAACATAAATTCAAAGTCTATAAAAATCAATTTCATCATGTCTCTAAATAAATAAAAACGATAAAACAAACCCCCGGGTCTTCAAATAATATTCTTTAACGCCCCCCGAACCTTCTCCATCTCCAAAATATTTTCCAAGACTCCTACTCCTAAAGTCGGCTGTTATTATTCGATGATAATATTCCAATGATGCGCCGTTGTGATGATTCTCGAAATAATAATGAGCCTCCCTTTATAAAACTTGCGGCCCCTTCGGTTTTTTCAAAGACAATAATATCTCGAAACAAATTCTCCTTTTTTTGCCGTCAATGTCTAGATAATATATATCCATATATGTTGACTTGCAATTGTGTTGTATTGTTTGGCTTGGGCCACGGCCCAAGCAATTTCTTTATTATTATTATTATTATTATTATTATTATTATTATTATTATGTTTCTCGTTTACACTCCGACGTCCATGAACACATGCTTTCAAGTGTTCGTGTCTCAATTAAAATTCTTTCGTTTTAAACTCATTTTCCACAAACACCTATAAAATAATAAAATAAATAAATACACAATAAAAATGACAAGAAACGAATAAAAACTTGACCAAATAATATACAAAATACATAGAAAAATAGATGTGTTTTGCAACACATCACGTAGCAACAACTTCTTACAAACTCAAATCCTTGGGCACTCACAGCCGCTGCAACTAAACAAAATCACCATTTATCGACAATGCTGTTAAGTGACCTCGAAATAGGGAGTTCTAATCGAGCACCAAAACTTCAACACATGTCCCATTATCATTCATGGAAGTTATGAGACGGACATTCAGAGATAAGGATGATATTGGGCGCGAAACTGTTGAATTGGGATCCAATGAGCCTGGCAGCATATCAGCAACTGCTACTCATGATGATTTGTTAAATATGAATGTTTTAGGATCTCCAATCACATAGAGAAATGTCAGTGAACCTAGCTCGTCTGCAGCTAGCAAAGGAAAATCCAAAGTCTTAGAGGTTGAAGAAGAGTCTGACTCAGAGGATGATACTCTAGAGACTCAGGCGCGTAAAGTGGCAAAGGAAAAGCCAGATTTGTTAGAGAAGAGGCGATTGAGTGCAGATCCAGATTTCTCAGTTGAAGAAGACACTCAGATTGCGGATTTGGATGCTGAATTAGATATCCCTCCTTCAACTCAAGCCAAAAATCGGTTGACTCGCTGAAGTTGTTACCACTTTGCCGTCCAGCAAAACAACAACTTCAACAAGAGCAGCAACAACTACAACAACAACATCAACAAGAGCAGCTATGTCTGCAGGCATGCCTAGGCCAATGCCTACGTCAATATTCTTCACTGAGTCTATCTCAATTACCGGCATAGTGACCTCATCTATGCCTTCACAAGCCTTGACTTCAGGCTCTATGAGTGATATTATCAAGAATCTTCGAGCATAATTGCATCCACCTACTTCAGCTCCTCAATCTACATCAGCATTAACTCATGATGCTTCCAGTGATAAATTTCAGTGCCAGATGAATGAAGTGGTTATCACACCCTCAAAATTTCCACTGCGGGGTTTATACCGCGAGGCGCGTGACATACCAGGATCCCATAGCTATAAGTCATAAGAATGATTCTAAATGCCCAAACCATTTAGTTCGTTATTGAAAACCAAGTTTAGTGTTTACCAAAAAGTTTAGTTAAGTTGCGGAAGCGTAAACCAAACATAGATATTTTAAAACCATGCGCAAAACAACGCGCCCAAGATAAAGCCATATGAAAGAAAACGTAAAATCATTATATGAAATTTAGGTATATGCCCAAGACCCAAATGCAGTGAAGTGTGCAGTGCTTTCTAATCGTGGCATCGGAAGCTAACTACCTGCAAAAGCATGTATATCGTGGGTCAACAAACAATGTTGGTGAGTTCACAAAGTAGAGTAAACAAGTAAGTAAATGAGTAGGTTCCAAAAACCGTGTAACCACTAGTTCATCGTATGCCAAGGGTAGCTAAGCCATTCATGATAACTAACACCGATATACCGAACTGCTAATGTACGTGTTGTCACAAATGTGAGCAGATTGCCTTGCATCATTGCCTATCAATAATGATAATATGTTAAGTCACAGTTCACTCCCGCACTCCCCTGAGCCGATGTGAGATTTGCCAAACCTAATAGCGCTATCAACTAGTTACCCACTTGCCATAACCCGGCAACTCATTCGGTATGTGAAGGACTTACAGTGATAGTGTTGGTTTAGTTCATCAACGACAAAGTATGCGAACTAGCAAAAACCCGACCCACACAAGGAGTTAAAACCCGACCCACAGAAGGAGTCAAAACCCGACCCACACAAGGAGTCAAAGCACCCCAAAACCCAGGAAGTAAAAGTAGTCCCAAACCGGACTAGAAAAGTTGAGTAAGTTGTCTCAAACCCGAGACGCATGCTTTTGTGAAAAGAGTAGTGAAACTCACCTTAGGTTGCAAGCTAAAAATCTAGACTTTGCAAATAAGGACGTGCTACCGACTCCCTATTACATGTCTCACTAAGTGAGTATATGTGCATAATCAATACACCATATAACCCGTTTGTCCAAGACATTTTTAAAATACAAAACCGTGTGAGTGACACCTAGTGTATGCACAAGTAAACCCTACGAATCCATTGGTGAACGTTATGATTAACTAGAGTCATACACTTCACACATATCCCATATAAGTGCTCATACAAGTTCATGTTAATATCAAGTCATACAAGACTCCAAATAGACACATAAGCGTACATAACATAATCTGCGGTTTTAGGACAGATTATGCGCTGTGAAAACCAATTTATTAAAAATACTTATTCAATGAATTAGACTCCCAAAATTTTACTACATATTCCAAGGAGTCTACCGGTCAAGTCAATAATTTTATTTCGGATTAAAACCATACACAAAAATTATGAAAAATCATACACTACAGCTAGGTCCAGAATCCAGAAAATACTCACAACAGATCAGATTAGTAGAAAAATTCCCAAAAAATTGTGTATTCATCCAAACGGGATGAATCCACTTGGAAAAGCCAAGTTTTATCAATGTCGACCTACTGTCCAAATTTCATAACCTAACTCTTTACAAACAAGACTAAGGCTCCCCAAGGTGAAGAACTAGGTCTAATAAAGCCCTATCCAATAGCTCTTGGAGTTGGGTAGATAGTTCTTGTAGTTCGTCTGGTGCTACGCGATATCGTGCGCGTGCAACTAGGGCCGCTCCAGGTGCAAGATCAATTTGAAACTCCACTTGACGAACAGGTGGAAGTCCATGTAGTTCCTCGGGGAATACATCTGAGAAGTCACGGACTACTGGGATGTCCTCAATCTTTGTTTCAACTTCAGCTCAAGTATCAGAAATGTTTGCAGAATGGTTAGATAGCCATTTCTAATATACTTCTGGGCTTTCAAGAATGAGATGATACCCACCATGGAACCACCATGATCACCCTGAATAGATAATAGTTCTCCACTAGGAAGAGGGATACGAATAATTATCTCCTAACGGAGAATTTCAGCAACTTGTCTGGACAACCAATCCATGCCCACAACAATATCAAAGCTTCCCATGGTGATAGGTATAAGGTTGATGTCACACAAATGACCATCCAGCTAGTGCTTACGATCGCGATGAACATGGGTCACCTCAACAGGCTTACCATCATCTAACTATATAGAGTGTGGGGTCTCAAAGGAGTAGGGGCTAACCCTAGGAATTTGCTAAGTTTTAAAGGCACAAGGCTGGTATTCGCACCTAAATTGAAAGGAACAACAACAAGATTGTCATACTAGTCAACACATTGTTGTTGCTCTTGGCTTCTCCCGAGCCAACTACGCAAACTATTCCCCGAGCAGCATTGAGGTTGTTGTTTTCATTGTTGCTATTGTGGTTGAGCTGGGACAATTCATCTTGAAGTGGGTTTCACTCCCCTACTAGGAATATCCCCTCCCAGCACCTAGTTGTTGTTATTCTAGTTGTTGCTTTTGAAGAACTTATATCTCACACCATCCAACGTTCTCTTTCTATCACTAAAGGCAGAAGATGAAGCACGACGCTTTGAAAAAGTACCATGCTCGACAGCCTCGTCAGTGAGGTTGCGAGCCAGGTGAAAGATTTGTTAGATTCTGGGTAGGTGAGCTGTAGTAGCCATGCCATGAATCTGAGGGACCCACCCTTTTGGTATAATGCTCAATCCGCTAGTAAGGTAGGTTAAATAGATTTGAGCATATAGTAGCTAACTCATGTGGTTGGTAGTGTATGCGTCAATCTTAGACCCAACCGTCTTTGGGTAATAATGTTCGATTCCAATTTTCTAACTCCATCACAAGGTGTTACATTCTCCACCCAAGTATCTGTAACTCATCGAGTGTGCATGTATCATACATTACCCATCCTGCCTGGGGCAATTACACATGGCAAAGGCTTATACTATCGAAGTAATCAAACAGTCTCCTTCAGTCCCGTTGGAGTTATTGAGGTTTACAACCCATAAAAGTCTTGGAAATACGCTAGCGAGTTGTTGTTGCGGCATATGCGTTCAAGGAGTAAGGAAGTTCAATTGCAAAAGTCAAGGAAAAAGAATGATTTAGCAAAATAGATCTTTACTAGCTTGGAAAGATGCGAGGGCCTCAACCACCCTATTGTTGCTCATAAGAATCCACCCTTATCTAAGTTCACAAAAGAAAAGTAAAGGAAATACTAGCAAGGAAAGGTAGGAGCAAATCGTCTCCACGCTCTGTCGAGATAATAGAGCCTTCATCCTCACTTTCCATGTGTTCGTACTGCTCAGGTTTTCCTTCCATCCCTTCTTCTTCCTTCTTCGCAGGTATAAGCGTTATATGGATCTCATCGCGTATAGTTTCCTACTCCGGTCCTGTGTAAGTCAGTTCAGTGGTTAGCTGCACCACTTGTTCCTCTAATCGAGGCTGTCAGTCATTGGTAGGTTTCATCTTCCCTTGAGATATTTCACTGCGTCGTAGGCTTTACATAACTCCCCCAGAGTGTGTGTAACAAGCCCCGATCTGAATGTGTTCCCATGAATATACTTTATACTCACGAGGAACAGGGATATGCATGTCATACAATCGCTCGCTTGCTCGTACTGGGCTTAAGAATAAAATTCTATATAAGTAACCCAGTCTCGTCTGAGTTTCGAATGGAAGTAAGAAAGATCAAGCGACAAGGAACAGGAACTAATTGTCTCCTTGCTCAGTGAAAAAGGATAATTCTCAGTATTTGACTACTTCTAGTTCGATTCGGTTTAGTGGTACCGCGTCATAGGCATTGTGCAGCTTTTCGTGTACGTGCACCACAACGCTCGCAAGGGCTCTCTCCCCTATACTATTGTCCTTTCCTTATCCATGAGGTTTGTTAGTATACTAATCCCAATAATGCACCACGTGGTGTAACCCGAGTCCCCACTAGTGACGTGTTCAGAATCAGGTTTAGAACTAGAAGATAACATATATCCTGAAATCATGTGTTGTAGATATATGTAACTAAAAGCTAGTTGTGCACTTAAGTTGTGAGTGTACTAACACTTATGTTGTGATGATTATAGACTATACTCAACATGCAGTCCTAGTTCACTATAACCAATGGCTCTGATACCAATCTGTCACACCCTCAAAATTTCCACTGCGGGGTTTATACCGCGAGGCGTGTGACATACCAGGATCCCATAGCCATAAGTCATAAGAACGACTCTACATGCCCAAACCATTTAGTTCGTTATTGAAAACCAATTTAGTGTTTACCAAAAAGTTTAGTTTAGTTGCGGAAGCGTAAACCAAACATAGATAGTTTGAAACCATGCGCAAAACAACGCGCCCAATATAAAACCATATAAAAGAAAACGTAAAAGCATGATATGTAATTTAGGTGTATGCCCAAGGCCCAAATGCAGTGAAGTGTGTAGTGCTTTATAATCGTGGCACCAGAAGCTAACTACCTGCAAAAGCATGTATATCGTGGGTCATCAAACAATGTTGGTGAGTTCACTAAGTAGAGTAAACGAGTAAGGAAATGAGTAGGTTCCAAAAACTGTGTAATCACTAGTTCATCGCATGCCAAGGGTAGCTAACCCATTCATGATAACTAACACCGATATATCGAACTGCTAATGTACTTGTTGTCACAAATTTGAGGAAACTGCATATACGACACAGAAGACAGAACTTGAAAAACGACTAATAAACTCAGTCTTAAACCTAAAACTAAGTCCTACAACCACTTGTAAGGAAACTGCATATACGACACAGAAGACAGAACTTGAAAACGACTAATAAACTCAATCTCAAACCTAAAACTAATTACAAGCAAAAAAACAGTTAATGACTTAATAATTTTATCTATCCTTACATATAATACAAGGTTCAAGTACAGTTCCTACATCAAGAAAAAGGTCAACACTATAAAGCACTTCAACAACCTAGTACACCAATCCGACAATAATAATAATAAGAATAAGAAAAACAATATGGTTACCTTAAAGAAAAGAAGTCCCCAAATTACACTGACAAGCATGATCACCAAAGTGACTCCAGGATTACACGTGTCCATTGTTTATTAATGTTCCTTGATAAAATCAAAGTCTGCAAGCATAATGACTCAATAGTTATAACAATAGTATCAGTATTTTCTTAAAAATGCCAAAGCCTCTTAATGATTTCCTTAAGAGATTATATCTTAATCATCAGTCAACATTAAATGTATTTGGTTCACCGACATGACATCTTTGAATCAGTCTATAATTTTCCGAGGGCCTAAAAGCACAATAGAAACAATATTAAAGAATAAAGAACCGCGTGCCTGCAGTAGTCATAAAGAAGCCGCCGTTTAAGCCTCGATTGTTCTCTGTAACCTGCTTCGTTGATGATGATGATGATGATTATCACATTTTATCTTACGATTTGTGACTGTAATTGAGTATTATTACTTTTGAAGGTTCTTGTGATTTGAAGGGTCTTGTGATCGATAAATGTTGATTGATACCATGTAGTGAGCTTAATTGTTAAGGTGAAGGTGGATATTATTAGGGTTGGTTTTAGGGTGAAGGAGGAGACACGAAGAGAGAGGGAGAGAGGTGAAATATTAATGGGGTGTTAAGGTTTGAGTTGAGGTTATATATCAACATGTTTTTTTTAATTTAAAAGAAAGCTCTACATGATGTCACATGGCACATTCAAAGGGGCGAGAATTTGAATAATTTGCAGAAATAGGTGGTTTAGGTTTTAACGAAGTGAAATTTAAGTGGGCATGGAAAAACAAAGCAAAAGTGGGTAGTTCATTGTTCCATTCAGTAACATTTGATCATGTGTTTAGGGGTGTCAGACAAGCAAATGCGGTTTCTTTTTGGCATCTTTTTCCCTGAATCACATGGGTCTACATTTCTTGTCAACTAATATTTACTCTTATGCTTTGAGTAAACTACACGGATGGTCCCTGTGGTGTGCACAAATTGCACATATACCTCATGTATTTTCAATGGTCCCCAACGTTGACATTTTATAACATTTTGGTCCTTATGAGCAAACATTGTTAAGTTTTGTCAGTTAAATCATGTAAAATAACTAAGCTACCCATAGGGACCATCCAAACTGTTTAATCTTTTATATATATTTTCTTAGACCACCACCACCTCCGCAAAGAACCAAAATCACCCCCTCCTCCTCCTCAAACCACCACCACCACTACCTCCTTCAAACATCCATCGAATGTCGTTCAGATTCCGTCCCTTGCCACCATAACCACCACAGAGAAAGAGCGACCTCAGTAGGAAAACACCCTACCTCCTCTGCTCCTCTGCGTCGTAAAATCATAGCTATCAAAACAGGGCCATAGTAATAAGTGAGTCGATGGAGAGCCGAAGAGATGGGCAATAAGTAGAGCATTATCTAGGCATAAAAAAGGGTCGTTTTTAAACCTAAAAAGAGTAAACACTTCTTATGGAAGACGATACAATTCTTGAGTTTGACAAGACATGAAAAAACCTATCAACGATAATTTACGACACACCAACAACGATCTCAATTTATTCAAAGATAGTGACTTTTTGAAGCTCTCTTTGCCTTTAATCAAGGTCTTATTATCTTTTCCCTCTTCTCTCTCCGTAACCTGCTTCATTGATGATGATCACATTTTATCTTACGATTTGTGACTGTAATTGAGAAATATTACTTTTGAAGGTTCTTGTGATTTGAAGGGTCTTGTGATCGATAAATGTTGATTGATACCATGTAGTGAGCTTAATTGTGAAGGTGGAGGTGGATATTATTAGGGATGGTTTTAGGGTGAAGGAGGAGACACGAAGAGAGAGGGAGAGAGGTGAAAGATTAATGGGGTGTTAGGGTTTGAGTTGAGGTTATATATCCACATGTTTTTTTTTTATTTTCTAAAAAAAATTAAAAGAAAGCTCTACATGATGTCACATGGCACATTCAAAGGTGTGAGTATGCGAATAATTTGCAGAAATAGGTGGTTTAGGTTTTAAAGAAGTGAAATTAAATGGGCATAGAAAAACAAAGCAAAAGTGAGTAGTTCACTGTTTCATTCAGCGGCATTTGATCATGTGTTTAGGGTGTCAAACAAGCAAATGGGGTTTCTTTTTGGCATCTCTTTTCCCTAAATCACATGGGGTCCACATTTCTTGTCAACTAATATTTACTCTTATGGTTTGAGTAAACTGCATGGATGGTCCATGTGGTTTGCACGAATTGCACATATACCCCCAACTATTTTCAATGGTCCCTAACGTTTACATTTTATAACATTTTTGTCTTTACAAGCAAATGTTGTTAAGTTTTGTCAGTTAAATCATGTTAAATGACTAAACTACCCATATGGACCATCCGAACAGTTTAATCTTTTATATATATTTTCTTGGACCACCACCACCTCCGCAAAGAACCAACATCACCCCCATCCTCCTCCTCCAACCACCACCAACATTACCTCCCTCAAACAACCATCGAATGTCGTTCAGATTCCGTCCCTTGCCACCATAATCACCAAAGGGAACCGGCGACCTCCGTAGGCAAATCCCTACCTCCTCTGCTCCTCTGCGTCGTAAAATCATAACTATCAAAACAGGGCCATAATAATAAGTGAGTCGATGGAGAACCGAAGATATGGACAATAAGCAGAGCGTTATCTAGGCATGAAAAAGGGTTGTTTTTAAACCTAAAACAGAGTCAACACGTCTTATGGAAGACGATGCAATTCTTAAGTTTGACAAGACATGAAACAACCCATAGTCGATAATTTACGACACACCAACAACGATCTCAGTTTTTTTCCAAGACAGTGACTTTTTGAAGCTATCTTTGCCTTTAATCAAGGTCTTATTATGTTTTCCCTCTTCTCTCTCTGTCCTATATTGCTTTATTTCACCAATTTTCAAATACCCATTTGTTTATTTTAAACTTCTTTTTGTTTTGTTTGTTATATTGCTTGATCATGGGTGGTGGAGGTTGGTGGTTGTATGGGTTGTGGAGAATGACGGTTTGGTGGTGGTAGATGGTTTGTGGGATTGGTAGTGCTTTGGTTGTGGTATGGCATCTCTTCATCTGCAAATAATTCTCGATGTGAAAACATAGTGACAAAGGCTTAGGACTATTTTTTGCCGTCAGAAAAAGAAGAAGTCGCAACCCTATTAACATAGGAACTGGAAGTGATGGTAGATGGGTTAGGTGGGGGTTGTGTGTGAGAGAGAGAGAGAGAGAGAGAGAGAGAGGCGACAGAGAGAGAGAGAGAGAGAGAGAGAGGCGAGAGAGAGAGAGAGAGAATAATATTTGTTTTTTCAAAAGATTAGTGATTGTATAAGGATTTAATTGAAAAACTTAACCTCTATCTAAGTCAGGTACCATCAATGCAATATTTTATGCAATATTTTAATATTATATTTAATTTTCCATCGATTATTAATATTTTGCGTGTACTCGTAAAAAATCCATGTACACATAATCTATATCTATACTACTATATAGTGGGTTCTGGATGGGTAAGATTGTCATTTCATATTCATTTAAATGGGTAAAAATATAATTTCATTTAGTTATCAAGACAAATTTAATACAACTATTATTGTTTAACCTATTAAAAATAATTAATAATGGTATTAAAACTGTTGAAGCATTTGAAAAGTTTAACATTATAGCAAAAAAGATCTTAGAGAATTCATAATTGAAGATGACATCAAGAAGCATTGTTATGAAATTACACAAATATTACTTAAAACAATAAGTCAATTTTATACTTTCTACGATCGTCATGTCACCGGTGATTATGGATAACTATTTCTAATTAGATTTTGATTTGTGGGTTTATACGTGAGTCTTTGATTGAATGAATCAAGAGTGTTTGATTAATGTTAGTTTGTCATTGTAGTGCTGCAGTCCAATTTCATCGAAATGCGCCATAATATCTTCGAATCCCTTTTATTGTTTACGTTGTTGTGAATTTTCAGCTCTCAAACTTACCAGGAGCCGTTAATTTTCCTTGACATTCCTAAGTTTAGGTCTACATGAGCACCATTCCAAGTCCTTTTATTTAGGCAAGCTGACTGAGCATAATTGGATGCATATGTATTGGAGTCTACCCCTATTCAATTTTCA